>CM043123.1:33430873-33975781 GCA_023701765.1 Hylyphantes graminicola
TTTGTGTTTCTGATAAAAGAGCCAGCTGACTAGTTGTGGTACAAGTTTGCCAGATTAACCTACAGTTCCCCGGACGAGAATTGCGAAATTTTTTCAACAAATTTGATTGAGCATTCCAATGAGTGACATCCCATCTAAACTCATTTTTAAAATAACACAATGTTTTGTTATTGAAAAAAAACTAACTGGGAAAAAAGTGAAAAAAGAACGTGTTATAAGTACAAGCAAATAAAAAAAAAAATTACAACTGATATCGCCAATTATGACAGGGACCCACGAATGTGCAACAAACAAATATATGCAACACAAATATAGCTAAAACTGAAGGTTATTGTTAGCTTTCATCATCCTCGCACCAGTGAAGCTACCAACCAACCGCAGTTGACAACAGGCGTCTTTAATTTAAGAACTACAGTCAAGTGACGAGCGAACACATGAAACTGAAGGAAAGATTTAATGTAGGAAAATAAATTCAATGGATTATGGCGTCTGCATCCTGTTTCTTCTATACACGAGTAATTGCTATTCTACATACATATCTTAGCACACGTTAAGTTATAGTTACTACATACTTAATGCTCCGAAAGCCCTGCCGCTGTGCAACAATATCGCCATGAAAAGCTGTGTTGTGTGACGCCTACATATCAGGTGTGTTAACTTGCTTAAAAAAAAAACATTTTAAAAATTGTGGTCTTAAACCTAAATTAATGATGCCCATACCAATAACCACTATCTTGTAGCTGTAGTGATTCGATAATTCAAACCTAAACCTAAAATAGACAGCCAGAATTGTTCAACAACTACAGCCAGTTTTTAGTTACTTTTTAACTGGCCCCAATTAAAAATGAAGGAAAAAAAGAAACTGATTGAAACCATGATTTCACGGTTTTTGTTTCTCAAAAACCGTAAATCATTGGATCTGCCACATTCGTGGTTTTGGTCCTTCAATTAATAACAATATGACACTTCAACAAACAATTCCACTTCTTTTAATACATGCTTTAATTTAATGCAACTTTTTAAATTTAACTAATTGATTCTTTTAACAATTTAATTTTATGTTTTAAAGAAAATTGTTTAGTTAATCAATTCACATTTAATACTAAAATTATTTAACAACTAATATCCTACAAAAATTAATAAAAAAGAAAATGTTAGTGATGGGAAAATTTAAAAATGAATGTCACACATTCTGGTACAATTTAACACCAATCGCTTTGCACACTTTATCGTAGCCTGACCAGATTTATTTTCAGTGATTAACTTTTGAATACTAAATCATAAACTAATTTTTTATTAACTCATGCCTCTATTTAAGCGACAGTTTTTATTGCTAGATAGTTGAATAACAAAGTAAACTGTAATTTGAATATGCAGTCTATGCTTACACACTTAAGTTGATCAGATAAGAGTTAAACAAACCCATCTACAAACAATAAAAAAATAGTGAACAAAATAAAACAAGAACTTACCTAGTTTTATCTTCTTTTAAGATTGATTTAATAATATAGAAATTAAGCACATTAAATAAAGTAAACAAATTAAGATTTAAATTTCTTCAAACGTGCTTTAGAATTAAGAATTTACAATACGACGGTTACAGTTAAGGAATAGGGCAACAGTTTTTATCAAGAATATTTTGGGAAAAAAAACTAAACTACTGGCTAAAACTTTTTTTTTGCTCTAAATATATGTTAGAGCTGTTTTCAGTTAAATTGAAACACTAAAATATACTGAATAACATAAACGTAGCGAAGAAATAATTTTTTGCAAGGGTTTGGTATGTTTGAAGAGCACTACTAAAACACTTATGTTTTGTTTATTACGACAAGTACCGGGTTTTTAAGAATCCCAATTTAAAAAATAAAAACTACCAAAATGGGTTTCTATCGCAATCTTCTTTCTCTTATTTATAGAGTGAACAAGTGTCGATCAGATTATTACTCATGGGGGGGAGGTCAAGATTATTTCATAATTTTTTACTTTAAAAAAAAAGTATTAGTTACTATAACATTGGCTATAGGGTTCGATAACGTGATCTGTGCTACCTTAAAGCGAGTAAATAGTAGATATTCAAGTAGGTTTTTAAAGATTAATATTTCTTTACACAAATTTCCAACTAACGTATTACATGTTTTTTAAAAGCTATAACCTTATGATGCCCCCCCCAAACTTTAAAAAAGTAATAACCCTTTTCCGATTTTTTATTTAAAACACGTTTTTATGGACAATAAAATTTTTCGGCCTCAAGCTAACGATGTTTTGTAATTCTGCATAAATTAATAAAAATTTCTTTCTCTACAAATGTGAAAAAAAGTATTTTTATTGCCATTGCCGTACACGTGACTATAAAAAACAATCGGAAATAGAGGGGGGGGGGTTTGAATTTGTAATTGAAACTAGAACCAAAAACACAAATATTTTTTGTGTGATAAAACATAATTATAAAGGAGTTATTCGTTCTTTAAAATTTTTATTTGGAAGAAACATTTTTAATGAAATATTCGTCCGATACCAGGACAGGATTCTCATGATAATGTGTTGTGACCCAAATCTCATTTTTTGCCATTATTTTTATAAAACCAGATTGAAATTTGTTGGCCGATAGCTGGATTTTTGATGACGAAAACAATTATAGATATAACAATTTACAAGTTGTTCAACAGATATTTTGCAAGAAAACTCTTATTCTAGTACCCATTACATTGTAACAAAGCCAACAATCGCCAAATACTATACGCCTGTTAAAGTTAAGCCTAACTTGCACATGTAATTTTTAATTTTGCCAAAAATTTAACAAAAAATTCCCGTTGTACGAAACTTGTACACGTGCATTCTTTTTTATATTATTTGCAATTTAAAAAAATGAATTGTTTTGTTTCATTAATTGTATTGTTAACTTAGAAGAAGCAATATATAAATAATTTAATTAGTTAACTTTCAATTACAAAATAAAATGCAATCATTTGTGAATTTTCATGAAATCTCAAATAGTTTTAATCGGTCCTTATATATTGGTTGGAATGAATAAATAGCAGTAGATAAGTGAAATAAAAATTTCGTAAATTCATTTAAAGAATGTGCATTACATTGCATAATTCAGCATAATTGTTAAATGCAAAAAAATATGTCGTATGACATAGTTTCACAAAAAAAGATTATACACAGGTAAATTTTAGCAACAAATAATATATAAATGGATGTCAATCAACATATGTTTCATAAATTCCTATATATGAATGTGATCATATATAACCATGGTTGATGTGACCAATTAGCTAGGTGATATTACCAGAATTGATCAAGGAATTCCTTGGTATTAGTTTATTTCAGTTTTTAACCACCAAATAAATACATTAATAATGACAGCAATATAATAGATTATGGTACAAATAATTAAAAAATGATAAAGTTAATAATAAATTAACAAAAATGGATAAGGTATAATTAAGAACGAAAATGCAAATGTGCATTACTTGCAAGTATTTCAAGTAATGGAGTATTAAGGCATACGTTTCTATTTTATTCATATAAGGGACTTATGCATATCGCTACAAAATGGTCATATTGTACAAAAGTAAAGTGCCCAACATTATAATGTGGTCATTTTACAATAGTATTTTAGTCATGTCACTATCAAGTTCAATCTGAATATGACCATAATACAAATGTGACCAAACATCTTAGGTAATATCACAGATTTGGTCATAATAGAGTGACAGTTTAGTCACATCACTATCAAGTTCAATCTAAATATGACCATAATATTCATGTGACCAAACAGCTAAGGTGATATCAGCAGAAGTAACCATGTCACCATAGCTTGTGACCATGGTGACTTTCCAATATGACCAAAAGTGACTGCATCAGGTTATATGGTGACTTGGTGATATGCTGACATCACCAGAAGTGACCACTTCAGTCTGCATGTGACCATAGTGATATGGTGATATCACTTATATCACCTTGGTGACATCTGGTGACTTTTAGACCAGGGATATGTATCTAAATTCATTTTCATCAAAAGCTACTGGGACGTTAACTTAACTAATCCAAGTGAACTTTCCTGTTTAAATGCCTTACCACTATCAAAATGACCAACAATGACAAAAATATGCAAAGCCTTTATTAACCGTGAATGTCAACTAATAACTGCCGCAATAAAACCATTTCAGCGGTCCCTTTCTTGCTTAAAAGCCATACCACTGTTAATATGACCAACAATCGCAAAAATATCTAAAGGATTTATCAGCCGTGAATGCCCACATAGGGACAAGTCAAACATATCCCATTTCAGGGGGGTTGACCCATTAGCCACGAATACGATATCCCTTTGGGTATAGAATAGGCAGAAACATCTGCTGTTGATACCATTGCAAGATAACTCGAATAAACAGGTATCTAGCGACACTAAATAGTAGGGTGGGCCAAAAAACCTTTTTATTTTATTTCGGATCGCTATAGTGCGGAAAAGTTGCCATTGGTAAAGACAGGAAAAATGCACTAATTATTATTTTTTTATGACTATATCTTCCGTTCGCGCAATGCCATCAAAGTTGGCAAAAATTGTGAAAAACCGTAATTTTTCATAATTTTTTTAAACCCGATATATGATTTTAATTGCTTTCCTTTATCATGTTGTATGATTAAAATTTACAAAAAGTTAAAACTTTGAAATTTAGCAAAAAAAAAAAAAATACGAATTTTCCTAATTTTATACTACGTTGAGTGGTCGGAGGATCAGACACAAATGTATAATAACTTATTGTACTATATATTATAGCATTTATTATTAATAAGTGCTATAATATTTGGATTTTACATACTTTGGGTAGTTAATTCATGATATAGGAACGTAATTAAAAACACCTGCATTGTTTTAAAAAAATTATAAAAAATTACGGTTTTTAACAATTTTTCGCCAACTTTGAAGGCATTGCGCGAACGGAAGATATGGTAATAAAGAAATAATAATTCGTGCATTTTTTATGTCTTTACCAATGGCAACTTTTCCGCACTGTAGCGATCCGAAATAAAATAAAAAGTTTTTTCGGCCCACCCTACTAAATAGGCTTTTTTGAAGAAGTTACTCTATATTAGTTAGTCCATAAATCACACGACGTTATTAGGGGGGGTCCAGCCGATTATCATGAAATCTCACCAGGAGGGGGGGGGTGGAGGGGGTCTTGTCAATGATCACGTAATTGTTAAATAAATCGATAAAATTTGTTTCTGGCCATAAATTTGGCAAAATCTATCGTGATAACTTTTTTTGTTGCTTTCCGAACCACGCTTAAAAGTGCAAGTTTTACTATGGTTCGAAATAATGACGCCCGTCGCCAATAGCCCTCACATAGTTCTAGTGCGATAGAAAAAAAAACTAATCTAACCTAACCTTAAAAGTGCAAGTGAAAATAACGATCCTATCTTTGATATGCATTCAAAGAGTCAAACGTAATTTGTGGACGCCCCCTTACCTTGACAAGGAGGAGGAAAGTGAAACCAGAAAATCGATCATCTCTTCTCCACTTTTTTCAAGTTACTTACAGGCACACAGCGCCATCTATGAGTGAAAGTAATTACTATTTAGTTTGGTCTCCGCCAAAACAGGTACAGCCTGTTGCATTTTCAGCGAATATCGCCAAATATAGCTTCTTTTTTTTTCAGTTTGAACACAGGAAAAATGAGGAGTATACTGGTGACAAACCGTAAAATTTTGGTCAGACACACGACATTTAACAACAAAAGAAATTTTGATTCACATATTTGGTACGCTGAATATTTATTCATAGTTCTAGAGTTATTTAATTTCCAGTTGATTGTATCTGGATGGGAAGTGTTTTACTTTGTGGTTTTGCTAAAATTGATATTTCTGACAGTGAAATAATCCGTTTGGAAAAAATGTCACAGTACTCGATCTGAATTAGATGATTAATAAATATTAAAAAAAAACTTACTTCTGAAAAGAAAATTGAAATGCGAATTCGATTTTTTTTTAAATCTTTATTCATTCATTTCAAAAAATAATAAATTCTTTAAGTTTCAAATTGAAAATTCTTTAAGTTCCAAATTAAACAATTTTATTGTATATCAAAAAGACTAATAATCCATTACATTACAAATTAAAATCCAACATTTCGTTTTATGATGTTCGAAAACGTTTTTAACTAAAAAATATATTTAAATGTTTCTTACCCTGCAATTTTATATTGCTGATTAATTTTGAACAAATACATTCATAAATAATTCATGACAATCATACATGTTGTTTTTTTGATAATGGGAGGCTTTTATTAATAAAGATTCATTATTACTTCTTCAAGCTTTTAATTGCATAGTTCAGCTGCCAATGTTGTGTTCTTACAAACCTTTAGAACGGGCTTTACAAAACAGAACTTTACGGTTGTTAGTTTTGCCTTCTATTGCGTGCCTATCGAACGAGAGAACCTGAGTAGTAGACCCAACAGAGAGAGAAAAAGAATGAGAGTGGTAGTGGCGCTGCTCTCTATAAAAAAATATGTGTAGAACAAGGAACTGGGGTAGTAGATTTGAACAAAAGAGCGAGGTAGGGGTGTTGCCTTCTACTGAGCGTGGTAATAGTGCTGCCTTCTACTGAGCGTGGTAATGGTGCTGCCTTCTACTGAGCGTGGTAATGGTGCTGCCTTCTACTAAGCGTGGTAGTGGTGCTGCCTTCTACTATGCCGCATGAAAGAACAATTGCTCTGCTGCTCGGGGGGGGGGGGGGAGGGTAATTCCTACCGCTACATCACTTCAGAGGTTTGGATTGGTACAAAATGCTTCAGAGTAAAATTGCCGAAGTTCCCATGATACCGTGGTAAAAGACTATACGAAAACAACAAACGGCTACCTTCTCAACTAGAACTTTACGATAATTAACTATTAGAAAATTCGCAATTGTTTTTCCACCTGTTCGTATTCTGGATTTTTTTTCTTACAAGTGTGGATGGAGTAGATTCGGATAATCATATCAATGCCACTGATGCCTATTCTTACCTCTGCACGAGGTAAGCGAAAGAGGTATGGTATGGTATGATACACATAAATTCCAGCTTGTGTGCTTGTTCAGAGAACCGCTTATATGCTTTCGTCAAGTGGGACAGACACAGAAAGAATATCTACAGTCACAAAGAAAACGAAAGAGATGAATCAATCTCTTTTTGTCTCTAGAACGTTTAAGCGCTTTTACGGGAACACTGCGCCATCTATGAGTTCAAGCAATTACTATTCATAGCAGTCCTCACCAAAACAGATACTGCCTGTGTGTTAATTTTTAAGCCGATTATCGTCTAATATTGCATCTAAAGAAAATTATCCACTTGGTTTTTTTTTTTTTTGATTTTATCACACTAGAGTAGAAGTATAGTGTTGAAAAAATCGTAATTTTTAACCTTGTTAGATGTAAAGACCGACAACTGAGCTGGTTCCCAAAGCAAACTAAAACGACATAGCTAGAATTATAGGCTTGGACCACGACAATTTCAATGTCACTTTATTATAGTTCGAAACTACGACGCCTTATGTAATAGCTTTGTGTAGCTCAAGTGCAGCGATATTCAACTCAACTTGAGTTATTTTTACTGCTTACATTGTCGCTCGTAAAGGTTGCGTTGGGTGCCTACTTAGGTGAATTTCGCTCACTTAATAAAGGCAGACACCGGGAAACGGTTTTAAGCAGTTTTCATGGCCATTTTATACCTAAATTCACTATTTTACGAGACATACCCCCCCCCCCTCTCTTCCCGCTCCCTACGTGATATTTGTTGATATTCGGCTCGACCCTCTCCTCTCGCCCTAAATGCGTCACGTATTTTATAGACGCCCCCTAAAGAATGAAGCGCCAACATGGCCGAGTTTTGGCGATATATTGTCAATCCAGCAACCCTTTGAGACGTGTATTGCTATTGCGCAATGTGCATTCACTCTACTCTATACTCTAGACTTCATTACAAATGGGAACAGCTTGTATTGGGTTTAATTTTTTCCAAAGATTCTGATGCCTGTGATTTTTTTACCAAGAGAAGATGAAATAATGCTGGCTTTGCTTTCTGGTAATTTTTTTATGTATTGAATTTTGTATGTATTTATTTTTTATGTATTCAAAAGTTATTGCATGATGTTTCCCCTGAGTTAAAATTTTACTTAATATAACTATTTTTAATAATATTGTGTTTTGTGATAAATGCGCGAGTGCTTCCTTTTGTGAAGTCATCCTCACTAGTAAACATTCGCGCGAGTTAGAATTCTGAAACTGGATTTCTAAAGCAATATTTTTTAATCGGTTTCAAATCGATATTAAAACTATAAATAATTATTGAGCATGCGCAGTTATTTACAATAGAGTTAAACTTTCTTGACTCTCCATTTATGTTAGTTTATATCATGAACTAAGGAGTATTATAGTCATTTGAATCCTATTATGAATTTATTACATAATAATTTATGGGGACACTAATTTTTATAGTAAAATCAGCAAGGGCAAACAACGCCTTTTTTGAAATATTTTTTAATTTAAAAACTAATTTCATTTTTTTTTTAATATTTTGTGGACATGAAATTAAGATCATTTTCTACATCCAGTAAAAAAAAATTGGAGTTGTCCTTTACAAATTTTGTCGTAGATCAAAAAGTTTTACTTTAGTTTAATATAGACAGATTTTAAAAAACCCTTAACGTAAAAACCCTGGTCAAATTTTTTTCACTGTCTTGACAATTAGTTAATAAATATTCAATCTACAGAATTCAGACACTTTTATAAGACAGAATATTTATTTTTTCGAATTTCGGCAAAAAATGCCATTTTTTGGCTTTTTTGTTATTTTTAATTAAACTAATTGGAACTTTTTAAAAATATTTTGTGGTCATGAAATTTAGATAATTTGAGACATTTAGTAAAAAAATTGAAGTTATACTACAAAAATTGTGTCGTACAGATTTTAAAAAAAAGCTTACTTTTTTTCAATAGAGAGATTTTAAGGGTTTTATATATATTTTTTTTCTAATATTTGTTAGTTTTTTTTGTCAAAGAATATTTATGTAAGGAATTATGCAATGAATAATTATACAGGAAATGCATTATGAATTAAATTTTATATTATTATTATTATTATTATTATTATTATTATTATTATTATTATTATTATTTTATTATTATTATTTTATTGTTATTATTATTATTATTATTATTATTATTATTATTATTATTATTATTATTATTATTATTATTATTATTATTATTATTATTATTATTATTATTAATATTATTATAAATATTATTAATATTATTAATATTATTATTATTATTATTTTAATTATTATTAATATTGCAATTAATTTTAACAATTTATTTTAAACTAACACATTGGAAATAACTGTACGGACAAAAATTCTGTGAAGTATTAATTTAAACAAACACGCAGAAATAATAGTGAAGCAATAATTATTTGAATAATTCATTATTTTAATAATTTATAAAACTATAGATAATTTCATTGCACAACTGTTCGTTCTTTTTTTTTTTAAGATCTCCCAGCACACCGGGTTCTACGCCTATTTATTTTAGTAAGTAAAATTTCAAACTCATTAATTTCTTTCTGATATTAGTCAAGGAAAATATAAATTGTGCATGATTTAGAAATGCATCATATTAAACGCAGCAAATAATCTCACACTACAACAAACGAAATGGGACGTGTTATTTTTCCCCTTTCGAACTTAATCATTTAATGTTGTTTAATAACAGCCTGAAGTCTTATTTGTTTGTATCATATATCTTTTTTTTTGTCATACTACACTTGTGTAGCAGTGCAAAATGGACTTATAGCTAAGTTTTAGGAACAAAAGGACTTATAGCTATAAGTTTCCGATCATCACTTTGTGGGGA
Organism: Hylyphantes graminicola; assembly: GCA_023701765.1. Classification (NCBI taxonomy): domain Eukaryota; kingdom Metazoa; phylum Arthropoda; class Arachnida; order Araneae; family Linyphiidae; genus Hylyphantes; species Hylyphantes graminicola. Next base: position 33,440,775 of record CM043123.1, read on the forward strand.
AAAAAGTATTCGATCAAGTCATTTTCATATTTTGTTGATTATCCTAATGCCTTGATTACTGCATTTAAGTGTCGAGGCATGGATGCGACCAACTCGTAGCATAAATTTAAGGAAATTTAACCCCTGCTCTCCTTGATGACTGGGCGTAGTTCTTCCATATTTGGTGGTCTTATCTTATCAACGTTTCTTTTCAAAACATTCCAAGCATTTTCGATTGGATTTAGATTCGGACTTTTTGCGGGTCAATCAATAATCTTTATTAGAAAATTTCCATTTCGATTTAAGAAATTCTTGACCATTTTACTTCTATGTCGTGGTGTGTTATCATCTTGAAAAATGAAATAGGTGGAGTCACCAAACCTTTCCTCCATGGTAATAATCAAAAAATGTTCTAAAATATCAATATGTACTTCAGAATTCATTGTTCGCAACATCATGCACATTTTACCTACTCCTTCGGAAGTCATGCAACTCCACAGCATAAATGAAGGTTGATTCAGTTTTAGTTTTGAGGCAATCTTTTTTAACTTATCATCAGCTCTCCTCCACACAAAGATTTCAATGCCATTTCCAGTTCCTAAGGCAGGTACGAGATTTGTCACTAAAAATAATCTTTTTCCAATCATCAGAAGACCAACTTTTATGTTTCTTGCACCATTGCAGGTGGCTTTTTTTATGTTTTCTAGTTATATATGGTTTCATTTTGGCTTTGCAGAGAAATCCTTTATTGTTGAAATAAATTAGCACTGTATGTGCACATACTTTTACCCGATATTTCGACCACTCGGTATTGAATTATTCGACGTACAACTTCTCACAGATTTAGCAAGATCATCCAATTTTCTGTCTTGCCTACTTGATGTGGCACATGGGCTACCGCTTCGAGGAAGATTTTTGGCATCATTAGTATAGCGATATGTTTTTTTTTTCAAATTTCGCAAACAGTACTTTGGGCACAGGCAAAAGTATGAGCAAGCTTTCTTTGAGACATTCCGGAGATAATTTTTAAGTGTTTAACAATTAAATGTCTTAGGTCTTTAGACAATTCTTTCTTTCGAGCCATACTTCCTCTGATGATAAACTAATTTTTACGGTCAAACTACGATTCAACCCTTTATTATGTTTTTATAGCAACGTGCAAAAAAGTTCACTTTTTTGTATCATATCCATTCATAAATCGTTTAAAAAATGACACTTTACGTGCTCACGTCACAGACAGTGGCGGAAATGGGACTTTCGGCACTAGTGCGGTAAAGTAAATAAGAGTATCTGATTAGCAGAAAAACAAAATGATGTCATGAATATCTCCATGGAAATTAAATGGTCATGAAACTCACTTATTTCTATTGGTTCATTACTTTTGCATTTTATTATATCTCCATGGAAACTACAAGTTCTACAAAAACTATTAAAGGAAATTAAATAAGACAAAAGTAATAACACAAATTTCACACTTTTGCCCGTTATTATTAAAAATATTGTAAGCAAGCACGCGCCAAATAATACTTTATTAAACTCTTGTCATTATTTCACGAGCGAGGTACGAGCGAGTGAAATAAAAGCCAACGCTCAATAAAGTGTTATTTTCGACACTAGTTGCTTAAATAACCATTACTTTGATCTTGTAAGCATGCGCCGAGCCAAAAGAAATTGCATATATCACTTAAAATGCGTTGAGTTTGCTTGCGATCGAATACTTTTTTCTCCACAAAGTGATGATCGGAAACTTTTTTCCTTCATAATTCAATGTATTTTCTCGTGAAAATTGTTAACTAAAATTTTATTTTCTGTTTATATTTAATATTCTTTGAATAATTTAGTCATATTTCACAGAAAACCTTCAAAAGTTTGAAAAAAATATTAAAAGTGTAAAAAATGGCGACTGGATATGAACGTATCATATGCACTGCTTTCGGTGATCGGATACTTTTTGCCAGGGGTTGTAGTATTCCAAAAGAAACTTTTTTGCTATACTTGATTGAAGGATGTAAATAAAAATTATTAATATGTTTTTGTCAATTATCAATAACATTACATATTTTGATTTGAATTGTCATCAAGTTTTTGTTTGACAAAAAAAATATCAATGTTTCAAAGAAATATCTAAGTATTTCACAAAAATTCCTAAAAGCCCTGACTTTTTTGGCATTAGTGTACCTGTCTGACATTAGTGTGATCTTCAAATGTGTATGTTAATTTTTTTCTGTAATTTTTATAGTAGATTTTATACCAAATTTATCATTTGAATATAATACATATATATTTCATCCTAGGTGAAAATCCAAAAGGTGGGCAGGGTGAAAATTCTTCTGCAAAGAGGCGAATTATTGTTCTACACTTGTCTGTTGGATAAGTTTTTAACTCCATAAAGTCAGCTCTGTAATAATATTAGCGTCTTGCATATGAAGTTGAAGCGGCTTATCTGAATAGGTGGTAAAGTTAGTGATAGATTTTTAAGAAAAAGAGTTAAGATTCACGGCAATTTCTAATTAAAACATAATTTAAGATTAACGTGTAAAATAAAAATTTAAGCACATTGATGTTATTTATATATTTTCATAGTGACATGATTCTATTTTTTTTATTTATTAATATAGAAGGTTTTCATTCAATGGCCAAATGTGGGGAATAAAGAATTGATAAAAATTGTGGATTTAATTGAGGGCTTTATAAAATAGTTTCTCTGAGTAAAAATATTTCTCTGGCATTTATTTCGTGTATTTATGTTTTAAATAAAATATTGTTAAACAAATTAAATTACGGCATGTGACTCAACCTAGTTATCAGTGACTATTTTAAGAAGTGTTAATTTCATTGTAACATTATTAATTCACAATTAAATTTTAACGATATTCACAATTTTGAAAATGTAACTGGCCTAACTGTATATGTGAGTTCAAATTTATTATAGGCTTTGCTGTGTTGAGTTTTTTAAATTGTTTTTACAGAATATTAAAAGTGAATTCAAGAAATGCGAAACTCTGTCGGAAGTAGTAAGTGACTTGAAATGGCTCCATCATAACACTTGCATCGTGGATGGTCCAGGTAATGTAATTTTTATCTTCACACTTTTGCAAAATATAAAATTATTGTATTGTATAATGATAATGGGGGTAGGTTAACTGCTTTCCCTTAGTTTTGATTTGTAACACTTACTGGAGTTAATTTTAATCACCCATGTTATGGAATTTGAAATTACTAGTCCCTTTTTAAAAAAAATTATGCAAAATATATATACTGCTTAATTTTTTTTAGTAAAACCTTTAAAATGTTGCTAAAAATTTGTGTTATGTCATTTTTTAACCCTTTCAGTCCCGATGACGATTTGGCATCATTATTTTAGAATTTTTTCTAATCGTCTTTAGCCATTTATGATATCAAAATGTGCATCATTCGAATCTTCAAACTTCTTTCTATTAGAAAATATTTTTTATAAATCTCAATAGATGTCAGCCCTGTTATTTTTTTTTATTATGATCAGAAACACGATGCCAAATGACATCGCTGAGACTGAAAGTGATAAAAAATGCTAATGAATTACTGATACCTCGAATCAAAGGCAGAAATAATTTTCAGATCCCCTTCTATCAAACTTATTTCAGTTATCAGAGTTTAAAATATATTTTGTAACAAAAGGAGCATTAAACAAGAATACAATTTAAATTATTACCAGGTCTCAGAAGTTAAATAAAATAAGTTAGTTAAATGAAAACCACCACCATTCAGAATTATTTGAATTTTTTTAAGAATTTCCAAGGCTAATGGAATTAATTATACCAATATTTGTTACTAAACATGCTAATTTTACCCATAATCGAATAAAATTTTACTTGAAATTAAACTTAAGGATGAGTTTTGTTTATTTCACTTGCGTGTTTTTTCATTAACTTTCTTGCTTTTCATACTTAGCTGATAGCTCTGCAAAGGAACTAGAAGCTTTTGTGAGAGCTTTTCAGAAGGAGATATCTGACATTGAAGACTGCCCCATGTGTTACTATCACATGTTTTTGGGAAGAAGTTTTGGAATGTAAGGATGTTTAATATTTATGTTTTTAAGATGAAATACTCAGTAGAACCTTGATTATCCCTCTTATATTTGGAACTCTGTTAACCCACCATCCATTAGTCAACATAGAAAAATTCTTTAATAAGGTAATTCTCTGTTGTTTACAAAAGAATCCAGTCTCTCCAATGTACACTACACCAGAGTAGGGACCCAACGCAACCGTGATAGGTATGGTAATTATTATGGTATAGAGTTCTTTGTGTATTTGAGAATGTATTTATTTGTTTTGAACTATTCAGTGCAACAGCCCATTAGCGGGCCAAGGTTTGCCATGCCCAATTCAGCTTTCGTTACCAAGGGCTCTGGTATGCTAGGCATATGTCTCGGATCAGTGGTCAACCTCATGTGGGACCCCCAGTCTTTAGTTCCCAAGCATGCTTGTTCCTCATTTTATCGGCCCACTTATATGGGATGAAAGGATGAATGAACCTCGTCCAATACGGGATTCGAACCCCGTACCTGTGGCACGGCTATGCACTACCACTGCATTTATGTGTTTTAGACCTTACTTATTTTTTTAAAAATCCTAACACAAAGGTGACAACTTTTGGTTTTAACCATGGGAGTAAAGTTGGAGTAGTTAAGAGTTAAGTGCATAAAAATACTCGTATGCACTCTTAATCATGGATACAGCAACCCCCGATGACCCCAAACAATGTTTTTTAAAAATGTTTTTGTGACCTTCTTCTTAAATTAAAATTTTATTAACTTAGCGAAAACTCTCTCTTCAAAAATCATGATAATGTGCAGGTACAAACTACTTCGGTCCTTATGCCATTTATGAAAACTTAAGTATATGACTTGCCTATTAAAATAACTATATGTATATTCTTGCATAATGAAATACTTATATGTAATAGTTTATTCTTTTTCTAAGTCCCCTACAGTATTGTGGCAGAAAATTAAATGTATATTTTTAAATTAGTTGAAAAATTTGGACTATTACTGTTATCTCTCTCAGGTTATCATGCCCGTCGGGCAATGACTGGATTGCCCAATCCGTGGAATCGAAGCTCGAATGATATTTTGAAGAAAGGGCTCTGGCTTAGATTGGTGATAATAACAATTTATAATTATTTATTTTCTGAACTTAGTTTAACCCATTAATGACCCTGTTGTGAATGTAGTTGAAACTTCCGTATCAAATACGAAGTTAACTTATATTCATTAACTTTTTTTTTTCAATTTTTTTCATGTAACTTAATTTGTTCTACATAAATTGTTCAGGACTATTGTTTTCATTAGCTTTATGTTTTGTTTATTTATTTAAACTTAAGCGTAAATTTTGTTTTCACATGACACATTTTCTTGAAAATCGTCATTAATGGATTAAATAAGAAGACAAGAGTTTTTATTATATTCCTTACAAATCTTAAACTATTAGTGACAATATTTATGTATACACTGTTTAGTTTATCCTCTTCACTGTATATCCACCTTCCTTCGCATATTCTTTATATAAACATATTTTTAAATAATTATGTATTTAAAAGTATGTTTTGCAAGTACTGTTGCAAAACTGACATTACCCATTTGCTAAGGGTCACATCAATTGAGTTGAATTTGAGATTTTGAGCACTTAAAATACATTTTTGTACGCTTTTAATAAAGAAACAAGCTCTGACAGTTTTTGTGCGCAATAAATAGCCCATTCTACTATAAGTTTTAATCCAAAATGAACATGTTTTAATGAAACAAGTTTTATTCGGAATTCTTTGATCTCAGTCTCAAATCTGCTTGACTCTTGTGCTAGGTTTTTTTATGCAATAAATCAGCTGCTTCGGAATCAGTATTTTTGAAAAGCTTGAACTCATTGTAGCTTAGAATAAAACAAGTATGTTTGTAACAGAATATGTCACTTAGCACGCTACCACACAACATTTGTCTTCAACAGGAAAAAAGACCTAAAACACAGTATTATTTCAAGATTAAACATTTGCAAGCTAAATTTGGCTACACTTATTTTCTTTCGAAAATTCAAGAATTATTTCTTATTGTTTGCTAAACTAATTTATACTTAAAAGAATAAATATGCTATAATCCTGGCTTTTAAGTAGAAGCAAAACATTTTATATAAACATTCCATCAAAGAATCTCTTAGTGAAATACATTTGACGTCATTTTATAATGATTTATGTCGAAAAAATAAATTTACTTTAAATTATTATTTAAGAGAAAGAGTTTCTCGAGCGATTGTTTTGAATGGCAGTGGGAATTTAATTCTAATAAAAATTGCTTCTTATACTTTTTGAATGAGCATTAAGTTTTGTAGGTATTTTTTTTTAATAATTGAAATACTTGGAGTTCCAATTTTTTCTGAGATTTCTAAATTTTTTCTAAGTTTGATGCATTGAATTTTTTTTAACTGTCACATTCTTGTCTGTAGCATTTGTAATTTGGGCCATGAAAGTGGATGACAGACAGACTGAACGATTAAAATATCTTCCACTTTTTAAGTGATAAACGTAAACATTTATGTTCCTTGAATCATCTAGACATTTTTGAAAAATATTTTGCCTGTGAATTATTTTTCAATTTACACCATTTTATAAAAATATTTGTATTGTCACGTCCGTCAGTCACTTCTTCACTTTCAAGACGATATATTATGGCAAAAAACTCATTTATTATAATAAAGTTATATTTTTTATCTAATATCCTATTGTTGTCAACAAGTTAAGTTGAGAAAAATGCTTTAGTCGCTTTTGTATTTTTATATGGAAACCTAAGCTGGAAGCGGCCAAGCAGTATTGGTTAGTTGTTAAAACTCCCTCCTTATCAACTTAGCTGACTGGGAAACAGTAGAAAAGTTGGAGGGGAAGTGGTTTTATACCAAAACCGAGCTTAAGTTTGCAGCAGAGAAATGTACTGAGTGGAGGAAACCGGGTAAACAACCCGGCTGGCGCCGCAATTTCGCGTACTCTGATTGGCTGCTCCTTTCGACCCTGATATTCATGCGCCCTGTTACGTCAAAATCGAAGGAAAAAAATAATTAAAATAACACTCTAACTGAAGCCTAACCAATAAAAATAATAAATTTATGTCTTTAAATAACAAATCAACTTGTTTATTGAATGTAAAATTCCTTTTTGTATTCGATCCTCGCACTCGAAAATGGGAACTGTTTACCCTTTTTCTCGTAGAACATTTGTATACTGCAAACTTAAGGTCGGATTTGGTATAGCTGTCTCCATCTCACTACCCAATGGTGTTGTTACCTAACAGCTACAGCTGTAAATATAAGGAAATATAATGTGTTCCACTTACCTTTATGCAATGTGTTGCTATAACACTTTGCCGCCCCGGTGGCGTAATCGTTAGGATGCTAAGCCTTTGGGGCTGCTGGGGCGAGTTCGAATCCCGGTCAGGCATGGATGTTTGTGACCGTCAATAAATGTTATTTGTCTATGTGTTTGTGTTGCCCTTTCTTTGTGTGTCTCTTGTGCTTGTTTCACACATACACATACTACACATCTCATGTGCTAGTTTCACAATATACATTTTTATCCTAAAGATGCATGTGTAATTTTTTTTTATCTTTTGTAATGCATATCTGCTGATCTATCTTACACATTATTTTGCTATGTTATATCATTTAAACTTTTTTTTTGCACCAATTCTTCGTATCCAAGATATTATTGTAAAATTTTAGCTATTTATATTTAATTTAGCTATTTATATTTAATTTAGCTAGTTAATATTTGTGGTTTTGTTTCTTATGCAAGAAAATTGCTCAATGCTTTTGTGTACAAAGCGTATTATCTTGCATCTAGCATGTTTATTGGTGAAACACAATAAATGAATCACATATTTAAATGTATCTTTTGTAATCCATTTGCTTAATGAAATTGCACTCTATTTTTATAATGTTGTTCCACTTAAGCTTATAAATGTATTCAACTGCTCATATATGTGTTTATTAAATTGTAAGCTCTTTATTATGTTCAAAACATTTCTTGAGGGTCTTGTTCTTTTTGTTCCCTAAACATGCTTTATTGTTATTATAATTCTAATTAATTTAACATTTTTACATTATTCTCTTTTGTTACTTTTTTTAATGAAAAATGCATAATTGTGATGGAAAATGCTTGATATTTTTGCTGTACAAAAGACATTTTTGAGATTGTTTATTAATGATATGTCATTGTATAAGATCCATTGTTTAAAGTAATTTGTTAATAATTATAAGTTATGTAATGCACTTTATTTTTTTTTATCTTCAACGTTTTAAATGATAAGATACTATGTTGATTTTTATATTTTGATGGTAATCTGCTGAGCTAATTTGCACATTATTTTGCTACGATGTTATATCATTAAAAGTTATTGTTTGGTATGATTCTTTATACTCAATGTATTTGTATTTCTTCCCCTTTGCTAGAAATATGCTCAATGTTTTTTGTGTACAAAGCGTAATCTTACTAATGTTTATTAGTGATATCTGTGTAGAATATCACTTCCTTAAAAATAATTTTAATACAGATATGAGTGATGCAATACACTTATAACTTTTTTAAAAAAAATCTGAACTCATTAAATGATACACATATTTTAAATGTATCTTTTGTAGTTAATCTGTTCAAGGACGCACTGTATTCCTATAATAATGTTGTTTTATTTAAGCTCATAATTAAACTCAACTGCTCTTGTAATGTACTTTTTAAATTTTGCAGGCTATAAATTTTGTTCAAAACAGATCTTGTTCTTTTTATGTCCATTGAACATGTTTTATGGTTATTATAATTCTATTTTATTCAAAATCTTTTTAACATTGTAATACAACCACTTAATGCTGCAGCTCTTAGTATTCGTACAAGAATAAGTTATTTTTGTCTCTTTTTATTTCTAAAGACATCAAATTATGCAAATATTGTAAATAAAATTGATTTTCTTTACATTTTGTTTCCTGTTTTTTTTCAAGACACATCTTGACAAAATAAATAATTTTAAATTGGTAACCAATGTATTATTTCAAAAATATTTATTTTACTGTAAGATGGGGGAAAAACGTATTTATATGCCTGTGCCTGTATCCCTCAGAGAAATATGCACTAAATATTAATTAGTAGCAACTTGGTAAGGAAGTAACTAAACACCAACTTATTTCATTGACCAAGTTTAATTAATATAGTAGGGGAGAGAAGGGGAATGGCGCCAACTTAAGGGAAATTGAATTTTCATGCAGAATTGTGTTGCAGTTAATGTAAATTTAATGACCATAGCATCTTACAGTTAATAACCTATCTCGTGAGGATTTTTTTAAATCTAAAACTTTAATAGAAATTGAATAAAACTGTTTTTTCTAAAAGCTTGCTCGGTGGCGGGATTAGCCCGGTACCTAAGGTAATGCCGCCACACCATTGGGGTTATGCCACCACATCAATAAACAAAGCAAATAATCCATAAATGCTTCCATAAATCCAGAATAACTCCCTCCCTCACACACCGCTGGCGAGATACAAGGGGTGGCGGCATTGCCCGATGTGGCAGGATTCCCCTGCCCTTCCCTACAAAACCAATGACATCTAATGTACTTTTGACATGATATTTGTTGTAACTGACCTGACATTGAAAAAAAAAGATACCACAATGATATATAGTATATGTGTTCTTGCCCTTATTCAGTTTAGTAACATTCCTGCACATCATATCTTGCCCCTGTAGAACTTGTTTTTCCTTTATAACGTTTTATTAGCAGTGAAAACCCTTCTGCGTTACAAATTTTGCAATGGAGTCGAAAATTCAAAACGGAGATTTTGTGTTTTCCACACATTTTAAGGGTAGCCTATTCCAAAAAAGTGGTTTTCGCCCATTAGTTTGTCTGTCAAGACTGTATGACTAAGACCACTTTACAGCTCATACTGTTCATTACTTTCACAGCAAATTCCCGGTATGTTATTTCGGCAAGAAACGGGTATTTTGAATAGGAATTCGTGTTTGTGTCTGAAGAAAAACCAGAAACCCCCAAACGAAACCAAAAGTCTTTGAAAAAACGACACAAATTCTCCTTTGTATAGTAGTTGTGTAAGGTAGAACTTTAGACGGAGACTCCTAAGTGATTGTTGAGTGGCCATAAGTCTGACTTCTTTTAATAAGTCTTCTCTTATGTTTTCAATAAGTCAGCCAATCGTTCCTATCATCGGTCTCATATCTTCTAGGGTCTTGAGATGCTAATTTCGAGAAGAAATATCAGTCAAAATAAAAAATTAGTTATAGAACAGAAGCTTTGTTTAAAAAAAATTAAATACCTTATACAAATTTAAAACTTTAATCAGTTATGTCTTATAAAAAAATTAAATCTTTTCACCCATACCTACCAAATAAATTTATATATTATGCATGGGATTAGTTTTTTCGTTCCTGGAATAAAATTATGTTAAATACCTTCCACTAGAGAATCTGACTTCTCAGTTTCACTGCAGAATGCAAGGAATCAAAATAATTTGTAGTAAACGTTACGGCAAAAGCCCCAACCTCAACTGTATCAATGCCCTTACTAACATCCAAAAGGATTCAAATATTTGAATTGAACCAAAAGCAACGACACGCCAATTTTGGAACCTAAATGCTTTATTGTGTCCACTGTTGAGTGAGACGTTTTCGAAACATGAATACCTCGGTTCGGGGACAACCCAGGTTGAGTTCACCAGAGCTACACGAGGTCCATTGGCTACTATTTATTTTGGAACAACAGTCAAGAGACAAGCCGACACCTGAGTAGGGACCCAACGCAACGTTTAGAAAAGCCAGTGTACACATCAGAGATAACTCAAGTTGAGTTGAATTATTGCCGCACACTAGAGCTACACACGGCTGTTTAAAGACTATAGGCGTCGTAGTTTAGAACAACAATCAAGTGTCATCTGACCTGTAGCCCTCGTCTTTAGTGCTACCAAACCAAAAAGTAGTGCTTGAGTGTTTTAATTTCTTTTGATGCTTGCCATATTAGGATATATTCAGCAGAAAAATTAACAGACAATATCTGTTTTAGCGAAGTCTAAACTGAATAGTAAATGCTTTTACTCATAGATGGCGCAGCGTTTCCTTAAAAGCACTTAAAAGTTCTGGAGAATAAAAGGGATTGCTTTGCCACTTATGTTTTCCCCCTCCGTGTGAAAAGGTAAGGAATAGACCTCAGTGGCATTAATATTCTTATCTCTATGATTATCCGTAGCTACTCCATCCATAATTCTAATGAAAATAGTTTCAGAAACAAACAGGTGGCAAAATAATTGTGAATTTGTAATGTATTTCCGTAAAGTTCTAGTTGAAAATTTAGCCGTTTGTTATTTTTATAGTCTTTTACAGTAGTAAAAAAATGGGGGTTCAGCCACAGCAGGCGGGATGCGGAATATGGGATATACTCTCCTCAACTCTAGATTAGATAAGGAGGTTATTCTTATCCGATAAGTATTTTATATGATAAGTTCTAGTTTGTGCCATTTAGTAAATTAATTGCAAATAAAAACATTACACGTGGCATGTCTTCTGGGCATATTCTAAAATGTACATTGTTTAACTTAATGCATTGAATTAAATTTTAAACATATTTCTTAATAAACCTCAAAACCTTAATAATTAATCTTTTTATTTTGAGTTTTTCAATAACAATGTACATTTTAATTAGGGTAAGATGGGGTAAGTGGGCCATTGGGGCAAGTGGGCCACCCGCCCTGGCATTTCCCGAATTATGGATGTAAAAAAATCTTTTACAATATTTTTACGTATTTACCCCAATAGATGCAGGAAACATTATGGCATCATTTTCATTAAGTATGTAACAGGGTACAATCCTTTTTGTGAATATTTTTAAAAATGAATCTTTTCGTAATTCACGCCATCATACTATTTTTTTATTTATTTCCAAACGGTTCATGATACAAAAGAAAATGTTATATATTTTGAAAGTGTATAAAACATCGTATCTTTTTGTAGTGTCATGTACTTGTGATGTTGATAAGGTTAAAAGAAAATTGGGGTGGCCCAGTTGCCCCGCGTTTGGGGTAAGTGGGCCACCACAACGGCGGGGTAAGTGGGCCAGGGGTGGCCCACTTGCCCCAACTTTTTAATATACTTTAAAAAAATCATATTCACTGATTCATAGGGTTAGTCATATTCACTATTCATAGTCCTATTCATTGGCATAGGCCAGTATAAAATCTGTAGCCCTAACATTTTTTTTACACTACATGCAAAAATGACAAGATGAAAATTAAAGTTTTTTTTCTTGTAGTAAGCTTGCATGCCAGAAAAAATTGTTATTGGGTAAGATATATGATTACTTTTTCTTTCAAACACTCAAAAAATCATGTAGATTATTCCACTTGCCCCACCATATCTCTACCAGTTATGTGTAAAAATATATTAGGGGGGTGGCCCACTTACCCCACCTTGCGGGGCAAGTGGGCCACTCGGATGACCAAAAAGAAAACAGATTTTTTTAAATTTATTATTTGCCAATTTGTGTTAAGGTTGCCATGGGTACAGTAATATCACATGAGAGAATGGACCACAAAAAAAAAAGTTGTTAAGGCCGATTATATCCAGTGGTATGAGGGTCTAAAGTCGAATTATGCCAAAAAAGGTGGCCCACTTACCCCACCTTACCCTACATTAAAGTGGTTTTTAAATAATATCCTCCAATATAGTCCAATTTAAGTTCATTCCAAAACCAAAACTCCGTTACACCTTACAGTAACAGCTAAGCCTAACCATACCACCATTTTACCCCACTGCTTAAAAATAATTATTAAAAATTCAAAAATTGTTATTTTTCTTAGATATTTTTGCAGAAATACTCTTCAAGAATGTGGCTATTGCATGTAAAAATGCTTTAGGGCACACGGGCACAGCATGTTTTATAAAAAAAGTTTTTACGAGTGAATTCTAACAGCTGAAACAAAATTAATTTAAGAACAAGAATCTGAATGAAATAATGGTGTTGCCAGATACAAAAACCAAATAAAAATAATTAGAGATCATCTAAAAATATTTCAAAGAAAAAGTCTTTAAAAAAATTAAATGAATAGTGGGAAAATGCATATTTTTAACATACCCCCATTTTCCCAACTACCACCATCCCCTTCCCCCCTAGCAAGTTTAAGCTTATATTTTAATAAATGGTAATGGATTTTTAAATAGTTTCGATTTATATAAGTTCTTAGGGTACCATCTAATGTAAATTATATCAAACAATCAAACAATTGATATTTCATTTAGAATAAAATGGTATCATACATGCTTCCATCTAGTGTTACCATTCACAAACATTTGTTGTACTTCATTTTTTTAAAATAAAAATAGAGTATCTCTGACTGGATTTGAACTCCCAGCAGGGCCGGATTTCTAAATAGGCTAAGTAGGCTGCAGCCTAGAGCAGCAAATTTTCAGAGGCGGCAAATTTTGCGATTAATTAAAACGCCATGTTGGCAATTTTTTTTTAAAGATACTGATATTTTTAACTAATATTTCAAGAAAACAAGTAATTAACATTAATTCTCAAATCGTATACGTATTTATAGTACTAATATTTAGTCAACATGGTATCTGCGATGCCAATAATATTTTATTTTATATTTGCTTAGTGTTGTTAAGGAATGTGGTTGCCCATTATCATTCTTTAAGTTAAAATTATATTTTAGCCACTTTTGCTTTTTTTCTTTCCTATTTTTTTTATTTAGCTAACCAAAAATTCGTCCGAATCCTGGAAGGGGTGAGGAGTTGAAGAGGGGGATAACCTCTAAATGCTATCCCGCTAGTACGCTTTCATGGACAGGACATGCACAGCTATGAGTTAGTAATAGAAACTGATATTCTGCTTCTAAAATTTTTCTATCAAATATGGAGTATAAACAAGTAGGAATTTAAATGAAATAAAAGGAACATAAAATCGTAAAGACAATAGCGCTGAAAGCAGCAGGATAATACAATGTAATTTGAATATAAATACAAAAAAATATACAAAAATGAAGAAAGCAGATCTCGACTGACCTTCTCGTCAGGGAGTCTAGCCAGCCAAGACCTCGGGAGGCGTTTCTGAAATGGACTGCCTGCTGTAAGCAGAAACGTCAGTTCCACAGACCCCGACACGCCTCCGAAACCAAACATAGAGGACATAGCCAGGCATATGTCCGGTAAGGTGGTCAGCCTCACGCGGAACAACCAGTGTTTAGTTCCCAAGCATGCTTGGTACCCGTTTTATCGACTCATTCAAGGGATGAAAGGATCGGCCAACCTCGCCCAATCCAGGATTCGATCCCCGTACCTGTGGCGGGGCAATGCGAAGCACTACCACTAAGCCACTGGGCCTCAAATAGTTGTTTTTATTCATGTTAATAATTAAAATTTGTCTATCAGTTGAGTCTCCTCTTGAGCTTTACCTCAGATTCTGAGTCTCCCTCTAACACCCCCAAAATAAAATCTTGGCTGATGGACTGGTTTTTGGAATGGAAACCCTATAATTTTTGAGACAGTCAACAGACACAAGAACCAGTTGCTAAGGCACATATGCACGAGCAAAGCACAAAATAAGAGATATGTGTTTGAAAATGGCCGTCTTTTTTTCGGATGCTCCACAAAAAAAAAAGACTTCGTAAAGAAGTTCTGGCATTATTAAACCACAGGTGTGCAACTGCCTATACGACTTTCAATCGCTTAATAAATCAATACACATTTTAAGGTAATTATGTACACCATAAGGTAGGGTAGGGTATTTTACATATATATTCCGACTTGTGTGCTTGCTCAGTAAGCCGCTTATAAGTCTTCGTCAAGTAAGACAGACACAGAAAGATTTTTTACTGTCACAAAGAGAGGAAATACACCCAGGGCGAAGGCGGGAATCGAGCCCGCGCCCGTTACAGCACGCAGACTGCTGGCCTACGATGCTTACCACTCGGCCATCCGGGCCCCACCATAAGGTAATTTCAATAATTTTCAATCCAAAAAAATTCCATGGAACGTAACCATTGCGCACATGAGATATTTTTCGAAAATCTGATTATGGCAAAAGGTATGGACCAAACGTAGGACCTGAGGTATGACCAAAGAGTTCTATATTAGGGTAGAGGAACGACTCGTAATGAGCTGCCATCGGCAGCCATGGCTCACTGCGGAGCCCGAATAGAGTGGCAAAACTGCTAGTTAATTTTTAATTTTGATACTGAGAAAGGAAGTACTCCCAGGGCAAAGGCGGAAATCGAGCCCGCACCCGTTACAGCGCGCGGACTGCTAGCGTAATGGCCTGCGATCCAAGCCACACGATCCAAACCATTGGACCCCACAGCCACCATATATCGTCTCCGTGTTGGTCCATGGTGCGGTCGGTAGGTTCAGTCTCTACCCTACTATAGAACTCTTTGGGTATGACATCCAACACTAACTAACAGCAACATAAAAGTTTATGTGCAGCATATGAACTTTCATACTAACTCTAACTGCTTTTATTTATCTACGAATCTGATATTTATCATAGAGTTAGGAAAGAGAATGGAGCTGTCCATGTATGTGCGTAATAACGCGCAAAAGAAGCAGGCTAGAGCTGTGCATCTTGGGATACCTCAGGGCCAGTTTCGGTTACTATGTTGTGCGCAGTAGCCCAAAAAACCGCTAAAGTGGTGCATCTTGAGACTTGAGATACCTCAGTGTCGGTATGTTATGCGCAGTAACTCGAAAAACCTGACAGCCCTGCTTCAAACCATTTGAACTGATAGACCCCTCTACTCAACTCCTTCCTAACTCTATGATATTTATAGAGGTGTATGGTTATACCTCACAACGAGAAGGTTCTTGGTTCTATCCTTGTCCTTAGCCATACCATAGACGTATTCGTGCTGGTGGGAAAACCCCTCTAAAATTCACAGGGGTGCCCGAGTGCACTTGGATATCGTGCTCGTTACATCCATGGAGTCGAAAGTCCAGACGGCGTTAGCGTACGATATCGCTCGAAGTTCCGTTGGGTGCCCGCTCATGTGTCGACTTCGTCACTTGACCAGGGTAAATTACGAAGCGTAATTGGCTGTGTTAAAGCTCCTAAAGGAGGCTAGAAATAGGCAGCCGGAATCGATTACATTACATTACTCACCCAGCGTTGCCAGATGCAGTATTCTTGATACTACGGTAGTATTTTTTGCCCAAAAATCGGTGATGTAGTATTTTTGTGGTATTTCGCGTACAAGTAGTATTTTGGTGGTATTTTTTGTAAGATTAAAAAAAAGACTCATAACGACTTGTCTCAGGGACAGCTGGTGCTTTTTAGAGACTAATTAGTTAATGTACTTTTTCAAGTAAGTTATTATAAATTATTATTGCTTTAAAGTGTTTTTAAAGCAATATAAATATTCAAAAAAACAATAATTGGTATATTTTATAATATAGGTAAAAATGTATTAACGAAATAAAATATTTTTTTTTATTATGTCACGGTTATTTAAATATTGACACTATACCAATACACGATTCAATTGTTTCAATTTCTTAAATTACTAATTCGGATCCTTTTGATTTGAATAACTTTTTCGAAGAATGTGATTCCTTAAGGCAATACACTTTTTTACGATCCCATCAATGCACAGTGGGGCAAAATTCCTTAAAAGCTGGCCAAAAGTTAAAAAAAATGAAAGTGCCTCGTTTAAGTTTCCATCTACGTAGGGTTGTTTAGAAATATTTGAAGTATCATATGCCACCTCCCCTGACAGATTTATGGCTTCTGGGAAGAGTTGTGAGGATGCAAAGTTGACCAAATCGGTAGACTTCATTACCAGTGAAAAATTTCTCAAGAACGGCGGCTGACTTTGTGTGCGTACAAAATATTTGTTTTTTTTCGTAAAACTTTACAAAACATAATGGATTCGACTTCTGGTGGTTTGTGTAACCTCAATTAATTTTATTAGATTTTTTGGAAGTGTTTTAATATTTTTTTAAACTTAAAAATAATGACCTTTTCAATTAATAATATTTTTTGCGTTAAAATGTAAAAAGTAGTAAATTTGTTATATAGCTACATCTTGTAACATAAAAACTGCTATGCAGTTTGAAACCTTTTACATTGTTGTTTTCAAAACTGTTTTCACCTGTTGCACATTTTCGCACGTTTGGCTAAAAATTCAAAATCTGTGAGGCATAGTTTATATAAATTTCAATTGTCAAATGTACAAATAATGAGTACTATGGCTTTTGCTTTCTAAACATTGAAATAGCATTCAGTTTAATACTTTTTAATGACTATTATGAGTTATTCACGATAAAGTAATGTCATATTTTGACAATCATCTCATGTAGGGTGGGGTTTTTTTTGGCAGATATTCAATAATTTTGTTAATTTTTTTTTTGTCTAGTTTAACGTTAAATTCAAAAGGGTTTTTTAAATATAACTTTGAATATTTTATTCATTTGACGTACATAATTAAGTATCGTATATTTTGCAAGTGGCAAAAATAAAATTAGTTACTGATTGTGGAGCTTTTATGTTTTCTCTTAAACATAAGTCCACCAACCACACTGCAGCCGAACTCAACGTAAAGCACATTGCGTTCCATGAAATAATAATATTTTGTAATCTCTTTGCAGCATTGTAGAAAAAAAATCCTATTTCAGGGCCTCAAGTAACTCACATACCTATAAAAAGCGAGGGAATTCTTCAAAATGCCTACCAAATTGCCCCCAAAATCGTCCTTGAATAGTAAAGTATAACTATTGGAACTTGAGCTTTAAAAAAATACTAATTGTCCAGAAGAATCTATCTTTGAAATCAAAAAATTGCACGATCATATTGCATAACCTTTACAACGAAATGTAATGCCGTACATCGAGTGAAACAAAACTTTATAAATAGGAAGTGGATAGCTTTTTCTGAGAAAGAAAAGCAATGTGCGGAAATCTCGGAAAGAGCTGATGGAGCTTTGTCTTTCCTGATAGATGCTCAATTAACACGTCACCTATATGACATTATTATTATATGTCATTCGAAATGTGTACATTTCCTTCATACGAAATCATACAAAAAGCTAAGAAAAACTGCTATCCTGAAACTGGCTCCTATAAAGTCGAAGAGCCAAAGGAAGTGAATGTTCAAGCTCTTTTGGACCATAAAGCTCAAAGAATAATAGAGTGCACATTGAATGATTTGAGCAACTATTCCTATGAGCAATTAAATGTTTGAAACTTATTTCAAAATAGGGATATGATGGCAGCTCAAGTCAAAGCTTGTAAAAACAGAAATTCAAGTACATAAATTCTTCAGATTCGAATCGATTTCTTATTTCGAGTGTACCCCTTAACTGTATTTCGATGAAAATGATGTACCAAATATAATCTGCAATGATCCTAGACCGGTATCACCTCGATTCTATCATCCAATACTTATACAGGTTATAGTAGAAGAATCAGCAGAATTTGCAAAACGCATAGTAGAGTGCACCTAAAACTAAATATTACAGTCTCATTCCAACAATAGTATTATTAAAATCTTAAGTCTACAAATTAATCATAATATTATATTAACTATGGTGGATGGTAAAATTTCTAATGCAGTTACATCGAGCACATCTTCATACAGGTGTTATTTTTGTGGATCAAAATAATTTAACTATATTTCAGAAATTATTTAGTGTTTCTCTACTGTATTAATGAATTATAATGGTCTGGCATGCGAATGTGTTTAAAATAAGGTATGAATGATTTATTTGTATGTATGAGATTTTAATTTGTAATGTGAAACTGGTACTTAATTGATTTATTAATATATAAATTGAGTTTTAAATTAAATAATAATTCTTTATATTCCATGAAAATGGAGATTATTAATTTTAAACAATTATTTAAATAAAAAATACCATGCTATTAGGGGTTTTAAGTAAATGAACCAAATGTGATAATTTCAGTCTAAATTACTTAAAATATTTAAAAACAGAGCTGCACACTTCTAAAAACATACCAAATACACAATTACGATGTTTTTAGCCCATTGTAGAAATTACAGAATTTTGGCCAGGTTTTCACCCCTTTTGCTCCACTGTACAATGTTTATATTGTGGAATATAATATTTCATTTTAAAAAGTATCTGATACAAAACAAAACAAAATTATTCCAGTTTGCTTGGCTTGTTTTTTTCTCTCCAATGGGGCTGCATTTGCGATCAAGCCTTTGCAGACTCGGCATATTCCCTAGAACTAAGAGCCATTTTCTTGTGGCACCATTTAAGCGACTCTCACTACCAATTTTGACGCACAGATTGCAATGAATCTGAGCTCTCTGTGGATGTTAAAGTATGCCGAGATTTAATTTTGCCGATAGAACCCAAGCCAAATAGGCCCTCCAGTGATCTTTTACATGCCGCATAATCACATGACATGCGTGCCCAAGATTTTCCCATCCAGAAAATCCAACGACTCAGCCAGGGCTCGAACCCGCGATCTTGGGCTTATCAGGCTTGTTGCAAGTGACATACGCATAATTCGGCCTTTCATCTCTGGGTTCCATTGGTGTTTTCGGGGATTGGTGGTATGGGTATGGGATTGTAAACTCCACTACAGTGATTAACCAAATAAGACCTTATTTTCATTCCGTGGAACTGTTGCTACTCAGGATGTATGAAACATGCAAATTAAGAATTTTTTATTTAATTTTTTACCTGAATATTAAGTCAGTTTTACTTAAAATTTAAAATTAATAAATATTACTTTTAATAGGGCTAAAATGTGACATTATTTCCTTATGCTTTATATTTTAAAAATTACTAAAATTCATTAAAAAATTCGTTCAAAAATTACACTATTCATTTGTATCCCCCCTCAGATTGCCACCTTTTGGTCAAAACTGAATAATATTCACCCTAACAATCTTCTTCCCAAGTTCAGATTAAGTTTTAAAATATCCTAAATTAAAATTTAATTTTAGCTTTTTAAATTTACGTTTAAACAAAAAACAGTAAATCTCATGTTATTACAACTAATTTCATAATAGACACATATAAACCCCAATAGATACATATTTTCTAATAATTAAAAATTGACGATTAGTTTAATTTTTTCAATGTAATACTAAAATAATTGTTTATTGGAACTAAAATATTCACTTTCATTACTAAATATTTGTTAATTTTATTTTCAAGTTTGTTCGAAAAATACAGATTTGCGACGTCGATTTCTTGAGAGTAGCTGTTTACTTTGAACACCATCTTGAATTTAATTTTTTAAGTTATATATTAATTTATATTTGTAAACTGCTAATTTTGATGTAAACTTTAAAACCACATTTCTTCATTAAGTTTTTCGTTTGCTTAAAATATCACAGTCTCAGCTTTTCCTCAAAAAATTCCATTTTCCTTAAAATTTCATTTTTTGGTCAACATTAAAAAACGCCTGCGAAATCACTGAATGGTTAAACACACTTACCTTTTTCCGTAGATAGCCTGTTGCCAACTCACACAGCCTAAGGTATAATTAATCAAACTCTAACAGTAAAAAGAGGACTCTAAAAATATATGCTGCATACACTTTTATTAAATCACTATACATAACTTCGATATAATGTTACTGTAAATACATAAAATAACTATTTGTTCAGTATGACACTGAGTAGATAAAATTGGCATCGATTTTAAAACGCTAACGGTAACATTGGCAATTACTAAAAAAATAGCAATGAAATTTTATAGAAAAATAATAATTTTTATAAAGAAAAATAGCTACTGGCGATATGAACATTTAACAGTGTAAATCTCAATCACAAATGACATCGTACAAGTGCTAAATTACTTGTAATTGTTCTTTATAATACTTAAAATTGGGCTTGAAATTTACTTTTCAATTTTTTTTCTGAAAATATTTAAAAAGTAGGAATAAACAGAATGGCCTGTTCCGTTGATATTCAATTTTTGTATTACACCAGAGAGCTTCAATAGAAGGTGATATTGATCACTGTTGTTTTAAAAGTTCGATATCACTACTGTATATTCGTTTTTGAACACAAAAAAGAACTTTTCTCCGTGGATACAAATGTTGAGCAATGTTCGAACTGTTGAAAAATCCATATAGTTCATCAAAAAGTTTCGACATGTTGGTAGTCCAATGTTTTTGGTCACTTATCAAAGGCCGAAACTCAGTAACGGTTGTTTGGAATAATTTTTTTCATATTTATCAATGGTGGTCCCGTGAAAAAAAACTTTCTCCAAATGATATAAAAGAAAATCTTGATAAACTATACTACTTAAAATGATGATTGCTTTATAGAGATTTAAATTTAAGAGTACCTTAAAGATATTAAAATTTAAGAGTACCCTTAGATCTAAACTTTGAGCAGGATTTGAGCGATCCAACTAGAATAGTTTTTATTCACCGGCTTTTTTCCATATCTATGGAGATCTTGAGCTGAAGTCGAACGTGAGGAACTGTTCCATCCCCTGTTCCATCCACTCTTCCCACTCCTCCAACATGCTGGAGTCACTCACGATGATGTTCCAGGACAAGGTTGTGCCGGCTGGCCCATCGTAGCCCTGGTCTGCCGAGTACAAGGTGTGGGTCGAGCTCTGGGTGCTGTACTGGTACCAGGTGACGTCATGGCCGAACTGTTCCCCGTCGAACAGCATGCAGATGGACCCTCGCTCGCCGATGCGGTACGACACTTCGAAGGGGTCGACCCACACCGTCAGATCTTTGGGCAGGAATCTCCGGAGGTCGGCCTCGCTGAACCCGCACATGGCTCCAGCCTTGGCGATAAGCGGGTCCATGTTGTGGTCGACTCGTAGGCAGCGGTACCCGGACCCCCTCCCCGGCTCCTCAGGGAACCAGTGGTCCTGGTAGCGGGACTTCATGAGACCGTCGAGGGTCTCCCGGAAACTGTCCACCTGGGAGATTTTGATCTGGCGGTTCTCCATCCGCAGGAGGTTGGCAAGAAAGGTGGAAGCGGTCTCGATCTCTATGTTAGAGTCCCAAAGCGAATCAGGGTTCATGAAGCTGAGCACTCGTAACTTGGACGATACATCAAATATGGCCCTAATGACACTTCTTGACATCGTCGCTTCTCTTTGGGATGTGTCGTTCAACGGAATAATAAAGAAGAGTTAGTCAGCTATCACAGCCAATAGTTCAAACTAACAATCAAGATGATAAAACTTTTCTGTAGGGGATGTGCCCAGCGATAATCAACGCCTACTCGGTAGTAAGCCTCTCTTGATCCGCCGCTCAGCAGCAACTAATGAATATGAAAACAATACCTGTCTTTTGAAGAAACCGGTATAAATCTGAAACCGGTTTTTCAAGAAAATAACCGGTTTCCTGAAAACTGGTGATTTTACAAAAAACGCTATTGACTTTTTTTATATCTCAGCAGAATTTACCCACAGATGTAAAAGAAACCCAGTTATTATCAGCATTTTCGAAAGTTACATCTCTTATAAACTTCGTTTTTCACACTCTAATTCCAGTTTTGTTCCTAACCTAATAATTAATTATACGTTCCGTCTGAGCATCTTTTCATGCGTTTAGTTATTTAATTAGTGTATAGGCCCTTCGCATTTAATCAACTCCTATTTTTTTTAAAAATTTAACTTTAGTTTTTTAATTATTTTTTTTTCATTGCTTTCCTTTTTTTTTAGTTTGCATTATCGTCGCACTAAAGCTACACGAGGGTTATTGGCGACTTTTGTCGTAAAATTAGAACCGCAGTCAAGTGATGAACCGACACCTGAGTAGGCACCCAAAGCAAATTCTTCGGCTTAAAAGTTTTATAAATTTTTAATGTGCTCTAGATTTTCGATTAATTTTTCTCATTTTTCCCTTAAGGGGTCATAGGAGTCTTTAAAATGTGGAAAGAAGGAACTACAAAATTTAGTTTGATCTTTCGTGTAATTTTTTAACTTCTCAATATACAAGTATAATTTTTTATATGTAATTCTACAAGATTTATTTAATATAAAACAAATTTTAAAATTTATGAGACTTTAGCCAAAACTAAAATAAATGATATTAAACATGAAGCTATTTGAACACATTGTGATTAGGCTTGCGCGGCGAATTGTGAGGTCAAAATTGAAAAAATGAACAAGAAAATGACTTTATATTGTAAAAATATGTACAGACAAAGACTTATACCTAAATTCACATCTCAATTTAAATTAGAAATTATTAAAAAAAATATTTAAAATCAAAATTTAAAATTTTTATTAATTTTTTTAGAAAAAAGTTCTTAAAATAATTTCTAATCAAAATTGAGGTGAAAATTTAGGTATAAGTCTTTGTCTGTACATATTTGTACAATATAAAGTCATTTTCTTGGTCATTTTTTCAATTTTGACCTCACAATTTGCCGCGCAAGCCTAATCACAATGTGTTCAAATAGCTTCATGTTTAATATCATTTATTTTAGTTTTGGATAAAGTCTCATAAATTTTAAAACTTGTTTTATAGTAAATAAATCCTGTAGAATTACATATAAAAAAATTATACTCATTTATTGAGTAGTTAAAAAATGACATGAAAGATCAAACTATGCTTTGTAGTATCTTCTTTGCACATTTTTAAGACTCCTGTGACCCCTTAAGTTGTTCAGAGAAATTTTCCTTTATTATCAGAGACCGACCTAAGCTGAAATGGACAAAGGTCTAGCAGGATTTGATGACCATCAATTTGGACTATTGTACCACTGCGCTTAGTTTAGTATCTAGTTATCCATTTCTACTTAATTTTTCCCTGAATTTTTTTTTAAATATGCAATTTAAAAAATTATGAATATTAATTTATCATCAATATGCATTTATTAGTTAGATAATTAATTATTAGTTTATATTAATACCTAACAAATGATTAATTAGATAATTCAGAAAAAGTTAATTAATGTTTAAATTAATAATGATTTAATTATTGAGTAATTAGTAATTTGTTAATTATTAATTAATTACAATCCTAAGTCATTATTGATTAAACAATAGAAAAGTTTCTTTAACAACTAGAAAATTTTCTAAACAATAGAAAAACTTTAATAAAAAAAAACAATTTTAATGTTTTTAAAAAACCGGTTTTTGTCTTTAAAACACCGGTTTCAAAGAAAATCGGTGTCCTAACAGAAGGCGGGGACTTGCTACTTTTGTTATTCCTTCTGACGTGTCGCAAACAGAACACGCCTCCGAAAGCTTCCCGAATGAGCTCATTACCTAACCACCTACTGAAATTCGACTCGACCAAGCGTTGCAAAACCCAATGTAAATAGGGAAAGATTTAAATAAATATGACATGAATATAATCCTTTTCATTTCATTAAGAGGACTCCCTTGGGATTTCACATCTTGAAAATCGTAATGTTATTCCTATGGAAAACATTCGCAAGTCAATTACCGCCAAAATTTTATTAAAAGGTTACTAGTTTCTTGTATCATTGTAAAGAACGAAAGGGACTAAAAGGCTAAAATTAATTTGTTTTGTGAAAATCACGTATTTAGTATTTTTAATATTTTTTTTTAAATTAGAACTTAATGCTTACTCCATTTTTTACTAACTTCAAAAAATTATTAAAAATACTAAATATGTGATTTTCACAAAACAAATAAATTCACGATTTTCATGATGTGAAATTTCAAGGGAGTCCTCTTAAGGGGGTTCAATACCCTCAAATCGGTGAAAAAATCAAAGCAAAAATTATTGGCTTAAAATACTATTACAACCTTTATTAATAATGCCACAAAGTATCAAGACGATTGGAAAAATATTTTTGACATTAAAAGCCATTTTAATGTCATGGCTTCGTAAGGAAATGGGTTAACAATAAAAACTTTACGTTTTTCTCAGAACTTGATTTTTAGCCTACTTTTCTTTTTTTTTAATTCGAAGAATTAAAAAAAATGAAAAAGTAGGTATTGACATGCGGTCGATGTCCGTCCGTCCGTCCGTCTGTCCGTCCGTACCCCCCTTCCAAAATCAGTTCTAGCAATCCGATCTTAAAAATTCTTTTTTTATTAGAAAGGTATAACCTCAGACACCCAACTTTCATACTTTTTGTCCGTCTGTCTGCACGATAGGACGGACATAAATCTACTATTTGCCGACGAATTTCCCATTGAATTAGCATTGAAATTCAATTTCGAGTCATTTAAATCGCTGAATTTAACTATAAATGCTACGGACAAGTGATATACGCCAAAAAATTCAGCGTATCCAAATGAGAATATATCGAAAATTTCAGAAAAGAATTCGAATTCTAAGTACTTCAATTATTTAAAAAACTTCAACATTTAATGCTCATTTAAAAAGCATAGGAAGCCATTTTATTAGAAATAAATTACCATTGCCATGGCAACAATCGCTTGAGAAACTTTAATTCTTTTAGACAATGAATTAAAATAAATTTATTTTTGCGACATTGATCAGTTTGAAATGACGTCAAATATATATTTCACTTCGAGATTCCGTATGATGGTACGAAATGTTTTCATTCTATTTAAAAGCGAGAACTGTTACATATTTATTCTTTGAAATATAAATTTTTGCAAACGATTTAAGTAATAATTATTTAATTTTCGAAATAGAATAAATGAAATTAGCCGAATTTATAGCAGGTAAATGTTTAATATAGAATTAATGCTGGGTTTGGCGCCTTTTTACCTGTGGAAGCGGGTTAAGTGACAGATTATGTTACAAACCTACTTGTTAATTTACATTTCCTATTTTAAGTAAATTTTGAAGTAGTTTTTTTTGGTTTTTGTTTTGCGAAAAATTTAATATTTATTTATAACTGCAAATAATCATGCGGACGATAAGTAATATTTATTTTATTGGCGATAAAAAGTTAATGAAAATAATTGATTGAGAAGTTGAAATAATAGCTGGATGCTGTGTTTAGTGAAATTTATTCTAATGTATATAAATTTAATGTAGAAACGGTTGTGGATTTCACTTACTGGAACGAACCTAGTTTTTTCAAGATAAGAATTTTAGTAAGTATTTAAGTAACAGGAAAGTAGGCTATTTTAGTTCTTTTAGAACTTCTTGTTTGAACTTCGATGTACCTTTTCTCAAAAACTATGCTATGTTTTCTCGTAAACATTTTTTATATGATGTTATACATAGTATAGATTAATCTGAGGTTATGAATTTTAATAAAACTAAAGTGAAAAAAAATGTTATGGGGCAAAAAAGTGAGAAATTTCATGATTTTTTGGGTACTTTAAAACTTATTTTTAAAAAAATCTAACAGTTATTTAAAAAAAAAACTTTTAACCTCAGATTAATATATAAGGTTGGTATAACACACACAGAAATTTTTAAGATGATCTGATCAGTAGTTATTGTGAAAAGGTACATTGAAATTGGCCAATTTAACATTACCGATATACAACATACTGAACCCCCTTAATGACAAAAGCGGAAGCGGAGTCATCTTACTAAGTGGGTGGGTGGGGGGGCTTTTAGAAATTCTGGGGAAAAGCTGCCCGCAAAAATATTGACTTTTAACAGGGAACAGTTGATAAGCTACCAATGAAAAACTTGGGTTGCAGTTTCATCGGCAGGTCTGGACCTCCCCCCAACCCCCAAAAAATAGTTGTTAGTATTTTAAAAATAAATTCTTATTTTGAAAATAAATTCTAATTTTGAAAATAAATTCCAATTTTGAAAATAAATTCTAATTTTGAAAATAAATTCTAATTTTGAAAATAAATTCTAATTTTGAAAATAAATTCGTCTTTCATAGTTAATTCTAATTCGTACAATATATTCTAATTTAAGTTTTAGAAAAATTATTTCTTGTCAGGAGATTAAAAGTCTAGACGTGAAAAGTGCTTCAGCTTTCCAAGAAAACGAAAAACCGGCTCAGAAGCAAAAACAATAGAAACTGCGACCCCGAATCTCTATTTTTCATAAATGCTACAACAATGCCGTGGGCAGGCCGGGCAAACTGCAGTATCTAGACTCATGACTTTGACGATTGTTGTAAGCACTCAATAACTCTAACCTATCAAAAAAATTATACTAAATTATCGATTGTTTCAGAGCAAAAATGGTCCAATTCTTTATTGTGGTTAATGCAGTTTACCTGCACAAGGCAAAACATAGAACTTTATTATTGGAGGAATAGACAATAACAAAAAGCACGGTATAGGTAGATACCCCCATTAATTTCCTGTTAATCTGGAATTGAGGCGGGATTAGAGCTACCAAAGGCGGCGTCAAAAAAGCACCTAAAGTCATAAAAAAATCAAGGTTCGCCGCCGCCATTCGATTGTATATATTTTTTAGTGCAATTGTTTTCGTGTTTGAATGGGTACTAGTACTCTCAGTACCCTAGACCCCCTCCCATTTACAAGTTTAAAAAAAGATTATCTGGCAGATTTTTTGTTTTAATACCAAACTGGTTGTTGTTTTCGTGTCCATTATATGTGCAGAAATTTGATAGGTCCGAAGCTGTCGTAGGCAGCTTTTGCGATTTAAACTGCTTTTTTACAACTTGCTCGCATGTGTAGTTGGAGGCACAAACTCGTTGCCATCAAGTGGTCCGCTGATAAGTTGATTTCAAACTTTCCCAATTCAATACCGAACTGTGAAATTTTTTAGTAAAATGAGTACTCAGATCAAAATCGGACACAACATAAATGTCGACTCGCAAAATTTCTGACAAACCATAAAGTCATTTGGATTTTTTTAATTGTTCTATTTTTATTAACAAATGAGTTATTCAATAAAATTAAGATTTCTAGAATTGTATTTATTTAATATTTATTAAATAGTCACACACAGATTTGGAAATCGTCATTTTGGTTTGTGGATGTAAAATTCACTGTTAAAAATTAATGTGCCAAATATGGCCAGATTTCACCCCGGGGTGAAAATTTGGTACCATTTGTCACCTCAAGTCTTTGAATCGCATTGAGTCAATGAACCTTGGGCTTGTTAATCGCTTAGGGGTGCCATAATGGCACCCCCACTTGCTCCATTTGTTGTTTTTTATTCATTTATTTCATGTCATTTGTAGTAGCTATATGATGCGAATCTTGTTTGTTAGTTTTAAAAAAAATTAAATAGAAAGCTTTAGATTTATTTACCCAAAACGCCAATTTTTTGTTAACTTATATAAATCAGTAACTTTAATCCTCATTAACTTTATAATACATCAGTAACTTTAATCCGGAATAAGTTTTAAGCGTGTTTATTAATAGTTATCATGTGTTTAAGTTCATCATTAATGAAGAAATTGGACTTCTTATGATAAAATTCATTTTATTTGTAATAAATAATTTAATATTTAATTAATACGTTAAAATTAATAATTTAAATGCATCGTACTTAGTTATACAAATTAATGAATGTTATTCATTATAACTGACCTTGTTTTAAACAGATAATTATAATTATTATAATTAGTTATAATTATTAATATTTATTAACTAGCATTTTCAATTAAAAACTACATTCATAATTATTATAATGAAGTTTCCTTTAAACTAAGTCGGCAACTTCAAAATTTTGTACCCCCCCCCCCCCCTGGAACAATCCTGGCTACGCCACTGGAATTATTACAAATTTAGTTCGTGGGACCCAGTCTGTGCAGCAGCAAATTTGCAAATACTATAACCATCATAAATATATTAAAAGAGTCGGACCAAATGCCATTTCAAATGCTCCTAAAAAAATTGATATTGTTTTCTGGCAATTTATGGGAGAATTTTATTCAGTTGTCAATGTAAATCAGTATCAAAATTTAACTGTATTTGGAAATCCCGTTACAATAAATCTAAGTTTAACACCAAAAATAGTAATTATATCTCGTCTAAAACAAAATTTTAATGATAAAGCCTGCGTTTATGAACGATTCATTTGGAAAGGGGTTTGGTATCACTCAATTTATTATCAAATGTTACGAAAATGAAACAACTCGTATGTAAAACTTTCAAATAATTCATTTTTAAGAATAAGTCATTTGGTTGAAGTAAATCTAATTAATTCTACTAAAGATATGTTTGTCCTGGGCAACAATCGCTCGAAATCAAAAAGGAACTACTGTGTAAAAATAACGATGTGTTATCACCTTTTATTAAAATTTTATCCAAAGGTAGCATGGAATGTTTTCTTTTGTAAGACATATGCTCTTAATGTATGCACATAGAAATAAAGGATGTTCAATATATTACTTGTTTGGTAAATTCTTTTGAGAGGATTTTTTTTATTCTACACCTACAATGTACCCCTTCCCCCCAAAAAAATGTATATATATATCATGATTGACTTGACTTTTTTGAATTATTTCAAAACACTCGTTAATTAAGATAAATAGTTCTTTTTCTATTGATTGAAAAATTTTAGCATAAAAATATCTTGTATACCTCTTTTACTGAATTTTCAAACGAGTGCTACAAACTTTACATTACCCATCCAATAATTCTCTGATGATTGCTAATTTCTAATAGCTGTTAATTTTTTAATTTTTTTCTATTTAAACACAACGTAAAACTTTTAATATAATTAAAAAGCTAGAAGTGTTTGAACTATTATGAATTACTACTTAAGTGTAAGTGACGCTTCTCTTCTCTCGACATTGGCAGGTGTCTTCTTGGAACCAAACTTTCAACTTTTTTTAAATATGTAGAACTAATAAGTATGTAAAATGGAGTCATTAAAAATAAGTAATTATATAAAAGGAATTAAATTTATAAAAAGCAATAAATAATTTTTAATTGCAATAAGTTGAAGTGAAATTTATTAATATTTTTAATTGCTACTCTTTTAATTAAAATCAACAAACTGTTTTAATTAAACTTATAGTACACTCTTAAAACAAACACTCCCAATTTACCTCAGTCTGAGTGGATTTCACTCCTCCAGACTGGAAAATGCACTTCTCCTTTTCGAGTGGATCCTTTGTGTGTTAAACCTCCGACAGGATCACTCCAAACGAGTGATTTTAACTCAGTCTGAGAAAATATACATGCCTTTAGGGTGTCGAAAATGCACTTCTCCAACTGGAGTGGATTTCACTCTTTTGTTTTAAGAGTGTAGTTTAAAAGTCATGAAATTTGAATTTTCACGAAACTTATTTTAATTATTTTGATATTTTCTTGCCAAAAATGTGCTTAACGCCTCCCCTCAGTCGATTTCTGTTAGTGAAGACCCTGAGAAATGCGTCAATAAGTTTAAGTTAACTTAAATCGAATCGTTGATTTGACGAAACCATTGTTCTTAAACTTATCTAAATGAGACAAATATAAAAAAATAAAGAAATCTACACAATTATGGGAAATAGCAAGATGGCTGAACGTATTTGCTAGGAATTGAAACTGCCAGATAATAAAAAAAAGTAACACTTTCCATCGGAAAAAAATTAATGAAATGAGAAGATTAAATGAAGTAGGTATTGAGTTTTCTACCTGATTTATGCACTTTTATTTGATTTAAAGTATAGAATTTTGAATTTATTTGTTAATACATATAACACAATTTTTGCAAAATCATTCCTTTAAACAGTGGTTCAATGGAATATCTCAATTAGTTTTTATAAATAAGAGACGCTTCACTGGATAAATTTCTTTACTTCGTTTTGACTCATCAGATGATATATTTTTGCTTGTTTAATGACGCGTTTCTAGTTGCCTAATCTAACAAAACTGTCTGTTTGTCTCTCAATTTTTCGAATTCACACAATCGCGTCGGCAAGACAAATGTTTTTCCGGTTCTGAATAATTGAGTGTTGTTTGAATTAATCGATTTTTTCTTTATTGGCTATTTTATCTTCTCTTGTTGATAGGACCACCACTCAGCTTGTTATTACGTCATTGAATGGGTTAATGAAAAACTCTTATACGTACTTTTAAAGTTTCTGTCTGTACAAAAGGGTCGAACGGAGCCTAGTGCCCAGGGCCCCCCACTTTAAGTGGGTCCCCAAAGTTTCTTCATGAGCATTTATGCTCTATAAATATAACTGCCCCCAAATTTAACTTTTTAATATGAAGTATGCAAAAAAATTAAATTCTTGAATAAAAGTTGACCGTGAAATTGTGTTTAACCTCAGAATTAATCAATTAACAAATTATTATTTTTTGGGGGGAGGGGATTACGAATATTTTCTAAGGAAATTACTTAGACTATTTTTTTTAGTAAACACTGAAATATAGAAAAAGTACACGCGAATATTTTATAGAGGTACATTTGGGGGCCCCCTAATTTGCTGGCATTCGACGACAAAAAGAATTCTCGTATGAGTACATTTCAAGAATGAGAAATTTGCTTGGAAACAAATATAATTTAGTTTTATCTAAATGGCTCAAAAGAATTAAAGGAGGAATTTGCGTACTTTTGTTTACCCTTTCAGTTCCAACTTCTTATTTTTATTATAAAAATATAAAATTTGTGAAATAGATTTGTTATGCATCCAGAATAAAATGGTAAAAAAACAGGTTGGAAAATCATAATTTATTAAACTAAAATTTAAGGGGGAAATGTTGGAATCAGAACTTTTGAATAAATTAATACAACAATTTTTTTCAAAACTTTATTTGCATAAAAAAAGGAAAAGGTCAATTTTTAAACATCTAAGAATGCAAGCGTGAATAATTAAGGGTCAATTTAAGTCATAAAAGTTTTTGGTAGTGAATTTAATTTTAACAAGTTTTTCATATTTTCAATTAACTCAAACAAACATTATTTAATTCTTCAAAAGACATGATTCTTCCATCTAACGATACAAAAGAGCGAGCTCAAATTAGCGAGAGAAAAAATCGTAAGCTGATATGATACCAAATGGAATAATTGACGGTGGAAGGGGAACGCATGATTTAAACCTTAACTGTTTTGAGCAGAGACTTATATTATAAAAAAGGGAAATATGCACACTGCTTGGGAGAGTTAACTTTCTTACAAAAGAAAATTATTTTTATAGGTTCTCTTTTCATAGCTTATATCATAAGTTTACATTTTGTACTACGTTTCTTAATGGTCTAAACTTTATATTTTAGCAATGCATACGACTGAATTTACAATAAATACCATAACAACAATAAAATAACTAATAAAATGTACACATATATGATATTTTTGAAAGTTCCTAAGAACTTTCAATATTTTAAGATTAAAAAGAATTTTCATAAATATGACTTAATTTAGTAATTGACTCCTAAGAGATATATAGCGATTTCATTTTCCTGCCATATTATTTGCAAAGTATAGATTTCTTTGGGTAAAAAGGGATACACACCAACTCTATTTATTTTATTTATCGTTTATTTTTATTTTTCTTACAAAAATTATTTAATAAAATAAATTGTAATACTAGATTTACTAATTTGAAATAACAATAGGTTTTGTGAGATTTTCAAATCACCAAAATATTCCAGGTGTCCGAATACGTGTGACTGCCACTGTATGCAGAATAACCTAACCAAAAACAAGGAAGACTTACAAGGAGCGTTTACATGAGCCATCGAATCCATGGATTGAAGATCAAATTCAGCAATTTGTGGCTCTTGGGGATTTTCTCCCAGACAGAACCGGAATTGCAGGGCTCATTGGGGGTTTCGCAAACCCTCCAATGATGGAGGGTTTGATGTTTTATACCATGGATTCGGCCACAGACTATCATTTGGGTTAGAAATTCTGTTCGACCTTTTTTTTCCCTAATGGGGATTTTGGTATTCCATGGGATTCGATGGCTCATGTAAACGCGCCTACTGCTTCCAAATTGGAGGAAGTTGTTAAATAGCCTTTGTGTATGTTTTTCTTGGTGGACCAAAAATTGCGTTTCAAAAAGAGGGGAAAGGATTAGCGGGACGACAAAGGTATGGTATGGTATGGTATGGTATGATACATATATATTCCAGCTTGTGTGCGTGTTCAGAGAACCGCTTATACAAGCTTTCGTCAAGTGGGACAGACACAGAAAGAATTTTTACAATCACAAAGAAATGAATAACACATAGAAAAATAACAACATTTATTGATTGTCACAAACATCCATGCCTGACCGGGATTCGAGCCCGACCCCAGCAGCTCCAAAGGCTAGTACCCTAACCATTCAGCCACCGGGGCGGCACGACAAAGGATTCACCCATGAAATGCGGCAACGGCAGCCTAAATCTAAAATCTTTTGAAATGATGACACTAATAACCAGTCTAATGTGTGCAAGACCATGTATCAGATTAGAGCGTAGCAGCCGGATCATGTTTTAACCGGCTTCCCCGCCGAGGTTTGACCCAGCGGGTAATCTAAATGGAGGAGGTGAGGGGACTTCAGACCTGGCACAAAAAGCTTGTGCAAATTTACACTAGTGTTTGCACACCAAAACAGGAAGTTTTAAAATAATTAAAATAGTCTACTTCTGCAATTTCTTTCCTCTATTTCTCTAACTCTCATATTTTTAAAACAAACATTGCTTTACACCGTGCATACTTAAACATTGAGTTTGAAATCCTAATGTTTGCCGATCGTCTAAGTTCACTACAACTACATTGTTCAAGTACAGAAACTGGGTCTGCTTGTTCTAACAATAACTATTATATACGCAACAAAAAAAAACTTACTGTTAGCTTAAAAATTGAATGAGAACCTTAAATAATGTAAATTTCAATTTAATAATATACTGCTTTCACACTATCTACTGTCTAGAAACTAAACTCGATTAAAAAAAAAAGCTGAGATAAACAAAATTTACAAAAAAAAAAAATCTTGCGTGGAAATTAGGTTACAAAAAAGTGCAGTGTACCTACAATGATATTATCATATTTTGACCTCCATCCGTATGATACAACAAAAAAATAATAACACAATTACAAAGTGAAATCAATGACATTCTAGTATTATTCCTTCTTTAAAATTCAAACAGAAAAATAATATGCACTCTAAAAGTAATTTTCAGCTTTAAAAATTTTATTAAGTAATAAAAGTACTAATTTAAAGGACTTATTTGTTCGTCACAAGTATTAACATATTAAGATACATATTAGACACACACACTATTAAGACAGTCAAACGTATTCGATTTCATCCTGTACTATTTTAAGGAGAAAACTGAAACTGTTTCCGAAACAGCACGATAAAATTTTCAAAAAAAAAGTATCTGTGTTACCAAACGTTAATGTTCTTAATTTAGTAAGAAAAGAAAAATTATTAATACTTTGTTTTACGTTCCTTATACTTATATGGCGATGTATCATTTAATTATATAAGTTGATACGTCGTCTATTTTCGAATCCATGTTATATAAACTGCTTTATATAGAAATACAAATCTGTTTTCAAGTTATTGTGCGTATTTTCGCATCAAATTTTTTCTCAGAAAAATATATTTGTAGCAGTTTAATTGCGTCCGTTTTTGGAAAATATCCTTTCTCGACTTGTTATTTATATCTAGCGTATAGAGATTGAAAAGATGTTTTTAAATTAAAATATATATTTTTTTCAACATTAAAATATATTTTAAGTATATATGAAGGGTTTAGTTGTGAAATTTTCATTATATAAGTAAGGTATGTATAAGTAAATTATAGTGTTTGGTTTATCCTTAGGTGACTTTTGGCAATCCTAAATTCAACTGAACGAGTCTGACTATGATACAGCGTGGCGCAAATAAAAGTGGCCCCGACGTGAAGATAAGAATAATGTATTGAGATGCTTGGCGGGAAAAACTATTGAAACCGCCTAAAAGCCTTCAAGTCGAAATAAAAGATTATTCAACCTGTACCCTGACTACCTGAGAAAGCTTGCCTTGGACGGGTTCTGGGAAACTAAATAGCTTCAGGGTTAATATAATTACCCCCCTCCCCTCCATACAAATTTCTTCAAAATTTATCAATTTTATTGCAGCTATGCGGAAAGACATATGCAAAACTGGTAGCTACTTAATGGCCTCCCAAATTTTTGGAAATTGTAACTGAATTTTTTTTTTGTATTAAAACATTATAACAAGGTTCGATCACAATCAACTAAAGGCATTTGCGACTATTCTTATTGATTTAAGGATCGTTTTTTTAAACTGGGTTGAATTGAATAGGGCGTGATAGTTAATACCTTCAATGTTCCCCAAACTTGCAGGATATGTTAGTAATACTGAGATAAGAAAAAGTAAATTTCACTTTGTCTAAAAAACAAATCGTTTGACCCTGAAAGAAGGTCAAAGTTCGGGGTCACGAATAAATGGTGTACATAATATTGTCATGAGGATAATTCATAAACTAAAATGTTGATATTAAATTTATTACCTTGGACAAATTACCGTTAGTTATTAGCCCAGTTGGGAAGAGAACCAGCATTTGGCAAAGAAAACTAACATTTTTATTAATAATACATATTTTACTTTTAAGATATAGAAATTATATGAAAAATACACAACTAATAATAATTCATCAATAATTATCGCACATAATTATCCATTTATATAATATTAACCATTTAACATTTAATATAATGAATTATGGCCTTTATTTTTTTTATTGTGACAGGAGGACATTTAAAAATAATATTCAATGGATTGGTCAGGGACCTGTGGAAGAAGGTAGAGCCGGAGAAAAAAAACGATCCACCCCTCTTTTCTCGGCTGCTATTGGTCAAGGAATTTTGTGAAAGGTGTCATTTTTCATGAAATAGCGTAAGGAATTGAGAACTGGAAACAAAAAATGTATAAGGGTCGTCTACATATTAAAATGAGTACCAACTTTGAAAATTCCAATGCAACAGTTTTTGACATAAAAATGTTCAGCACCTTAGCAGCAGAGAAACGAGGGGTGGGTCGTTTTTTCCCCCAGCTGTACCCAACAAACCGACGACCGACGCGACGTCCATACGTCGTGACACCCAAGCCCGACATCCCAGACGACGACGAACCCAGACATTTTCGAGAAAATCAACCGTCACGTAAGCCCTTACTAGTCAACTGTTAACTGTGCATCGACATTTTTGTACAAGCAAGATATTCACGCGTCGAAACCACTAAGAACACTCTAAAAAAATATCTGTAAGGTTACTAAGAATTCTCTAGGAAACTCAGCTTCCATAAGTTTTTTTAGTAGTGTTACATAAGAAATATGTGCATATATTACTAATTAAAGCTTAGTAAGTTATACTAAGAAAAATTAGTAGATTTTACAGGGGATTTTCTTGTATGTTTACAAAGAAACTGGTAGTAAACTGGTTACAAAAGTTTAAAACCAGAGGGCGCCACTAATTTTTCTGTTAGTCAGGTTTTATTTCGAACTTCCCGAGGACAGAACCCAAGATTATCGGGATCCGTGGAACAGCGCGTTAGTCCTCTCTGCTATCGGGGACTTGCATTTTGGTTGCGTGTAAATAAAGAAGTTAAAATCTTGATCGTTAAAGGCGTTTTATGTTATTGATTAAGAAATTTTAAGATTCATTTTTTTTTTCGGATATGAAGTTTTCGAAATAATTTAACGTAGTTTTTATATACTAAAATAAAAAAAAACCACGTTTTTAGGTTTTTTATCGTTGCGATATCGATTCGTCATAATCTCTAGAAAAGATAGCCAGGGGGCGCTGTAAGCGTTACATCAATTTACTTAGTATTGTTTAGTATTACTACAGTAGTTTCTTTAGGTTACAGATGATTTTCTAGTAAATGGTGAAAACCTGTAAAGTTACTAAGTAATCGTTAGTAAATTCAAGCCAAATTTTTTACAGTGAATGAAGGAACTTCTCCGGACACCCGATGCTCCAGGAAGCCCTAAATAATAGGTCTAAAAGTAATGGTTTCCGATTACATCCTCAAATTAGTCAGGAAGACCAAAAGAAGTTTTTAATAGCGAAGTTTTGTTTTTATCCTTCATTCCAACCCCAACAAAATAAATGGTATAACTAATTCTAGAAATTATAATAAGTGAGTAATACTTTGTATGATTATTAATGAATTACTATCATGTATTTTCCTTTTATTTCTATATCCAAAATAATAAAACGTGAATTTTTAATAAACGTGTCAGTTTTCTTTTTCAGTAATATCTGCTAGTACTTGTCTCTATACTGGGCTAATCGATGTTGGCTAATCACTATCGATCATTTGGCCAAGATAACAAATATAAAGATCTTAGTGAAAGAATGTGCTAAGCGACATTTTTGAAAAAAAAATTGACATTTTTTTGTTTAAATGAACACATTATTTCATCATGCTTTAAAGATAAAAAGTTTCCCCCTTGACTTAAAATTTAGTATATTTTTTTACGGTTTGCAACTACTGTTTTCAACAGATCTGAGTGCAAACTAAAAACTTTAAAGCTCACTTTCTCGTTTTCCCCTTTTTGTCACTTAGCACGTTCTTCCACTCTAAGCTCTTCGCATATTCTTAATATATTAGTTCATATTTCTGCACCTTCATGACACATTGAACTGAGGAAGCTACTCTTATAGCACAACTAATAAATTTGTATTGCGTTTTTTGAAAAATAAATAAATAAGTGTCTATGACGGGGGGAGGGGGGAAGAGAGTCGGTTTCAATTGACAATGGGGCAGCCTTTTCGAGTTTCACCCCCCCCCCCCTTTACACTGTTAAAAAAAACCTGAAATTTCAGGAGAGAAAATTACTGATTTTAACGGAACTTTCCGGTAACTACTGAAAACGGGTTTGTTTCTTCTGAAAACGGTTTTTCTTCTTCTAAAAACGGGAAATGTCCGTAAACCGAACCGAAAATGTCCGTAAAGAGCGGAAACGGAATTTTCCCGTTTTTAGACGCGAAGTGTTACAAACAATGGCGGCTTATTGAAGTTTAGGCCTAAACATAAAAATCAATAGCACGTATACAAGCAACTCGAATTTTAAATTTTGCCTTTCAGAACATAAATTGCATGTTTTTAATAGCAAAACTGATTGTCTTTATTAGAATATGTAAGTATTGTAAAGATAGAACAAAATTATAACTATTGCTTACTATTGCAGCTGCTTTTCAGTCCAATTTACACTACGTTCTTGAATTGAGCTTTAGCGCAGTCAAAGAATGCTTTGTTTTCGCAAACTTCTATCAAACAGTTTGATAAAAATCGTATAATAAAAATGCAAGCAATATGTAAAGCAAACAGTTCTTGCTGAAAATACGATTAGAACACATTAAATAATTAAAAATAGTTTTTTAAAGCAACTTTAAATATTTGTAAATCGTTTGGAAAAACTTTTGAAGATTGCATGGTACTGCTCAACTCCTCTTTTATGCAAAAAGAATAATTCTTTTTTTCGTTTTCTCTCGATGATTTCGACAGAATCAGCATGTGATAGAATATGGATTAAAAGACATATTAAAAATTGTAAAAAGTTGTGAGATAATGTTTCGAGCCAACTTAAAGAGGATGATTTTAAAACATACATTTTGTTACGACTTTTTACCGGCAGCTGAAATCGGATTTAGAATTTGTTGTACAGAACTATTATGACTACAGATGATGTCTAACTGAAGAAAAGAAAATAAACATGTTCGAAGTTATACTGCAGTGAAAAGCCGGGTGTCAAGCATCTGCTCATTACTTTCGTTTTCTACAAAAGGAAACCGTGGTTTTCGCTGTATTATTTCGAGGTCTTATCACTTAAATATGCTAGAATTTCAAACTTAATGCCACGCAAAGTGTATTTTAAAAATATGTGTGCTGGAAATAGTGAAACTACATTTTTGTTGGAATTATTTGGATTATTATGTTAAAATTATTAAGGTAAGTGTCCCATCGTCGCATTGCTTGGTTCGATATTCTCACTTTCGATGTTTTTCACAGACGTAATGTTCAATCTTTTTCATATACAAGCTCAAAGTGTTTTTAAAATATGTGTGTTGGAAATTGTGAAACTACATTTTTTGTTGGAAATGTTTGGATTATTTTGTTTAAAAATTTAATCAAGGTAAGTGTAAATGTAATACTTTTTTCTGTTGAAATAAAAATGTTTTCCGTAAATTGCTTTGGTTTCTAATTCAACCGATACATATATATTATTATAAAATTATTTAGTTATTACTTGCTAAAAAAGAAAAACAGTATGAAAAACTTTAATCTCTACTTCTTTATGGTTAAAAGTATTATTTTTACAATGCATAATTTGTGTCTTAAATTCTGGTTATTAATCAAGAACGTTTTACATTGAAAGATAAATTTAATTTTTGGTATTATGATGCATTACATTTTTGAAACTTGCTGTTTTTCTTTCAAAGTAATTTTAATATGTAAAGTCAATGTGCTAAATCACTATAATTTAATATCTAACAGTTTGTTGCCTTTTAAAATAGTTTAATTATATATCATAGTTGAAAAAAATATGTAATTTTGACAATTATATTATACTGTAGATAATGGACTGGTTTTAAATTTATTTTTATATTCTACGGTGGATACGAGGGGAAATACAGGATGGCCCAAAAGTAGTTTAACAGTCAATGTTGTACCATTGGTAAGAACTTTGGCTTATTTAGAACAGGTATTTGACATAGTCGTGCTTAGTTTTAGTTACGACTTTATTTTAGCCAACCAACAAAACTAAGCACGACTATGTCAAATACCTGCTCTAAATAAGCCGAAGTTCTTACAAATAGTACAACATTAACTGTTAGGCTACTTTTGGGCCACCCTGTACAAAATGGAAAATTTTAATAACGGAGAAATAAGAAACGGGACTTCTGTAAATATACGGGAAAATTCAAAATGGAAAATTTTAATAACGGAGAAATAAGAAACGGAACTTCGTAACGGGAAAATACTTAACGGAACGGAGAAATAAGAAACGGAACTTCGTAACGGGAAAATACTTAACGGAACGGGAAAAGCCCGGCAACTCAGCTGCCGGGCTTTTTCCTTCAAATTCAGTAATTTTTTTTAACAGTGTATGGGAACTCAAATATGCGGCCCATATCAATTAGTCGACCTATGTGGTCTCGAATTCGGCGGCAAGGCATTAGGAATTAGGCCTGAAAATCCGACCATCAATATCATGAATATAACATATTAAGGCGAACTAGCAGTCTGTTTCACAAAATTCCGATGACTTGGTTATTCATGATTTTTTTTTCTTATGTTATACATTGGAGTTAGTGGTAAATTGCCGCCCCGGTGGCACACTCGTTAGGATTCTAGCCTTTGGAGTTGCTTCGAATCCCGGTCAGGCATGGATGTTTGTGACTGTCAATAAATATTGTTATTTGTCTATGTGTTTGTGTCGTCTCTTTCTTTGTGTGTCTCTTGTGCTTGTGTCATTTCTGGGGCTTAGTACAATAGACTTAAAGTCGCAGTGCTTGGCGATCTTGCCCCCCACCAAGAAAAGTCATAAAGTCATAGTGGTAAATAAAAAAGGGCTAAGATTCAAATCGTTATTCCTCGACCAATTTTCGAAACAACATGAAACAAAGTTTTCTGTCAGCATACAATTTGGAAAAATTAATTTTCAACCCCTAGATAATAGCAATGTATTTAAGGTGTGTGCTCAATTATTGTTATTATCTATTCTATTTAATACATTTTAAAAAGATAGTCCCCTTGAATTTCATACCCACAAAATAATATTAATTCAATATTGTGTTATTTTTTCAAGCATTTTTAAAATAATTAAAATAAATGTATACATTTTTTGACATTAATAAACAATTTTAATAAAAATTCCGAAGAAGTGCGTGAAGTGAATTAGTTCTCAAAAAATTTCATGCTATATCCGAGGGT
The DNA here is from genome assembly GCA_023701765.1 of Hylyphantes graminicola. Classification (NCBI taxonomy): domain Eukaryota; kingdom Metazoa; phylum Arthropoda; class Arachnida; order Araneae; family Linyphiidae; genus Hylyphantes; species Hylyphantes graminicola. The sequence continues at coordinate 33,481,439 of CM043123.1, forward strand.
TGCTCGAAAAAACCATGTTTCTTTCATAGACTTTATCCTTTTACTCAAGATAAAAACACATTTTTTTTATGTTGCTTCGAAAAAGTTCGTAATGAAAATAAATATTTAATTGATTTGTAAGTGAATGAGTCTTTTATGTTCCTACAATCCATCTTCTCCACTCCATTTAATATGTTGTCATCGTCTTCTCCATCCGCCATTTTGAAAAGGATTGTTCTATTTCGGTCAAAGCAAGAGTTGCCCAAAAATAGTAATGCAGGGTCACCCCCGAGAACGGACACGTGGGGTTATGCAACAAACAAAAGCCCGCTGTATGTGTAAAGGGGGGGAGGTACTTGCCCGTTGCTATGGTAATGCACGTGATTGGAGATCTCTGCTCTCCCATTTCTGGTTGGGATAGAAAAGCAGGGATCAAAGAGTTTTGCTTATTCTGTTACTATGCGAATGTTTCAGATGCAATCAGATCGATGATGTTTCAACAACAACTAAATGAGAGAGAAAGATGTTCCCTTGTTTTAATTTTCAAATGGGGTTCCGGTGGAACAAAATTAGAAAATGGCAGCCTCCAAAAACAACAAATGACTACCTCTCAGTGGCGTAGCGAGGGGGGGGGGGTTACGGGGGGTCAGAACCCCCCCCCCCCATGGGGACTTAAAAGGTTTATTTGCAGAGCTCCAATACCAATTATCTCAAAAAAATTCCCCCCCGGGGGGGGGGAGGGGAATCAAACATTTCTTCTAAAAAGTTAACTTTTTTGAATTGCTGTAATAATTTTTACATAGAACCTCTTTCATGCCATCTCGATAACCGCACACCTTGTCTGTTTAATAACTCTGTCTATAATTAATGTTGCTTCAATTCAATTCCTACTCTACACTCAGGAAAAATTGCGTTAGGGGATGTAATTGTCCAGGATTAGAAGTCGTCGGAAAGACCGAAAATTGTTTTCCATTACAACAAGAAATTTGCATAAGCGTTTGTTTAATTTTGTAAAATTTGTTAATATATTATTGCAATCAGGTGGACAAATCAAATGGTAGGACACTTGGACACTTGCAGTTTTAATGTCGCAAAATGTTGTGTTAAATGAGTGTTATAAAATCACACACTGCTTCCCAATTCTGCCTTTTTCTTCTGTATTTCGGATGTAATAAGAATAAACAGGAAATACTGTACAGCTATTTTTCCGTAATATGTAGTATTTTTGATTTGCCACAGTTTTTTTCAATAATTGTTATATCTTTGATATTTCATTAGAAAATATATCCTGCTAATCACTTATCCGTAGACTACGTAAAATTCCGCTCTCTGTTCAGACGGCGGACAAACAGTTTTTTTAGAGCATGAACGACCATCTGAGAATGGAGATTTTCATTCCGCATTTCCGGTGGGGTCTTCTCCTAAGGGTCCCCCATTCGGATAGGAGATCCTTTTTGTCTCTTATCTATTTCTGAATTTCCCGCGCAATTGACAACTTTCCATTCCCACTTGTAGCAGAAGGGGCACTATCCGCATTCCGCGTAGAAAACGCGTCTTGTTTTTCTTGGAATTTTTTTTGTGGGATGCTCACCCTAATTTTTCACCCCTACCTCTTCCGGGGAGTGGCGTGTCTTTTGGAAAATAAACACATAGATACACAAGGCAGCTCGTTCTGTACTTATTGTCATTCATTGTCGAACTTAAAAGCCCTAGGAACTCCAATAGTTTTTACTGTATTTCACCTTCACCTCCATTTTTATAAAATAAATGATATTTTGGTTCAAAAATTAATGCAACCAAAATATTACTCAATTCTTGCAAAATAAATCGCGTATTTTGATAAGTCTTCACTAATCACGATATTGAGGTAAGTGACGATTTGTTAGATTATATTTTATATAGGGGAAGGTGGGTTACCTTGGACTTATTTTGACTTTTCAATTTTTATTTTCTTAATTACTTGCAAAAAGTGAATAAAAATATTTTTACTGAATACTTTATGTTGTTATATACAACATATATTTATTTTACCACGTCATTTAAATGCTTTCAACTATTAAAAAAATAAATACAGAAAATTGTAATTAGGACCAAGGTACACCACCGGCGGTGTACCTTGGTCCAACCGGTAGTGTACCTTGGACCAATTATTAACAGGTAGAGAGACTCGATTTACAGTCCGAAAACCAATATTTATTAGCCACATAAAATTCAAAAATACATTTTACAACCTACTCTTATTTCTAGCCAAGATTGCAGTAATTGGTTATGTTAGGTCAATTGGTTCAGTAAGGGGTTTTATTGCCTTAGTTTTTTAGTGCCCTTTTGGCTTTTTCAGCTGCAATGCGATCTTTCTCGGGTGTATTCGTTAAAATGCAGCATAAAATTAAACTGTTATTTCATGCCATAGAAAAACATTTGGATGTCTTTCTGTCTTAAATTTGAAAAAAAAAACAACTCAAATATTTCCCCCTATGTTTATTCAACTAGACCTAAACGTAAAAAGGATGTTCTGCTTGATATTTATTATAAAAAATATCTTTTTAGATGAGCATGCAATAATTATTTTCTATGTTATATCAATATGGTTAAAATTTCATAGGCTTCCATAAATCTAAATAATTAACTACAAAAAAAATTCTTTATCACATCATATCAAAATTTCTTACAAATTTCCATTTTTCTATATTTTACAAATCAGGGTTGCATATTAATAGCTTAAAATACTAAATTTTTCAAAGGAAAGAATTAACTTGAATTTTAAAAACTATTTTCAACAATCTGAAGCACATAAGACCTATAGTAGTGTACCTTGGACCAGTCCAAGGTACACCACTTGTATTAGGTTCGAGGTACACCACTTGGATATTAAAAACAAAATAGTTAATCACGAAGTTAACGTTAGACTTAACTTAATTTGAAGCACACTGTTTTATAGCTAAAACTTTGCTTTATATTGCATAACCATCGTTTCTGAATAAACACTACATGTTTGAGTAAAAAATTACACTAAAGAATCCGACAAAAATTTACTTTTGAACTGGGAATTTAGTTTTTCGAAACCTCTTTAATAAATTGACCTTTTAAACAAACAGATAGAACTTCACTGAGATCCCTGGTAGCAAATACTTTAACTGCATGTGGTGTTGTTTCAATATCTAAGCTAATCGAGCTAGAATCAGCATAGGTTCGAGGTACACATACGTCCAAGGTACACCACTTACCCCTAATTATTCATTATTTGTATTTATCAATTGTTATCATTTTTGCATGTCATTTGTAGTAGCTATATGATGCGAATCTTGTTTGTTAGTTTAAAAAGAATTAAATAGAAAGCTTTAGATTTATTTACCCAAAACGTCAATTTTTTGTTAACTTATATAAATCAGTAACTTTAATCCTATTAACTTTATAATACATCAGTAACTTTAATCCGGAATAAGTTTTAAGCGTGTTTATTAATAGTTATCATGTGTTTAAGTTTATCATTCATGAAGAAATTTGACTTCCTATGATAAAATTCATTTTATTTGTAATAAATAATTTAATATTTAATTAATACTTTAAAATTAATAATTTAAATGCATTGTACTTAGTTATACAAATTAATGAATGTTATTAATTATAACTAACTTTGTTTTAAACAGATAATTATAATTAGTTCTAATTATTAATATTCATTAATTAGCATTTTCAATTAAAAACTACATTCAAAATTATTATAAGGAAGTTTCCTTTAAACTAAGTCGGCAACTTCAACATTTTGTAACCCCCCCCCCCCCCCCCCCCCCCCCCCCCCCCCCCCCCCCCCCTTGGAACAATCCTGGCTACGCCACTGCTACCTCTTTAACTAGAACTTTACGATAACTAATTGTAACGAAATCCACAAATGTTTTTTAATAAAAGTCCGCCATATTTTATTTAAAACAAGAGCAGAGTTAATAAAAATTCACATCAAAATCAAAATGACAAATTTAATGCAGAATACTTTGCCAATAAGATAACTTTTATATTATTTACTCCAAAAGAAAGCTCTTAGCTTTCGACATGCAACGCCATCTATCAGTTGAAAATGAAATATTTTGTACTTTGTCTCCAAATTCTTATTATCAAATATGAAGTTAAATGGAAGCATTTTAGTTCAAGGAGACCAAACCGAAAAAAACAAGTGCTTAAATTTATTTGGAAGCTATATTATTCGATATTCGAATGAAAAAGCAACATGCAGTATCAGTTTTGGCGAAGACTGATTTAAATAGTAATTGCTTTCACTCATAGATGGCGCAGTGTTTCTATAAAAGCACCTGTAAAGTTCTGGAGAAAAAAAGGATTGATTCGTCACTTTCGCTTCGTGGGGGATCCCGTCCACCTTGCGAAGAGGTAAGGAATAAGACCTCAGTGGCATTAATATCCTTACCTCTTTGACTATCCGTGGCTACTCCATCTATATACTTGTAAGGAAAAAAGCTTCAGAACACGAACATTTGGCAAAATAATTGTAAATTTCGTATTAATTAATAATCGTAAAGTTCTAGTTGAGGAGGTAGCGGAAAAAAAAACGGAATATTTCTGTATTGTAAATTCCAGTTAATACAGTTTTGCCTCATTAAATATTCATACTTTTTTTTAATTGAGAAGGTTTTATATATACATCAGGTACTATTTAATCCCGAATTCTTCAAGTTACAACAAGTGAATAATCTACCAAGTCACCGAATCTCTGGATGTATTGAAGCCAAAATAAGTCATCTTGCTGACCATCGGCACAAAAAGACGTCATACAGAATCGATGCGGTAAGAGAATCGGTTTTAAACCACCGAAAGTTGGAGACATTTTCATAAAAATCAGGAGGGCTTTTTCTTTTTTTTTCAGAGTAGTTGAACCGAAAGAATAAATGATTCCCATAATAACTCACCTGATAAAACTTTAACATTTGTAATGTTATATTTACCTACATTCATCTTTATTAAAAGTTTCAATAATCAGCTTGTTTCAAATTACACCGAACCAATTCTGACACAGAAAGCCCTTGTGTAGCTCCACTGGGGCGTTAACTGAACCCTTACATTATTCCACTAAAGGAAAAATGACACCCATTTAGCGGTCCCTTCCGTTCATAAATGTATACCACAAGCATTACCAACTCTTAAAATGATCCACCATTGCAAAAAAAAATCTAAAGGCTTTATCAACCGTGAATGCCCCCATATGGGTATAAATTAAATAGATCCCTTTTTAGTTGGGTGGACCATTAGTCATACAAAGGATTTCTCTTGGGATTTAGTCGGCAGAAACATCTGCTGTTGATACCACAACGAGATAACTCGGGGTAACAAGTATCTGGGGACGTAGGCTTTTTTGTGGAAGTACCGCTATCCCGCTATGTTAGGTCTTACAAAATCATTTGATTATATCAATAAAAAAAATACAAAATATTAACCCTTTCACTACTGAAATGGCTAGCGAAAGGAAATGGAAAAGGAGGACGATCATATAAGAAGATAATTTAAGTAAACGTAGGGAGAAAGTCAATTCTAATGTCACAACATTTTGAATCAATAAGACAAGAAATTTTTCTATCACCAGTGTTGGGCTGATTTCATAGCCAACATATTTATCTGCAATGGCCGAGCCCACATTCCTGGATCCTTTAATTGGGTCTCGATTCCAGGTGTGTTGAAGGGCCGAACTTCATTGTTGCGGACTTTCCCCAGCCGCATGAATTCCTGTCTGGCGCCGCTGTGGCCGTGTCCAGCATAAAAGAGTTTTGTTGGACATGACGTTATACCACAAAGGCGGTGTCAGGAAGTTTTATTACAGGGGGAACCTGGAGTTATGTCTTCGGGTGAACCTTCGGTAAACTTCAGAGGATTTTCACATCCTATGGGGTTCCAGTAATTGTTACTATCCTGACCACTGCCTAAGCTCAATTTAAAATCGAAGGTGGGAGTTTGTGCTGGGGGGATGTCCGAAATTATCTAATTGGACAACATTTTACATGGGTGGAGTTTAGAGATTTCGTCGGCGTGTACCGCGAGATCTGAGGTCAGTTACGAGAGAGTCCAAAAAGAAACCTAAGATTCAACAGAGGGCTGGGTGCCCGTTGGGCCCTCGGCCCGACCCTACGTAAAGTGACATGGGTGCCATTGGGTCCCTCTTGCCAGAGACGCCGTGTGACTAAGCGTATTCTCAACTTGCTCACTATAATTAAAGCTGTATTGATCCGTATTGTTGGTGGACTCCAATCAACTAATTACCCTGTGTGCTTCTTGTTGAAGAGTTGTGAAATGTGTTAGTAATTGGAATTGTGGAGATGGTTGGTATCCGACACCAACAGTGTCCTTCTTATAAGCATCTTCCGATGAGTTGGGTGCCGTTGAGCCCCTAGCTACCATCCCAATTACCGTACCTCAACTAAGTTCAATCTAGGTGTTGATAAAAGTGTTATGGAGGAAGTTCTGGTACTTGTGGTCCGTATAGTACACGTCATGTTCCTGTAAAGGGGTGAGTTGATAATTCTCTAATACTTCCAGGATATTAAATGTAATTGACAATCATGGTAGGGTCTTGACAATGCACACTATGATATTTAGTATTGTATTATTATTATTGTTATTACTGTCTAGTATTACACCGCGCGGTTGTAGGTTGTGCCTTCTTATATGTTAATAAATGCTAAATTAGTTAACCTATTGTCTTCTCATTTGCTGTCCAGGGATATTGCGGTATTTAATATAGTTCTTAATAATTTATGATGCAGTTCTTATCTATTCATTTTAGTAATTAATAATATAAGTTCTTGAATGCAATGTACTTTAACACTAATACGATTGGCCATAACATCAATGTATTAATTAACATAAAGCAATTATCTGTGTACCAGTGTACATAACCCCAAACTTAAAGCATAGGGGAGACCGGGTCAAGTTGATACACTTTTTACTTTCTGATTTTTGTAATTTTTTTCTGTCAATATTTTGAAACAAACTAAGTGTAGTTAGTAACTATAACTCTTTGGCTAACGCCTGATATTTTTATAATCTAAATTGAATTGAATTTTCACTGACAAAAAAAATGTTTTTTAAAATATTGCAATGTGTATCAACTTAACCCGATCTGGGTCAAGTTGATACAGCATTGGGTCAAGTTGATACGCATATGAATAAGCTGCGGCGGTGCTAGGAAATATTTAAATATATCTAATAAAAAATGCAGTAATTACGAAAAGTGTTTTATTTTACAATATAAATAGGTTTTTAACTTTATATGATACAAAGTTTTACATGATAGGGCCTACATTGATTGTAACTGATTACTCCGAGTATGAGAAATTGGGATCTGATTGACAATTGAAACACGTGTAAAATGGATTGTCTTCAGCGCATGCAATGTGTGCCCACTTCTTACAGGATATGCATTGTATCCAGTCCTGGCCAGGCTTTGACGTTGAATATGTTTTGAAGCACACCAAACAAAAAGACTCTTCGCCTTCATCAGAGTCTGATTCATCTTTTTCAATTTTTCTTCGTTTCTCTCTTTTTTTATTTTTAACTTCTTTTGTCAGGTTTTCTGTTCTTTGTTTTCGGTTCTTTTCTGTTCTTCCATTCTTGGTAATATTACCCCCTAATGATTTAAACAATTTTAACTTTTATTTTCTTGTTAAAATATATCTGCTAAGCTCCTCCTCAAGTTCGTCAGTCAATATTTGTCGTTGTTTAGCATAACCCATTTTTACAACCTCGTCAGTAGACTCTGGCATTTCAAGTTTTATTTCCCCTTTTTTGTCTTGAACCTGTAAAGAGCTATTGTGTCTATATTAAAGATTTTGGCCGCTTCCCTAATATACATTCTGCCATTTCTAATCTCTTCATAAGCTCTTCCAAAAATATCAATTGGTATTTAGCCTCTTGTAGTTTCTTGGTATCTATAAATAAATGCAACATATGAAAATTCTTGTGGGTTAAGTTGATACACCGTATCAACTTGACCCCAAAGAAGCGTATCAACTTGACCCAACCGTCGCCATTACACTAAACCGCAAAATACGGAAAACCAATAAGAGCTAGAACAAAGTCTACTAGGTTACATTCTTGCCTTTATAGCATGTAACAATGTGATGTTATTTATAACACAATCCACTAACAAGTAAACTTTCAATAACACTTCAAATACATGGGTAAAAATTTACTTTTAAAGCTCAAAACCAGTATTTAATTCACAACTCATAGAACAAAGCAACCTCCTCTAAGTGCTCACGCGTGGTTGTTGACGACGGACCGGTCGTCCAGTCAAGTGAGTACCAGTTAATTGCGCCTGCTCATTACGGAGTTATTTTGACTGTATCAACTTGACCCTGTATCAACTAGACCCGGTCTCCCCTACTTTTACCGGCCCAACAATTGGTGCCGTGCTTTTTTTTGATCGAACGGATAGCACTTGGGAAGACAAAAAAATGTTATTGATGATTGATAATTTTGTTTAATATTAGTTTTGAGTGGTTTGAAACATAATGGGAAAGATTCCTAAAATCATTTATACTTTTTGAAATTTTTGTGTTTTTGTGCTAAAATTTAGTAATTATTTTATTCGAATACGTATATTGTGGTACTTGAATGATAACCATTTACTAGTTATTCGAATAAGTATAACTGATTAAGTGTAATTATACTTGAAATGCAACTTATTTCCAGTAATTTTTTTTAAAGACATAATCGATTCTATTTCTTTATTTATTATTTGTGTGTTTTATTGACTTATCTATTTATCAATACTTATAAATTATCGTACTATATTTATCAAGTGTATGAATTTTGATTTTGAAAGAAAATTGCTTTTTGGGAATTACAACTTATTTGCATTATTTACGTTTCAAAATAACAATTATAATTATTAATTGGAAATAAATGCATTCTGAGTAGGAAATTTTAAATGTATTCAAAGTTGAATGGAATTTTTTTCCGTTGTTCTAAATTCTAGAATTAAGGTGAACGGATTTTATTTATGCAAAATTTATTACAAAATTTTTAAAATGTTAATTCAATTGCTTATTTGATTGTTTATTGTATTCAAATATTTTGTTAACCATTTTAGTAAGGGTTAATTTATTTTGGAGCATGTAAGCGTTTGAGTGTATAGTTAAGTTGGGTTCTCAATTTCTAATTTATGTGAAAATATTTTGCTAAATAATTGTTAATATGAGATAAGTATTTTATTGCTTAAATTACTGCATTGAGCTAAACCATTATGAGTTTTAAGAGATAGTTTATTTGAAATTTTTTTTTAAATAGGATTTTTTTTTGTGCCTTTTTTTTTTAGTAGTGTTGCAGCGGTAGACCATTTTTTTAGCACCTGCAACTTGCCAGGGGATATAATATTACCGCTATCTCCTTTACTGACTGGGTTTACGATCTTCGATTATTTGCGCATGAATGACTTATAGTTAGTAAGAATGCCTTCGAGTCGATTGTAGAGAGAAAACATTTGCGGAAGCGAAGTCTTTTATATATAGAGTAGATTACATTACTTAACTTTCAAAAATTATATATTTTAGTTTATTAATGTATAATATTGATTGGTTTCGATTGTATTCAACAAAATTTGCACAAATAGTTAACAGCCACGTTAAATTTTAATGGTTAGACGAAATAGAATGTTATCGGAATTGGATTTTGTTTGGGATTGATCACCCTGGATGAGATTTGATTTTAAAATATTTCATTGGGATTTTGATCTATTTTGTTTCTCAATTGTCTCGATTTTACCTGGGAGATTTGAATTTTGAGGACAATATTGAAATAGATATCAATATATAATTAATTTTAAAGAAAATATTATTTATTGTACTTAAATATTTTCAAATATTGTATTTTACCCCAATAACCAACTGTTTTTAAATGATAAACATAAATTTTGATTTTTAAATCTTGCATACTGCAAAACTTCTAAAATGATTTTAGTGTGCGAAACCATAGAAACGCTAAGTCCCATGCAAATGTGTCTTACTGTAGGAATGTCAGTAGAGTATACTTGTAAATCGCTCGAGATAACTGAGGGTTCTTAAAGGGAATGTTCTTTAGTGTCAAATTTTGCAACCTAGAAAGATGTTGTTATGAAAGATTAGAGATAAATAGATTTTGTAGCTCTTTGAATCTTAATATTATTATTCGATTATTTGTAAGGTATTTGAAGCTAGATTAAATGGATATGGTTAATGTAAGTTGACATCAACTTTGTTAACACATACTTAATGTGGTAAAACTTCAACAGATTTATTTTGTAGAGATAAAATTGAGACGAACTTAAAGCAGTATAACGTGTTTGTAAATAGCATTTTTTTTTTTTTACAAAATTTATTGATAAATAACGTAGAATTTTTTTATTCCCAATTTCATTTGTTCTGTGGTTAATTTCTCTTGTAACTTTGGCCACTACTTGCGTTGTTTTCTTGGAACATATGTGAAGGAATATTTTCCGTCTCTTATTTAGAAATTTTGGTATAATTTTTTAGATATTACAAAAATAAATAATTAATTGTAATTTCGATATTTGAGTTTAGACAAATTTTGCTGTTGTTGGTAGCTCTCTTAAAGTAAAAATCTATGTGATATTGGAAAAAAATGTGTTTTGGGAACGTCATAAAAATTAAAAATCCAATGAGTTTGAAATTATAGTGACTTATTAAAGTATTATAAGAACAAAAATTTAACGTTGGCGCATTATATAAAAAATTAGCATGATTAATATCAGTGCATAATTTTCTTTAAGACGTTAAAGAATTTTGTGTTCAGTTGATTTAAAGTTGTGTTATTTGAAATTTGCGAATTAAAAAAAAAAAAAAAACGTATCGCAAGAAAGGAAAGCATCGGTTAAAATTGAAAAATGAGTTTCGCGCTGGAAATTGTTTGAAAAATTATATCGCAAAAAAAAAGAAGGAAATGTTTTGTAATGTTGATTTTGAATATTGGAATTATCGAAGAAAAATTGCGCTTTGAATTGGATATAGAATATTGATTATGAATTGATTTTGAAGGATATGATGTATTTTGAGATAATGAATTATAGGATTGAATTTTGCTGAGATTGCGTGTTTTGAATTTCGCCGTTTGGGAATATAAGTGTTGTAGCATAAAAATCGAATCAAAATTAAGGTAATTGACGTTTCATTACCAAACACAATTAATTTTGTCGTATTGACGCACACTTATTTCAAAACTTCGGATGGAAATTACGGGAAAATTTGAGAATAGGATTGGTTGTATTTATGATTTGCGCATTGAGTAAGAATTTGGGATATTGAAAAAAAATTTATTGAAGAAATGTTTTGTACGAATTGAAGATATTTAAGTTTTACTTGAGTGTTTTTTTTTCCGTAACGAAATTATACTGCTCCATTTACGTTCGATAGCAAATTAAGGTTACGATGTTTCGGGACCTAAACACAATAATTTGGTTGAACTTGGTATGCACTAATTTTGTAGTTGCGAATACATCCAAAATAGAATAACATCAAAATTGAACAAGAGGGCTGGGTGCCCGTTGGGCCCTGTGCCCGACCGTCCGCGAGGTGCCCCTTGGGTACACGGCTGGATTTACTTGCCTGCCCCATGTGAGTCGTCATATCCGGCGACGTTCGACTCCTTGATTGCAAGACTGTGCATTTTATACTGAAAACACCGAAGTGTCTGCTGATAAGTCTGGGTGCTGTTGAGCCCTTGACTATTGCGTCGTCTCATCGATCCCATAATAATATGTGTGTGCATCGATATAAAATCAGTAACGGTGATGGTGTTGTAACTGTGTTATGGAAGTGCGTGGGACTTCTGTTCCAAAGCCGTCGGTTCCTTACATCTATTATCTACATCTACGTAAAGGGGTGAGTTGATAGATTTATTTCTCTCCAGGATTAAATGTATTTGACTATTAGGTTAGGGCCCCTTAAATGCATACTGTTTTATTATATATTATTATTTGTCTAGTATGATGCCGCGCGGTAATACATGTACTACTATTTGTGTATGTCAATAAATGCTAAATTTTTTTTTTGTTTGTTTATTTTCAGGTGTGAGTTAAGAATTTTTTTAAAAATTTTTTTTCTGAAGAAAGGTGTATGATGTTTGGTTGATTTTATAGCACATTGGTGATTAGTTTGGGAAGAATTTTTTCAGGTGTGAGTTAAGAATTTTTTTTAATTATTTTTTTTCTGAAGAAAGGTGTATGATGTTTGGCTGATTTTATAGCACATTGGTGATTAGTTTAGGAAGATTTTTTTTTAAGTGTGAGTTAAGAATTTTTTTTTAATTATTTTTTTTCTGAAGGAAGGTGTATGATGTTGGGCTGATTTCATAGCCAACATATTTATCTGCAATGGCCGAGCCCACATTCCTGGATCCTTTAATTGGGTCTCGATTCCAGGTGTGTTGAAGGGCCGAACTTCATTGTTGCGGACTTTCCCCAGCCGCATGAATTCCTGTCTGGCGCCGCTGTGGCCGTGTCCAGCATAAAAGAGTTTTGTTGGACATGACGTTATACCACAAAGGCAGTGTCAGGAAGTTTTATTACAGGGGGAACCTGGAGTTATGTCTTCGGGTGAACCTTCGGTAAACTTCAGAGGATTTTCACATCCTATGGGGTTCCAGTAATTGTTACTATCCTGACCACTGCCTAAGCTCAATTTAAAATCGAAGGTGGGAGTTTGTGCTGGGGGGATGTCCGAAATTATGTAATTGGACAACATTTTACATGGGTGGAGTTTAGAGATTTCGTCGGCGTGTACCGCGAGATCTGAGGTCAGTTACGAGAGAGTCCAAAAAGAAACCTAAGATTCAACAGAGGGCTGGGTGCCCGTTGGGCCCTCGGCCCGACCCTACGTAAAGTGACATGGGTGCCATTGGGTCCCTCTTGCCAGAGACGCCGTGTGACTAAGCGTATTCTCAACTTGCTCACTATAATTAAAGCTGTATTGATCCGTATTGTTGGTGGACTCCAATCAACTAATTACCCTGTGTGCTTCTTGTTGAAGAGTTGTGAAATGTGTTAGTAATTGGAATTGTGGAGATGGTTGGTATCCGACACCAACAGTGTCCTTCTTATAAGAATCTTCCGATGAGTTGGGTGCCGTTGAGCCCCTAGCTACCATCCCAATTACCGTACCTCAACTAAGTTCAATCTAGGTGTTGATAAAAGTGTTATGGAGGAAGTTCTGGTACTTGTGGTCCGTATAGTACACGTCATGTTCCTGTAAAGGGGTCCAGGATATTAAATGTAATTGACAATCATGGTAGGGTCTTGACAATGCACACTATGATATTTAGTATTGTATTATTATTATTGTTATTACTGTCTAGTATTACACCGCGCGGTTGTAGGTTGTGCCTTCTTATATGTTAATAAATGCTAAATTAGTTAACCTATTGTCTTCTCATTTGCTGTCCAGGGATATTGCGGTAATTGATATAGTTCTTAATAATTTATGATACATTTCTTATTATTCACGGAAGAATTAATATTATAATTCTAGAATGCAAAGTTCTTAATGCAACGTACTATAACCACTAATACGACTGGCCAATATTATGTATACTTATTAGCATAGAGTCATTATCAGAAGTAGTATCGTACTTCATTAAAACCCTAACTTAAAGCATCTTTTACCGGCCCAACACCAGTAATTAATAAATTCTCTTATAAAGATAAAGTTAATGACGAACAGGCCGAAACTTTAAAAACCACCAAAGCCATATGCGTTGCAGGATCAGCGGCAGAAATAATCTCCGTCGCAGAAAATTTACTTTTCAACATGTCTCCGAATGAAGTTTCTTAATTTGCGCATTCTATATATGAAGGCTGGTCGCTCATTGATCAAATTCCCACTCTCCGAGCGAATTCGGACATTTGTTCCTGCCTGCACTTCCACACGACTAAAGAAAATATTCGTCGTATCCAAAGGGCCCTCAAAAAGTTCCTTGGAACACTTATCGTGGGCCGTGGCAACTCCCCATTCAATGCAGGTGGAGCGGGTTTTCCAGTTATAATATAGTCCGAAGGTAGTTACATTTGCCCACACAGTCAAATTTCCATAAAATATGCCCTGGTCCACACAGGTGAACAGAAAGCCCAAGTGGAAGAGATCATCGAAATTGGGCAAGCTAAGCTCCCATGTGGGCGCGACCTCTTCGTGGACCCCACAGCAAATTTGGCAATTGTCTTGATGGTCAGGGTAATGCGAGACCATGGGAGTCTGTGAACTACTCCTTTTTTACAAATACAAATTGAGGATGTATTTATTGTGGAACATGGAGGCATTTGTGCGCTGCTCCGACTACACGTCGCACAGAGGGGTATTTGCGCGATCTGAGCGGCCAAAATTATTTTTTCATCTTATTCGATTCCTAAGGGGCCAATGAGACTATTCGTAGTATTTTAAGTGATAAACAAATAGTTAGTGGTGAAAAAAAAAGCATTATTAAAAAACAATGGAGTTTAAATGGACTAGCACGAAATCTAGCCTATGAGCCCGACACCACGTGTCTCTGGATTAACTTCTTTCTTGATATTTAACTTGTTGAAGTCCTTTTAGGTGATGCCCCAAATAAAGCATCTCATTTAGAAGTTGTGCTAGTAACAGCATTACAGACCTTTCCATCTACCATGGTAAGCAACATCTTTTGCTTTACTGCATAAACATTGCCTGATCGTCAATTTGGTTTATTGCATAATTCATCTACGGAGTTTTTAACGTAACTTATTTCTTCGTTTATTATGCCCGTGGAATCTTTAATGAATCTCATTCTTATAGGACGGCAATATCTAGAAGAAAAAGGTGTAGGATTCTGCCAAATTATCTTATTCTTCGTTGTACATGGAAGCTGTAAGGGAACAAAAGAACTCTGGAGTAAGCTGGCATCAGTATCAGAATTATTTTCCCATTTCTACTTATATTGGGATTGCTCAACACCTGCTGCGCCCCATCCCATTCCCATTTTGATATTAAATTTACTTCGGCAACTGATTAAGAAACATTACATGCCTCGTTGTCAGGATGGCATTCCTGTTTAGCTTTTTGTAGTATGCTGTAGCATGGGTAGATTTTTTTATTAGAACTCCTAATCACTTTATATTGTCTTCTTGAAAGTCCAGACTCAACAAAAATCGACAGGGCCTGTCTTGGATTCAACTGAGCTGTCATAGTTGTATTTTTATTAGAAAGAGTTCTGTTATATTTTGTAGCT
Organism: Hylyphantes graminicola; assembly: GCA_023701765.1. Classification (NCBI taxonomy): domain Eukaryota; kingdom Metazoa; phylum Arthropoda; class Arachnida; order Araneae; family Linyphiidae; genus Hylyphantes; species Hylyphantes graminicola. The sequence goes on from CM043123.1 coordinate 33,496,646, forward strand.
CGCTTTGGTGAACTATTAATTCTTTAAGCATTAAAGCAGCATCTCTCTTTTCAGTTTCTCTTATTTTTGGCTGTGTAGCACCTACAAATACTTGTAAATCAATAGCTTTACATAGCTATTCTGCTTTCTTCTTTGGTTCTCTCACTTGACTCATCAAACGACTTTGTTGGTCGCCCTGGTCTGTTATTTACCTTTGAAAAACCTGTCCTGGTCTGTTATTTACCTTTAAATATTCCTTCAATTCTTTATTTTTACACAAAATCGCAATTTCTTTTCTATATGATTCATTAAATTTTAGTTTCATTTCGAATTTTAAACGAGAAAATTTATTCTATATTTCCTTTTCTTTGATCATCAGAAAGGTCATCTAATTGCAGCAATAAGTTTTCCAGAAAATATAATTTTTTGTTAATATTAGATAATTTTTGGTGTTGCATAAAGGTAAACAATTGTTTTCTAGCCATAGCTATAACATTTAATGGTCCTGAAACCAAAAATAAACAGTTTTTTAACAAAAATTAACATTCATCAATTTTATGTTGTTTTATCTCCATTTATTTACATTTCCCGTTTTGTTGAAAAACGCAGATAATCGCACTAAAATTATACATGTTTTAGAAAGAAAACAATTTGAGAATATAGGAAATCTAATTTAAGTGCCGGGTAACATCCGGAAATATAACTAATAGTCGAACATTTGAGAAAAATCACGGATAAAATTTATAAAAAATACACTTATTCTTAACAGAATTTAACTAAGCTATAATTCCATCAATTGCAGCAAAATGATTTCAAAAGAATGCATACGTAACTGGTGTATCACAATCCATGTCTAGTAATAATAAAGTATTTATCTGAAGAACAATAATCACTCTTATAAGTAAGGCTATGTTCAAAATGGCAAGGAGCAAAACTTGCTATTCACATGAAGACCAAGTTGAGACTGACAGTAGAAACAAAAAGGGTTCGCGTAGGGCTTTAAAAATTGTTGAGTCACATGCGCGGAACATTTATCTTCATTTAGCTACCTGTATTTAATTTCTGGGTTCAAATTTTTAAAATCGACTTTTGGCCGCGTAGATTGTTCAAATACCCCTTTGTGCGTCGTAACAAAAACTTTGGTGCATCTTATGCAGGGCGTCCAGGTTAGGGTCTAGGGCGCTGTTGTACACCATTGGCCGTGTCCATGGGCTCAGCTTCAGGGTATCCTGCAAACAGGTGAGAGAGCCTTCTCTAACTGAATTATCATTGGAAGTAAGAAAATGAAAATTCAGTTATAGAATATGTTGTCAGACAAAGAGCCAGGAATTGAAAAGTAACTGCAAAAATACAAACAGGACTAAAATAAAAACATTTGTCTTGAAAAGCCTGCTAATCAGTTATCTAAAACCCCAGTTGCTTAGCCGTCATGGAATATCGCAACAAGGTCGGAAACTTCTAATGCAAAAAATTAATATTCTGCAGTAGTATCCAAGAAAGAATTACACTAAACCCAGACCAACTATTTTGAGAAAAATTTTAAAGACGTAAATCAATCCAAAGATGTGATTATACATAGCCAGTTTCGGTGAAGTCTATTAAATTTTGAAAAAATTTCCAGAATTTGACATCTTTTACTAAATCTAAGTGGATAACTTTAAATAATCCTGAAGAGCATGCCAAATCATCAAATTTTCCCTTCAAATGTTATTTTATAAACAGACAAACCTACGAAGTCCATAAATTCTTCAGAGGAAGCTCCAGTTACGCTGGAGATCAGTTGTGAAAAGGAGGATTCCAATGCAACTGTAACTGCTGATTTTGAGGACTTTATATCGGAAGCGGTTGAAGATTCCCTGACACCTTCAGAGCCTATTCCTCGGAATCCAGATGATGTGACGTTGGCAATTAATTCTGAAATTCCAATGGTACAGAGCCAGGAGCGTTCCCAAACAACTCATGCCATTCCATTTGAGGACCCTCTTCTTCAGTAGACAATGTTTATGTATTGGATGGACAAATTATCGATGTTATTTATGTATCAATGTTATAAATTAAACTCGAATGAAAGCGTCAATTCGGAATCCGTTATTGATTCGGTTATTGTGTCTTGCAGCCTACAACACACTTTTATAAAACCTGTTTTTACATGGAAAATTTTATTTAAAAAACTAATTGAAATGTTTCTAAAATCTTTTGTGGACATAAATTTTAGAGCATTTGCTACATTCAGAAAAAAAATTGAAGTTATCTTATAAAAATTAAGTTGCACAGATAAAAAAAATTAATTTGTTTAATAAAGAGAAAATTTATTTTTTTAATTAAAAAATTAATTAAATTTTTTACAATATTTGGTCAACCTTAATCAAGACCACTTGCAACATTCCAGAAAAAAAAAATTGGAATCCTAATCTAAATATTGTGTCTTGAAGCGGGTGTACATATTAAAATAGTCTTACTTTTTTTTTTTAATAGAAAGAATCATACATATGTAAGTAACATTTATTCATAGTAACTAACAATGTATGTAGTTCAATATGAACTTCAGTGAATACAAATTACATGAACGTAATAGAGTAAAAGTAGCAAGTGCAATAACTTTACTTTCGTTGAATAAATTGACAAATACTAGGTCCTAGTGTACCAAAAATATATGAAATAGTTCCACAAAGCTTAATTATATATGATAATTTGTATCACATTATATACATTTATTTTGATGCTTATTTGCACGCACAAATGGCACTATAAACACACATTTTATTATCACAGTTCATATATATATATTAAACTTTTAACAATAAAAACACTTTATGCTTTACAAATAAAAGTATACTCAACTTATAAATGTAGGTAACCATGACTATTGCTATACCTACTTTTTAAATAGATAAAAAATATTTCTAACACATAAATAAATAGTAATATATAATAATCATATTCCATATGCAATAAAAGAAACATGTAATAAAAAAAAATTCATATATTTTCGAAGCTTTTCAAGTATATATATATTTTGTTTAGTAATATTTCGAAACAGATAACAAGTATATATACACACTTCTAATTGGTAAGCATACTTCCTATTGTTATCTATTTAAATAAATATACTTAACAAGTATTGAATAAAATAAAAATTACTTTGTGCAAGTTATAGATTTTCATAAAAATGTTTCTCACTTATTTAAAGAAATACTAAAGACTATTGCTTACATCTGGGTTGTTTTGAAGTTAATAATTTTCAACGAATACATGCTTATAACAAACAGGCTGATAAGATTGTTGCACAACTTATATTAAAAATAAAGAATAATCAATTTGAAATGAAATATGGTTTATTATTGATAAAGAAATGTTAAGCCATTAAAAAACCTGCATAAAACTACCAATAACATACACATATATTACTAAAAAAACAGCGTATGTAAGTTACGGAATTTTGAATATTTTTCTTATCAATAGAATTTGAAACAATTCATGGAGAAAACTGCTGAAAGTGTTTAGAATGTCATAAAGTGCTTAAAATTAATTCTTTCAGCTAAAGTTATAAAATACAACAAATGTATATTTCATAGCTTTTACACTACAATTACACACACATAACATACATAGTTTTTTTTAACTAAGTCAAAGCTCTATAAATAAATTTAATCCAAGTTTATTTGAAAGACTGCAGTTCTAAAAAATATATATAAGTTTCGTACAATTTTTCTTAGTACGAAATGATGGTGACCAATATTATCTGAATTATTAGATCATATTTTAAATTACAGCAGACTATGAAAAAAAGTATCTTTGTCCCAACTTCAAAATATCTAGAAAACTGTTTAATATGTTTCAAATTTTCCACAACTGGGCTTGATACAAAATACATTGTGTAATCAAAACCAATGTATAGTACATAATTTTGAAGATAGTTTGATGCATGCTTTGAAAACAGGTATTTTATAATTATGTGTTATTGCAATCCTCCTAGTCGTATTTATGATTCTTAGTTTTAGCAATCATTTTGAGTATCTATACTAGGCACCAATAATAAAATTACTATAATAATGGTTTTCATCAGAGTAAAGGCTTGTGTATGTTTAACATATGAGAAACAATAATTATTGAAAATAATTAGTTCTCTCCAGATAAAGTGAAGCGAAATTGTGCAATAATATTTAGATTTGTAGTGTCAATTATATTGGTGATTCTGTTATATTCATTACCAAACAATTTTGATTTTCTGAAAAGGTAAGTATGTTTGCTTTTTAACTAAATAAAATTTAAACAAGAAGAATATGTTTGGTCGATAATAAATTTTCTTAGCTATCTTTGGTATCAACAGTTACTTTTGGTATAAACAAGGTTATTAATTGAATCTTTAAGCTAAACTGCATCAGAAACTTTTAGTTAACTATACCTTTCAGTTATGAAAGCAGGATATTTAAGCTTTACCTGTGATTAAAATCATAAATAATACCTTATCATATTTCTACTTCTCAATTTACATTAATGTTTCAATATGCAGCACATTGAAAATAATGCATTGTCCTAATTTTTAGCAATGGAAATATGTGACCACCATCAATATACTACATTAATTATCCATGTACCATCAAAATTATACATTATTTACCCATCAAGTCAAGTTGTATGAGTTAAAAACACTAGCATAACATTTACTTAAACTCATTCATTCTCAATGTATTTAAAGTTAAGTGTTTTGGAAGAATAGAATGGAAGACTGAGCATAGTTTTTAAAATTAAGTTTAAAAATATTTGATCATTATAATTATGATTTTAAACTTTAAAAAAATCAATATAGTGCATACTCATTTCAAATGCTAGTTCTAAAAATTAAGTAAATGGGAAAAAAACAGGATATGAAATTCTTATTTGCATTCGTTATGTGTCATTCTTTACTTAACAAACTCGTAAACAAACAAAAAAATAATGAATTTCAATAAAAAAAACGTTTGTTCAAATTGAAAACAATAACACAATTTCTTTAACCAAACGATTCTATAAAATGTCCAAAAATCAATCTGAAATATTTGTTTAAATATACATTACTCATTGTTTTTGATAAATTCAGTGCCAAATACCGCAAAATTAATTGTAATGTATGAAGTAACGTCATAACATTCTGAACAAATAAAAATTTTACAGGAAATAAGATCATCAAATAATTCTTTTATACTAATAGTTTTAAATAACTTAATAGAAAATAACAAACTAATAGACATTTTGTATGAACATAAAAAGTAGTACTTAAATGAAAGAAAACATAATAAAAACTGCAGTATGCAAACGTTTTACAGTAAAATATAATCATCCTCGTCTGTTTTACTGCTCTTATGTGAAAAAGTAGATCGAGCATAGCTGTGAGGTCGATCCACTTCCTCAATGTCTTTGCGTTTTCCTTCTGCTAATGCAAAAACAGGATAATCTAAATTCTTTTTCATAGGAGCTGTGATCTAAGGAAAAGAAAAGAATAACATTGAATAAAGACATACATTGACAGCAAATATTTTCTTAAAATAACTACATATGAAGAGAGTATAAACATCACAATTGAAAAGCATTAAATATGTGATTATATTGAAATATCAAAAGATAAATCAAGAAAAAAGTAGTTGAATTGAATTAAATAGTGTTAGTAGAAAGTAAAACATGAAGCTTTTAATCTCAGCCACTTCAATGAAGAAAGGCAAATAAGTCCTAGAGCTTTGACCAAAGATTTAGCGTCACAGTTTGTTAACAATAAATCACAAGTGTCTGCCTTGCTATGGAGACCGGGGTTAGTTGGCATAAGGGGTTAGTTGGCATTGTGCCTTTAAAAAAATTCATTGTTTATTAAGAGCGCTACTGATCCTGTCACATGATCGTCATTTAAACGTCCAAGTTGCATGAGAACGCCAGTTGGATCCAGCCAATGCCTTTAGAGGAAGGATGGAAAACGTGATTTTCATATAAGAAAGTAAAATTTTGATTATTCAGTATTTGTCGTTTTGTACAGTAGTATAGTCATTCAGAAATAGCATTCACAAGTTTTTAGTATCTTTGGGCATTTAGCTACGAGGTTATAAGTCCATTTCTGCTGTAGTTGATAAACAAAAGTTTTGGTCGCCATGTTTATTTTACTTGCTCTATTGGGGTTAGTTGGCATAGGGACTCAGGGGCTAGTTGACATAAGCTGGCTGGGTATGCCAACTAACCCCGCAACAACGGGTAAGTTGACATTAGTGTGCCAACATTCATAGCGACCTAATTTTAGTTAGGTATAGGCTACTTCATAATAATAAATTATTATTATTTTTATCTATACATATATAAATGCGGAAGGTGTTTTCTTTTCGCAGTCATAACTCAATAATGGCTGGACAGATATTAACTTTTACTTTAGATACTTTTACGTAGATTTGCCATACTCAGAGTTTTAAAAAATGGCATAATTTAAGACTATACAAATTTCAGCTCGATTTCAAGCAAGGTTATCTTGTTATTATTATGTAATAAACGGAAACTGTAAGTTCACTTTTTCTGCCTTACCTATCTATGATAATGTAAATATTTTTTGTTCAGATTATGAGTACCTATAAACGAAAAACTGAGAGGGCTACAATGACAGCAGATCATCGAAAGAGAGCTGTTGAGGCACACTTAATTGAAAAAAAAATTTGAGAAAAGTGGAGGATGAACTTAAGATATCTGTTAGAAGTCTTGCATGGTATTGTAAGATCGCAAAATTAAAAATGAATTCTCTCTGCCTAAAGGGCACCAGAGGGTATTGGAGGATATGGGATAGTGCGGCAGGTGTTCACTCCTGAACAAGAATTTGCTTTGAGTGAATACCTTGTGAAGGCAAGTGACATATACTTCGGCCTGAGCCCAAAAGAGGCAAGAAAGTTGGCATATCAATATGCAGTTGCTAATGGCACTGTACATCCTAGTAGTTGGGACTCAAAAGAATCAGCAGGTGTTGACTGGTTTTCTTATTTCCTAAAACGTCACCCACAACTTTCAATACGTACCCCGGCGGCAACGAGTTTGGCTCGAACGTCCAGTTTCAACCCACATAATGTTCAAAGATTTTTCAACCTCCTATAATCAGTAATGAACCAACATTCATTTACCGCCCAGGACATATGGAATGTTTAATTTTAAGCTGATTAACATTCATTATATTTACACCTTACATAAAGACGAGTAAAACGCTTGCCTCACTTATAAGCCCACTTACCCCACTACCTATGCCAACTAACCCTGATACCGGGGTAGGTTGGAATAGTTTGACTGAACAAGGAAAAACATTTTTCACACAAAGTGGCAAAAATATATATTTATTCATTTGTATATGTGATTTGTAGCCAAAATGTTTACCTACATTACCAACTTTTTATATTTCAAATATCTTTAAACCAAAAAATTAGAAAAATTTTGAAGTGAAAACAGTGCCAACTAACCCCGGTCTCCCCTAAAATTGCCGTTCGAAAAATAAAAATATGATACAGAGTGGGGGTTGTGAACGATTAGTTCCACCATTAAAAAAAACGATTAAATTTATTTTTATCAATATGCAGACCAAAAATCGCTGACTCTTAAATGTCTATTCCTTAGAGATGACCAAACAATCAACAAATACAACATAATTGCACTCTTTTTTACACTTTTCCAAAGTACAAAACAATAGAGACGTGCCTCTCTATCATTCATTCAATAAATTTAAATAATATTTATCTCCGACTCTCTTGTAGTGAAAGAAATTTAACATATAAATTAAAAATGTATTTAAGTTTTATTTATTAAGTATACTAAGTCCTAGTGTACCAAAAATAGATGAAATAGTTTCACAAAGCATAATTATATTATTATTTGTATCAAATTCTATGCATTTATTTTAATTCTTATTTGCACACACAAATGGCACTATAAACTTACATTTTATTATCACATTTCATGTATATTAAATTTTTAGCAATAATAATACTATATGCTTTAAAAATAAAAGTATTTTCAACTTACAAATGTAGGTAACCATGACTATTGCTATACCTACTTTTGAAATATATAAAAAATATTTCCAACACATAAATAAATAGTAATATATAACAATCATATTCCCATATGCAATAAAATAAATATATAATACACAAAGCTTTTCAATTATTTTCAAACTTTTGAAATAATTTTTTTTTTTAATTTATTTTGTCTCAAAAAGAGTTGCATTAAAGCCAAAAAATTTATAATTAATAATGATGAAAAATAGTTTTAAGTTAATCAAGGTTAATTTAAATAAAAAAATTTGTAATTTGTTAAATAAAAACCAGGTTGATTTCGAAATTACAAAAAAACCCCACATATATAAACTTTTGAAATTGATATATGACTGCGTTACGTTTTAATGCCTGACTTAATTTTTGTTTAAGTGTAGGATATCAAAAACCTATAATGTAGACGTTTGCCCATTTTTACCTAATAAGAATATATTATTGGTTAGTAGCTGTGGAGTGAAATTAAACAGGACCGGTGCATTCAAAGATTTAGAATAACCAGTTAACAAGAAGCCTGTTATATCAAAATACACCCATCCCTAAAAAATTTTATTGCAGTTTTATATGATTTTTGCTAAACATGTTTTGTTATTTTCAAAAACTAATAATCATTTCGACACACATTTGAAGTTACATTGTTAAGTTTTACTTTCAAAAGATTCTTATACCTGAAATAAAAAATTCTGGTAGAACTGCTTATATTTAAGATTAAAAGTTTCTAAAAATAAATTTCTTCCACAATTCAAAATAAATGGAACAAAAATAATTTAAATAAAATAGATATTGTAAACTATTTTAATAACAATAAATAGCAAGTAACTCCCTAAACCAGAATTTAAAAGTGTGCTTACTTCAGAAAACTTTTCATTGAATTGCAAAAAATCTTCTTTTGTCCTGAAATAAAACCCGATAGCACAGCTTGGGTCCATCTCAGAAAAAGACATTGTTCGTATTGATGAAGATTGAAAGGACTAGAAATAAAATAATATATTAAGCTAAATATTTCTTAAAAAAATTTAATATATGTATTTTTCTTTTTTAATAAATCTATTTATCCGAGAAAGGGGAAAATAATAGGCCTGTTCACGAAGTGAGCAAACCGACCACAAAATGTACAGTTGCCAATCCTAACAATGTGGGTAGCCTCTTATTTTCCCAATTCACTGAGCAGATTATAATATTGAAATACAACTTGCTAAAATAGATTCTTTTCATACAATTTTATAGATATTACATTAAACTAAAATTAGTAAAACAAAAGAATAAAAAAATTAACTTAAGAATATTTTGACGCATAAGCAGAGCACAATTAATTACAAATAATGCTTAGAAAACATTTTTAGATCAACTTTTTGTGTTAAAACATATCTCATTTAGTATGTGAAATAACCAGAATGCACTAATTTGTTTATTTTCATTAAAAAATAAAGATTTCATTGTCCATGTGAACCATAAGAACTTATCAGTAAAACTGTTGAATGTTTATGTTTCACATTCTAGATACATGTTAATTCGTTTAAAGAAATTTATGTTATAGTAGGCAACCTCTTAACCGGATGTTTAATTGGATCTGCGCTTTAACCGGCAAACTTTTAATCTTGTAAGTGTAAAAGATTAAAAGAAACTAAACTCCTCGGCTCAACACCACATTAGTATGCCAATGGCCTGCTGTGCCAATTTCAGCTTCCGTGACCTAGGGCTCTGGGGTGCTAGGCATATGTCACAGTAAGGTTGTCAGCCTCACGCAACCCCCATAGTCAGGTCGCCAAGGCGGAATCCGCCATATTGGATTTTTTCACTTTTAATATTTTTGTTTTAGATTTAAACCAACAAAATATATGTATTTGAACTATATTTTTTATACCAAGTTACTATAGAACATTCCTTTCAAGAAAATATAAAAAATCAATATGGCGGCATACGCCATATTGGATTTTTTCACCGTTTATATAAAGCGATCCATAGGTCCTAAATTAAAAATTCTTTTTATTTTAGTTATATCTTAATTTTAGTTTCCATTTCAGTTTTAATGTGTAGATTATGAATCTATAAGATATTTTTTCGCTAGATTTGAGTATTTTTTTATATTTAAAATGGCGTCTTCCGCCATATTGGATTTGTCTTCTTAATTCAATTTTTCGGGTTCTTTTAGGCCAAAATTAATAATTTTTTCTTTTATAGGTGTATTTTGTTGTAAATAATTACTTAAAAACTCAAAAAATCCAAAATCAAGATGGCGGCTTCCGCCATCTTGGATTTTTCTCCTAATATTTCGTGAACCACTGGCTCGAAGTTAAAAATTCCTTCAGTTTCAGTTGTATATTTTATAATAAAATGCATTAAAATCACCATAAAGTTTTATTTCAACACTAAAAAAACCAAATTCAAGACGGCGGCTTCCGCCATCTTGGATTTTTTACCTTCTAATATTACGTGATCCATTGGTGCGAAATTAAAAATTCTTTCATTTTTTTTGTATATTGTGTTTAAAATACTTTAAAACCATGAATGTTGAAGGAAAAATATTAAAGATGTTTTCCACCATATTAAAGTAAGTATTTTAAATATTTTGTTATTCATCAGGCAAAATTAATACTACTAAATTTTTTTAAGAGCCCTACTCGTATAAAATGCTTCCTCTTTTCAAACAAGATTATTCTTAAGTAATTGGCTTTGGACTTGCTGAGATCTAGTGGAGCGTTACAATTATAAGAATATGGGATCAAGAGTTAATAAACATTCAGAAGACTCTGCAAGAAATACTGTATTCAACCAGAAGAAGTGGTAATCGATTTATTAGAAAACTAGAGGGATACAATTTCAAGAATAAAAAAACGAAGAAATGTCACAAGCCCTACCTTACAACCTAAAGATCGTTCATGTAATCGTGAAAATAAATCGATTGACTCTTGAATATTGTTTAATATAACAGAGTTACCGCTTAGACTATTATGTGATGGAAAAGTTTCTCTTTACAATGCTATAGAGATAAAGATTTCAAATTCTTCAAAGACATTCTCAGAACGTTATCCAGAGTTGAATAAATACTTAAATTGGCTGAAAATATAAATTTCAGATTTAACCAGGAATTACTGTAAAGTATCAACCACTGTTAGACACGATACCCGATTCTTATACAGAATACAGATACAACCATGACATCTTTAGCAGAATCCCAAGGACTCACTAAATGAGCTGGTCAAGAGTTTGCCATTTACTTGAGGTCATCAGTTTTGTAGGGTGGCTTTGCAAATCATCATGTTGATAAGTTTTATAGGTTGTGTGGGGTCAATATTGGGTAGTGGTCTATCCAAAGTTATGCCTAGTGTGTTTGTAAGAGTCCCACAGATGCAGAAAGGGAAGAAGTTTCCAAAACTTCAGGACTTCAAGAATGCTTGCAAAATAAGTCATGCGGGATTTATATGAGGAATCTCAGCCAAACTGCAGCGGAGATCTTCGTTCAGTTTTTTTAAAAAAAGGGTGCGAATTGCAACACTAGTAGAGTATCGGTGAACTGTTTATTGAAACCAGTTTTCTTCAAGGGGGATGTGGGAGCCGGAAGAGCAGGATATTGGCCCCTTCGTATTGAAGTTGCTCGCCAATTCTATTCTATTTATTTGCATCTGGTCATCAAAACTAAGAACGATATGCATTATTTTATTTAAGAGAAATGAAAAAAAAATATCCGAAAATGTGTTAAAAAACTTTTTAAAACTCGGATCACATTATGCGACACATGCTGGAGTTTGGAATGAATTGATAGTGGATTGAAACTACATCTAAGCATAGGCCATTGTCCAAAAAGGATTGTCAGAATAACTTGAAAGCCAGCAACTCTAAGGGACTTGGCAACTCTAAGCAACTTGGCCCTTGAATTTACATACTTGTACTCAGTTAGAAGCATGGCCATAATTCTGCAGTAAAAATATACCTAACATAGAATGAATTTTTAATTTCGAGCTAATAGATCGCCTAACACTAACGTTAAAAAAAACTAATAATGAGAAAGATTCCATCTTGAATGGTCATAAATTCAGATATTTTGCAGTTATGTTCCCCATTTATGTAGTTTAAACCATTTGTTACTAAAAATAGAACCAAAGAAGAAAGAATTTTTAACTTCGAGCCAGTGGATCGCGAAATATTAGAAGATGAAAAATCCAAGATGGCGGAAGCCGCCATCTTAAATTTAGTTCTTTAAGTGTTTAACTAAAACTTTATAATGATTTTAAAGCATTGTATAATAAAATATACAAGTAAAACTGAAAGAATTTTTAACTTCGAGCCAGTGGATCACGAAATATTAGAAGGAGAAAAATCCAAGATGGCGGAAGACGCCATCTTGATTTTGGATTTTTTGAGTTTTTAAGTAATTATTTACGACAAAATGCACTTATAAAAAAAATTATTAATTTTGGCCTAAAAGAACCCGAAAAATTGAATTTGGAAGAAAAATCCAATATGGCGGAAGACGCCATTTTAAATATAAAAAAATACTCAAATCTAGCGAAAAAATATTTTATAGATTCATAATCTACACATTAAAACTGAAATAGAAACTAAAATTAAGATATAACTAAAATAAAAAGAATTTTTAATTTAGGACCTATGGATCGCTGTATATAAACGGTTAAAAAATCCAATATGGCGGATACCGCCATATGGATTTTTTATATTTTCTTGAAAGTAATGTTCTATAGTAACTAGGTAAAAAAAATAGTTAAAATACATATATTTTGTTGGGTTAAATATAAAACAAAAATATTAAAAGTGAAAAAATCCAATATGGCGGATTCCGCAATTTTGAGTTTTTTAATTTTGAAATTTTCTTGATAATTGTGAATCTTTATTATTAAATGCATCTATAACGACAAAAACTATTCACTTTTGTCGAATAGATCGTCAAATATTAAGATTACAAAATTCAAGATGGCATCTCCGCCATCTTGAATAACTAAAAATGCTCAAGGGTAACAAAAATGTACCTTCCAGATTCGTAATCTACACCCTCGAATCTATAAGAATCATCAATAAAAAAAACTTAACCTCTCAGTGCAGGGTTCGGCCAAAAATCGGGGTTTGGCAACCTGACTACCAGTGTTAAGCTCTCAAGCATGCTTGGTATCCATTTTAACAGCAAACTTAAGGGATGAAAGGATGGGTCAACCTTGTCTAATCCGGGATTCAATCCCCTGACCTGTGGCTTGGCAATGCGAAGCACTACCACTAAGCCGCTGGGCTTCTCTTAAAGTGTAAAACATAGCTAAAAAAACCATGAGTTTTGTAATCGATTCCCATATGATGCTGATTTTAAAAAAATGCCAGAACTATGGTGCAAGTTGATAAACTTTCAATGAAAAAAAGGTTTGCTGGTTTTTTACTGTAAGTAACTTATGATGTTCCAATATACTTAATTAAATAAAGGATTATTTCAATCATACATTTATTTATAAGAAAAATTGCATCAATATGCAGAAATGTGGAATCAAATGTACATCTAAACCTTAGTTTAGTTCACTTCTCCTTTTTAGTCAGATTTTTGCTTAATCAGTTTATTATTGGTCCAATTGAAGCTGGTTCAAATTTTGTATACTGTATAATTAGGTAAATACTTAATTAACATGGCTATTCTTTTTTACAGATTTTTAAAAACAGGGTAGTCTAAAATGTTTTTGATCCTTGACCTCATTCTGTGTACTACAACTTTTTAACAGTAACAGCATTGTCATTGCAATAACATATGTTACAACTCATCAAAAGCATGTTACATGTTTTTTAAGAAATTTTACAAAAATCAAAAGGGGAAAAAATGGAAAGGGATTTTAGACACGAGTGTATTTTTCAAACATGCATCTTCAGAAAGTAACTACACAATACTAAACAATACAATAATACTGAAAGTAGAAAATCAAGAGAAAACACTTCAGAGGTATAAAAAAAAGAATGTTTCATTCTCCAGTTCTACAGAATCTACATTAAAAAAATAAGTGACTAATACAATTGGAAAGAGATGATAATTAGTCATGGTTAGTTACACATATAAAAATACGATATATACAAAATTATAACAATTTACAGATTTTAATATGAATTATGAACATTTTGTTAGGATGTATAAATTTAAAAAAAACTTTGCTCAAATTGTTTAATATTAAAACACCATACCTTCACATTAAAATCGTCTCTATCTACATCAATTGCAGGTTGGCAAGCATGGGGATCCATATGAATTAATTTATCATCTGTCATTGGGGATATATACAAAAAAATTTTTAGAAAATATCAATCACAGATATACTAAATACAAAATCTTATTTCTGATCGTAATTGACACATATTCTTTAATCATTTAAAATAACTACCTTTTAGTTATAAGATTTTAGCATTTTAGGGAAAAAATTATAAATATTGAAAAATAATGTACTAATACACATAACTTTTACATAAATATTCTTATATTTTAAGCTTCCATGATTCAAGAATACTAGTTATAATTGAGAATTGAACAGTAAGTTTATTCACATTATTAAGATCTTTAAGTTGAACATCACCTTTTAGATCTACAGGGTGGAGCAAAAAAAAAGTGGTTTCATCATGGAGATAGGAATAAGATAGAATTTTTGTTAGCTAAACCTAATCCAAAAACAGGTTTGCCCAGTTAAGCCATTGATCGCTTAAAAAAAACCAGCCAAAACAAACGCTTGGCAAATTATTTGCCTGTGACTATGCTATGGTTTGACAATCTAGTTGGAATGCAAATATAAACTGAACACAGCTGTGAAAAAAAAGTTCCCACCAATGATTATTTTGGCCATGACTTATACTAGCGAATCAGACCTTTTTGTTTTTGTTAATATAAAAATTCCAAATTAATATTGCAAGGCACAACATCTGTTGTTCGGACCAGTTTTAGAATGTTTTTGGACTTGTTAAAACTCATCCGATCTGCCGCCATTTCGTAAATAATGGTTGTATCTTAACTTTCGGGGCATTATCACAAATTTTAATTCATTAACAAACAACTTGCCACATTTTTCAAATTAATTTTTTTAATAAAACTTTCTCCGATGAACACGCACCCTATGCTGTACTGTAAAGTAAACATCACATTCACCTGTGCATTGATTAACTCACAGTCACACAGCCGCAACTCACACACACACACTAAAATCTAAACTCTCCAATAGTCCATGAGTAGCTCTAATGTGAATTGTGATGCTAATCCAACCAAAGAAAAAAACAGGTTTGCAAATACAATTGCAAGCTTGAATAATCTTTTATTTCGTATTGGAGGCTTTCATCAGACGACTTCAATAGTTTTTCTTGCCAAGCATCTCGATGCATCCCATCTCTACACCAGGGCCACTTTTATTTGCGCCACCCTGTACAAACATGGCATCCTTTTTTCTAAATAAGACTTGCCATTCAGACAATGCTTTTTTAACATTAAATTTGTTGCTGTTAATAGAATTTGACGATAACTGTTTGCCTATATTTATTGCACCTCTTTATTTTTGTAGTCTACATTCTGTTCGGAGCAAATATTTTTGTAAAGAACATAAACAAAAGAATTCAGTTCGGGAAACTCAACTTATCTGTTTTAATTTATTAAATTATCTTGTCAATGAATTCAGCAAGCATTTGGCAACTGCTCCCCCCCCCCCCCATTTTTCTTTATTTTTGATGGCACCTAGTTTGTGACTTTGGAACTAACAGCATGCAGCCCCCTTCCCTTCCACTTTTTTGAATCTACCTTTTTTTTTCAGATTTAATCCCCCTATTAACCATTTTCTACCTTAAACTGAGGGAAGTGTCCATAATTTGGACACTTTTTCTACAAATTTTAACTTAAAATTGTTTTACTAGTTAAAAAATCATTATATACCATTTTTTTTGTTTACTTGCATTCTATGTACTCTTAGGATGTCACAATTTCATATTTGGAAAAAAATTCTGGTTTTGCAAGGCGTTTTTCAAAATGTTCCTAAAGTGGCCACAGTGCGTTCCATATTGAAACCACTCGAGAAAAAAAAACAATGTATTAAACCTGTTGGTTTGTGATTAATATATTTTAATTATGAAATATTACTGTTTTAAGTACATGCAAACATGTACAAAAAAATAGCATCTTTATTAGATATTTCAGAATCTTTCCAATAAATATTATCAATGTTTATGTCCTTAAAACCCTAAGAAAAGTCTCCTATCGATTTTATTAAGAATTAATAAACATTTTTGTAAAAACACTATTTTGTTATTTATAATGAAAATTTATTTTTGTGTTTAGGTAAAAATGTATGTTAAAATTTTTGAAAATTCAATCTATAAGCATTTTTGGCAAAAAAAAAAATACATATTGCTCACCTTGATACCCAATAAAGTACAGAGCATGTTTAGGACGACCTCCAATTATTCCAATGCAATTTTTATATTCCAAGAGGCTTTTCAAACAAGGAATATAAAATGGGTTAATTTTATCATTCCCAAGACGTACAGAAACAAATAATATCAAACTTTTCCAGTTTGACTGAGAAGCTTTGAAACTAGGAGGGCCATAGGCTGTGTACGATGGACAACGATCTATGATACTGAACCCATCTTCTCCAACTTCTTTACTTTCTTGATGCACAAATATATCTCCTTGATTCAGACTGTTTGAATTATGATTTAAGTTTATAACTGGTTGTATACGTAACTGTGCTGCCATTGCTGTAAGTTCGGGATAGTCTATACTAGGATAATAATTTTCTGAATTAGAATTTTCTAAGGCAGGTAGTTCAGTCACAGGTAGCTCACACAGTTCCATAACATCTTGCTTAAACACTACGAAAAAAGACAAAGTAATTAATTAGAAGAATATATAATAAATATACATAAAATTATAAATAAATCTGAATTCTCTATCATAAGAGAAATTCTAAAAAATGCTACAAATGGTGTCCCTCATGTTTCATTGAAGATTTTTAATGATTTTCGTCTGTTCCTCAGCCCTTTACTTCTTCATTCAAAATGGTGCACCTAATTATTAATTACAAAGTAATGTAACTTCAAAGTTTGATTGGTTGCTTGACATATTTATCAATTAATTTAAATTATTTATAAGGATCAGTGTGAATTATTAATCAGTCCATGCTTGTTTATCAAAGCAGTGCTAATCCAATATATCCTTTGGAAGACCAAAATTATATTTTATTCACACACATAAACTTATGATGTAAGTGAGCAATGAACAGTGGCTTTTTAGGAGCAAATGTGTCACAATTGGAGAAGGGTGGTGGAAAAATACACAGATTTTACATAGATAGTGTACATTTTGTCCAATATTAATGGGTAAGAAAATTTTTTAGGCAGCAGCAAAAAATATTCAAAATAAAAACTAACTTTATTTTTGAATAATTTGAAAGTTGTGATGGTAAAAAGTTTTGAGAATGACAAATAAAATAGAAAATTATTGTTTTACTTTATCATGTCCATTATCTGGTTTAAATATATTTTCCAAAATGCAATCCCGAATCAATTAAACCAATAATTTTAGTGCACAATCTTGAAACAAATATTTATTTTATCATAAGAATTTGAAACTATTTGTTGCATTTTTAATACGAGTATTGACTCTCGGTATGAAATATTTAATTTTCATTTACAAATTAAAATTTTGAAAAGTTTGTTTTTATAAACTCACTTCATCGTTTATAAGTGGTACTTTGAATAGAATATCTATATATATATTCTTCTTACGTGGTCAGAAAAAAAGGGAAATTTCTATGGTCGGAATGGCAACGGCTCTGCCAGCATGGCAGCCAAGTTAGGCTTAACTAAAATTATCAGCATTCAAAATACGAATTTAATGGATTACTGACTTATATTTTTGCATATAACAACTATTTTTATTAAAAAAAACCGATTTCTTAAAATATTTCCATGAGAAATATAGCTAGAAAAGCAGAATTACGATTTCCAAATCATCGATTGATTGGTTGATTGACTTGGGTTGAGGCTTGCCCTCTGCTTCCGTATCATTTAGAAAGTGGGTGACTAAACTAAGAAAGTGGAATACAACATCAAATATTCACGAACTAATGGTACAAAATAACATTTTTATATTTTATGAACTTTTCGGTCTTTCATTTCGAAATAAAAATAGTTTTCTGAAGACAATTTAACAGAAATATTGCAGATTGTACATAATCAATCACGTTTGGCAACACTATATTTTCATTTGATTTGTTTGTTTGGATTTGAGATCTTTGTGTTGACACATGGTTTCGACATCGAATTTTGGCACTTGGTATCGAATTTACTTAAAAAGTAATGGTGAATTAAGATAGGGCAGTTCACTATTTACGAAATGCGGTAGAAATTTACGGTACGGTAACTATTGCCGAACTTTCCGAAATCGCGCCAAAAGTCCGTATTCTGGCGACTTTTGATGTCATGCTCTCTTCACAACGATGACGTTTTCCGGCAACCCTATCTAACCATTATGCGTTTCGATCAGGTCAGACAGGTTGCCACAAAAAACTATTTATCGCCAAATCGGAAAATCGCGCCAATAGTTACCGTACAGTAAAGGTGACCACGAAATGCTTGCCGAAGGTTAGAGAGACAAAATGAAACTGCAGTTGAAGCATCTATACAAAGATCTAAACTAAATGAATCTGATCGTCAACGATTATCAATATGCATTTGCGTTCGAGATTCTTCAATTCCAGAACATGATTGTGGAGAACTGAGGGAAGTTTGTGAGTTTTGTGGAGCACTATTTTGGAATAGAGAACGAAACATAGCAAACGTGAAGCCTCTTCCTGGTGTGGGACCTTACTGTTTTCACATGGCCAGATATATCAAATAGCCTGGCCACTTTATGCAAGTGCAGGAAATAAAGCAGGCTATGGTCAACTTAATGTCTTATTATTTTTTACTATTTTTTTATATTATTCCAGAAACTGGAAATATTCTTATACAGTCCAAAATCAGTTTTGTATTGCTCTATCAAGAGAAGTTTGATCAATGTCATTCACTTCAATGTTTGTACTACATGCTAAAAAAAATATTAAAACAATTGAAAACAGTTCAACAGTTTTCAAATGTGTTTCTCTCGGAGAGCCTGCAACCCCTAATCAATGTCACATTATTAAAAGATATGTTTAGTACTTTTTTTTTTACTCTTCCTGTGCATTTATTATGTATTGCTTCATATTTGTTTTTTAATTGCTAGCACATAATCTTATTTATGTTCACCAGCGAGCGAGCGCAGCGAGCCGGTCGCGAAGCGGCCAATGGGAATTGCGTAGCAATTCCCGGGGGTTGGCGAGCGATAGCGAGCAGGGGGCGTAGCCCCCTAGTTTTACTATAATAAACTAAAGAATATCCTTAAATGGATATCATGTACAATACTTAAGCGGGGTGGACCCATAGACATAATTCACTAGTTTTAAAATTACAAGTTCTGTCAAAGTGTTGCTTAAAATTAAATATTTTTACAAGGTAAAAAATAGTTATAACAACAAAATAGAACTTTTTTTCAACAAAAGTATCATTTAGCCCTTTTTAATTAGCTTTTTAGACAATTTATTCCTTTTAAAACTAGTGTTGATATCTACAGTATATGTATAGCATCAGTGAGAAAAATCTATTGAAGACAAATACAAGCATTTTATTGCTTAGTTATCTATCTATGTTAATATTAACCTCCTTATGATGATTTTAAATAACATATTCTCACAATGTCTTAACTTTTAATCACATCACTGTGTGATTTTAAGTCATTCCAAGGACAGAAAATGAAATTGCAGCACTATAGCCATTTTACAGGAGTCAAACTAACATTTAAACAATTTCTAAAATAAATACAACTGGATGTAAAAAGTTGACAGAAAATTTGAGAGATGCAGTTGAAGTATCTTTTCACTGATCCACTGTGGCAAATTTTAATTACACTAGACTTCAACCAAAAAAATTTTGACTGCTGATTTTTTAAAGAAAGTTGTGAGAAACAATTTTCAATTCAAATGTATGTAATTGCCACAGAAAATTGAACACATACATTCTTTCTACAAACACATTTTAAAAACAAATAGACAAAAAAAATTATCTTTTTTAATAAAATCATAAACGTAAACTTTCGATTTTAACAATGGAGAGGTGGGGGATATGGGAGCAACTCTTAGGACTAGTTTTCCTTAATCACCATGCTTACTTAATATACATAAGTTTGTACCAGTATCTAACAATTTTCACAGTTAC
Source organism: Hylyphantes graminicola (assembly GCA_023701765.1). Classification (NCBI taxonomy): domain Eukaryota; kingdom Metazoa; phylum Arthropoda; class Arachnida; order Araneae; family Linyphiidae; genus Hylyphantes; species Hylyphantes graminicola. Next base: position 33,516,910 of record CM043123.1, read on the forward strand.
TGTAATAACAATAAAAGAATATTGTAATTGGAACATTGAGAGATACATGGAAACTGAAACTTACCTATACCATCTAAAGCAACATACATGCACACATCTCTTAAAATTGGATTGTCTAGTTTGGCTTGAATGAGGGCATCCCTATAAAAAAAATTTAGTGGATTATTACAGATAAAATACATTAAAATAAATTATGGATCAAGTCATCCAGGTTTTTTTTAAAATTAAAGTCATCCAAGGGTTTTTTTTTAAATAAAGTAATAAATTGATTAAAAACATGTGGTACAATAATTTATTCTAGATGCTTTTTAAAACAAAAAATAATTTAATGATCAGAATTATTGAAAAGGTTTAAAATCTAATGACATTTGCATTAGTTGAATTTATCGATATTCCCAAATATGAATTTTTTTTAAAAAAAATATCCCGTAAAAAACTTTTATAATTGAAAAGATTCAATTTTAAAAATTACAAAACAAAAATATTTTAGCTAAATTTGCAATATTTTTTATATCATTAACAATTATTGAAAGTTATGAAATATTATGTTAAGTAATTGAAACAAAAACTACCTTAATACTTGAGCAGCATGAGTTGGCCCATACCAATCACCTGCTTTGCGACCATAATTTTCACCAAGTGAAACTAAAGTGTGCAATGAAAATATACAATTTTCAGATAAAGAGTCACCAAACCAGCGAAGAATCATTTTATACAAAGCTTTTTGTTTAGGAGGTTGGTCAAAAGTTACACGCCAAGCTGTTAAAAAAGAAAATAAAAATTAATAACAAGTCACAAATATTATTGGAAAATACAAACAACTTAAATAATTAAAAAAGGCAAATCAGTCACATTTTAATAAATGGTTGAACACCATGAAAATAAGTTATTTTCATTACACAATTCACAATTTTATGTGTATTATTCACTAAGAGCAGACAATTGTTTGTAATATAGTGTTTAAAAAATATTAAAAAAACATGAATCTTCGTGGGCATACAATTTATTTATCTTGAAAAAGACATGCAGCACATGAATTAGTTTGAGTCCCCTTTAACTAGAAAAACTAATTACAATAAGCAATTGCAATAGTTTACCAGTAAAATTTTTTACTATGATAAGGTATATGCACTGATAGAAATTTATTATAAGTTTAATTAGCACTCGCACATCCGGAGAAATAGTTAATGCAAAATAAATAATTTAAAAATAATAAATATCTGTTGACAAATAAAATTTATTTTCGATTCGATTCATGGTTTGTCTAACATTGTGACAACTACAGTACAAGGAATGCGTTTCTGTAATTGTTTTTTTTTTTTAATAAATCAGCTACTTTAGATGTATCTCCATGAATGACTATAATTATAGAACACTGATAATAAAATAACATAAATATACTTGAATGCAATTTTTTACTGATATAAATAATATTTAATTTTTAAAAACATACGATTCAATTTATATTGCGTTTACATAACTAATTATATTGGGCCACTAATTTTTTTAATTAGAAATAAAACATTTATATTTGATACAAAGAATTTGCTGTGGTCTGCTAAAACCAAGTTTTAGTGCAAATTATACATCTTTATCCTACACAAAATGTCAAAGGCAAATGTAAATAATACATATTACGTAATTATCTCTTTCAACATTGTTGATTTAAAATTCTGTTTTAGATACAGTTTTTAACATTTTTAAATGCACATTTAAGAAAATATAAAATAAAGGATATTAATTTAAATATTATCTCCATTATCAATGTACCTCTATGTAAAAAGTGACACACTAAAGCTTGCGCCATCATCATTTGACCACATCGTACCATGCAACCCCATCCAGAGTCAGACACAATATCTGTACCAGGAATTGTAGGAAAATTTATTCGGTAAGTTAGTAAAATTTTACTAAGAAGGTCAAGTTTCAAGTCTTTTGTAACATCTTGTTCTGCTCTTCCATCTGAAAAAAAGATGATCAGTTTCAATATAGTATGTTTCATTAGTTATTATACTTTTAATTTAAAATTGCTAAACATAAAGAGGTATTAATACATGTGATGATATGACTACTAAAACTTAAACAAAGCCTCAGTTACTATCTATGATACCTTAAAATTCATAACAATTGAGGATAATGCATAATTATACTGTCCGATTTTAACACATAATATTTTTAAAAAATTATGTTAGGAAAACTCAATTGATAATTAGATAGTGGCGATATAAAAAATATATTTTTATAAATTAAGCTGATTAAACCATTAGGTAAAAATAAGGTTTTTCAAAAGATTATATATATTTATATAACCATCACAATAAGCCTTAAAGGATCCAATAAACTATTAATTGTTAAATGTAATGAAAATATAATTAGGAAGGTTATTCATTGTGTTTATAGTATAGACGGTTTAATGTCACAAACTTTCGCAGGTGGTGCTGTTTCTCGGAAGTCTCTCCAACCTACCTAGAAATATTCCGGTTCACGGGTTTGTTGATGTTTTGAACGCTATAGCTTTGCAATGCGTTCGAGATTGTATAAAAATGAATAAATTATACAATATATTCAAGAAAACTAATATACTGTACAATATATAAAATGAACGTATAGTTTGGGAAATGTTTTTTAGGAACGTGGAAGTGTTGAATCGGATTCCTAGATTTTAATCAACTTTATGCATCACGCGAGTTCGTAGTATTCAACAAATGATTTTAATGATTCAGCAGTTGCTGACCATTTTAAACGTGTTTTAAATTCTACTTGATACTAATCAAAGGCAACCGACTTTACCATCAAACTAAAAATAAAAATCGTAGTTACGATCAATAATTTTTATTAATTAATAAGACTTTAAGTATTAGTTGTGATATATTTACTTTAATTTAAAAACAAAAAAAAATGTCAGCTGTTTTCTCCAGGTGCAACACGTAAAAACGCACGAACTTGAAAAAACGGGGGCAAAAATGATATTCTGTAATAGAATTTTGAATAATTTGCTCTTCATCTGATGATTAAAATGATTTTCTCAAATTGTAATCTTTTTGAGTCAAAATAACATATTATAAAATTACAAATGATTCAAATTATATTTGGGGGAAAAATGAATTTTTCAAAACACCTATTTTACCTCACCACACTGCGCTACGGCAAGAGGAGAAAATCAAAGTTCCGGTCCCAAACCGGAAGTCAGAGGGGGACCGGTTTGTTTGCAAACATTAAACCCTCTATACCAAAACTGACCTTAAGTTTGCAGCAGAGAAATGTACTACACGGAGGAATTTGCGTAAACAACGCGGCTAGCGCCGAAGCTTCGCCTGCTCCGATTGGTTGATAATTTGACCCTGATATTCGTGCGCCCTGTTACGTCAAAATCGAAGGAAAAAAATAATTAAAATAACACTCTAACTGAAGCTAAACTAATAAAAATAATAAATGTATGTCTTGAAATAACAAATGAATTTGTTTATTGAATGTGAAATAAATTTTTGTATTCGATTCTTGCACTCAAAAATGAGAACTATTTACCCTCTTTCTCGTAGAACATTTGTATACTGCAAACTTAAGGTCGGTTTTGGTATATACTTAGCAATATCTTAAGTAATTATTAAATATGTTTATGCAGTTTATAGTTTAATTTATTTACCAATACTGATTTTAACCCAGTTTGTAAAAGCTAATAATCTAAAACAATACACATAACACATACATACACAAATATACATACATATACGTTGTACAGTCAAACTCTCTTACAGCGACCTCGTTTATAACACTATAAATGTTCGGTCCTTTAAATTTCACATAGACCTTTATGTTAAAATATCATGCTATAACGACTATTTTTAACTAAATGAAAAATATACATCTATGTGATACCCCAAAACACCTTGTTGAAGATTTAAAAGAAAAATTGTATGCACTATTTCTTATTTTTTATTTATTCGCAAAATGATGCAAAAAGTCGCAAAATTTGAAATTTACTTGCACCAACAAAAAAAATGACTGGAGAATGAGAAATTAAACTACAATTAATTACACATAGGCTTAAAACTATATATTTAATTTTAATGGAGGTCATTTAATAACTTGAATTAAAATAATTAAAATATTTATATGTTTAACTTCACTTAATATTCAAACCAGTTTACAATGTTACTCTTTTATACATTGCGGTCACTTGAATGATGCTAGAACTGGGTTAAACTGTAAAACAAATATTACACATTAAAATATACTACCTTTTGTTTCATTAAGATAACATTGTCCAAGTAGCCATGTCTTTGTATCTAACTTTAAATTTACTTCTCTCTTAATTCGCCAACCTAGAAGTGAAAACAAAAAAAAAACTTTACATTATTTTACACAATAGTCAAAGAATAAATGAAACAAACTGCCTTTTTAATATTGGAATTAATTGTAAAATAAATAGCATAAGTAAGGAGCATAGTAACTTGTTTTTAATATTTAAATTGTAAAATATTCTAAAAGTAAAAAATATAGTCGCCAAGTTACATTTCATACTACAGTTATATATTTGGACACTTAAAAACAGGTGATCACACATGTAACCAAAATACTGTTACAGCCTATGCATGCTCTGATGCATCAATTCTCATCAAAATTTTGTACTACGGAAGAAAAACGTCAAAATTCTGTAAGTAAAAAAAATATAAAATTTTGTGGGCAAGACTAAATATAATAAAATCAGATGAGAAATCTTAAATTTCAGCCAAAATGGAATTAAAAAAAGGTGGATTTTCGCTAAAGGCAGAAAAATGAATTAAATCAATAATTTCTTTAAGTGGATATGTATTTATTTTTAATAAAAAATATATTACTTAGTTGTAGAGGGAAAATTAGTGAGAATGGAGCAAAATTGACCAACAAATTATATTGCAGTCAATTGCTAAAATACCTTACATAGTAATTTATTAATTGGAAAATGTTAAAGTGCCTGAATCTTTTAACCTATCCCTGAAAATAGCACATAAATGTTACAATCAAAATTACTGTGGTCATTTCTTAGTAACTAGATCTTTTAAATTGGACATTCATGGAAGATGTTTTTGTCCAGATTTTTGAAAGAAATATAAATTGTTCTTATGGTCTTTAGTCACTTCTACCTAATCGTGGGTTCGAGTCCGGGCTGAGTCGTTGAATTTTCGGGATGGGAAAATATTGGGCAAGCATGTCATATAATTATGTGGCATGTAAAAGATCCATGGAGGGCCCATTTGGCTTGGATTATCTCGGGAAAATTAAATCTCGGCTTACTTTAACATCCACAAAGAGCTCAGATTCATTGCAATAGGCGTAAAAATTAGTAGCGAGAGTCGCCTAGAAGGTGCACCAAAAAATTGCTCTAAGTTCTGGGGAATATGCTGAGTCTGCAATTGCTTGACAGCCAATGTTGCAGCCCCATTAGAGAAAGAAAAACTTCTAGTTAATTGTTTTCTTGTTAAATGGCAAACAAGTGTTCAGCTTTAAATGGGCCCTATTATACTGCCCCATGCTGGATACTGAATGTTTTTTGGGGTTTTTTTGCAAAAACAAAACTTTCCTAAGCCCCAAACGAGTGTGAATTGTGTTGCCACACCCCCAGTACTACTTCATTTGGTGATAAGTTTGGTTTACTTTGTCATAGCACCCTATTGTAGCTTTAACAACAAATTTGGTATGATTAGGGTTAATGTATCGGCATAAAGACATCAAAATTAAACGAATATATTAGCATGAAAAATTCTGACAACAGAAAAATACTCGAGTCAGGTGGCCAATCAGCAACAAAGGATTAAAATTTACCCTGCTCTTCTGTGAATGGCTGGAAGCAATGGCTTTTGGCAAATTATGATTTTTAATTTTTAAAAAAATCTGCAAATGCAAAAAGCACTAGGCAATATTTAAAATGTTATGTGCAAGGTGGGGGGATATTGACAGGCATATGTGATTTTGTTTACTACTTTGCCATTTGCAACAATGTTGAAACTCATTCAAAATTATTTATTTTTCACAATATTAATAACTTGTAAGGTACTTGTTGATACTGTGAATTAATAAGCAGGTTAGTTAACTTCCACCTTTAACATATTAAACAGACACAGAAATGGTTTTAATGGTTAAATAGTTCTGCAAAAATGAGGTATTTAACATAAAAAATGGACAAAAGCTTTAAAATAAAGGACATGGCCCTTTAAAATGCAAGTTTCCAATAAAATTAATGTTGGTCAGGCTGTCAATAGTTTTTTTTCTAACAATTTTAACTATTTCTTTAATTTATTGACAAACCAGTGAACACTTCCCAATAAACCTTCATAGCAAGAATATTACAAAGTAAAATGGGACATTTAAAAGGCATACTTGAAAAACGCACTCTTTCTCCCGTATAACTAAGATTTAGTGTCTCATCTGTTTATTCACTTTTAACGATTGTAGACTTCATTGTATGAAGTCGCCAATGAAGGAACTAGATCCAATATCTTAGTTAAACTTTGGAGAAGATGAGTTTTGAAAATAGACCCTTCATTTTCCCTATATTGTAAGTAATAGAATTGCATGTTATTCAATTAGCAAACAAAATAATCAAATTATTGATGATTGGTCAATATATCTGTAAATTTGTCAAGAAAACATAATAAAACAGTTAAAATATACTTAATTTTCTTTTAAAACACACTAGGACTATATAATTTACCATATTTCATATTGTTCCACATAGTTCTTAACTTTGTCTTTACTATAGCTTCTGGAGTATTTTCATAAACATTTGCTGGCGGCTCACTTGGTTTTTTAAAAGCCCGAGAAAATGTCTGAACATTCTCTCTATTGAAGTAATCATGGTCAATTACATTGAAAGACTCAGTTCCCGCCTCATGAGTTATAGCTTCAGGTGAATTATAGAAGATAGACCTGGGTGTTGGTCTCCTCTCTTCCCTCATATTGTTCGTAGCTGTTGCTGCTGAAAGTTCTTGAATTGCACTATAATACGGGGACTTAAATTGCACAGCCGGTTGGCTTGGAGTAAATTTATTTGACGTGAGCGAATGATTCTGTTCTGAGTCAGAACACGGTTGGACTTTACGCTCATCATCTCTCGATATATTTGATGCGATTAAAGAGTCAACTTCGTTCACCGCATACCAGCTTTCAAAAGAATCGGGTTGGGGAATCGGAGGGTAAATAGAAGTTTGGAGATGGTCAGACTTAGTAAAAGCGCTCCGATCCGAAATGCTTTCATTTGTCGTTTTATCACTTAACACGTCGAAATCGTCTGAGGCACAACGTGGATAGAACTCGAAACCTAGCTCATCAGAAGAGGATGAGTCAGGTTCCTTAGTACTAACTGTTTTCGACATCGATTTGCAGTTTGTTGAAATTTATCATTAAATTTTATATAGTTTTTCTCAACCCATTGCTAGTCACAAAACCGAAAACATGAATGAAGAGTGAAACAACAACAATCACAACATAGATTACGGTAAACAGTTAAAAATCTATGAACATGTTTCATGAGCATGGGTGGCAACATACATGCTGAATGAAACTTTTCTCTGAATCGAATGTGAATTAATTTCACGTTTGAACAGAACCAATCACAGCACCGATCGAAAGGAGAGAAGAAATGAAACTTGGAAGTACGTCATCTAAACAGAAGATTGCGAAATCTAGATTGATTGGTTGATCAAACACTAGAACTATGTATTTGAATTCCACCAGGGTTTGGTTTGTTTCACGTTCACGAAGTCTCACGTTCGAGCAAATTTGGATATCTTCCGCAGACTCGGGGTTGAATATCAAAATTTGTTTTGTGCTTGTTAAATTTTCATTAAATGTACCACTACAATTTTGAACACCACAATATCGAACCCTCGTAATTGTACCTGTAAAATGAGTCAACTATTTTTTTTCCTCCTGGGTGAAAAAGGTTCCTTCATATGGGACAAGGTAAGGTAGATTGGAAAAAGGTTGGATTAGGGATGGAAAACCAGAAATGGATAAACCCATATAATTAGAAAGTAGCAGATATGCCCATCGATTGCGCAATCCCGTACAACGCAATACAAACCGCGCGAATGTGTGATGAATCCACATTTCGCAGTTTTTGCAATGCATCACGGGATACTGGTTCACAAAAAATGCTTTTGCCGAAGAGTTACATGCAATAAAAACTGCTTTTTTAATATGCTTTTTTTATGAATATATACCTCATGTCTGCCAGAAATTATCAATACATATCCAGCTATAAACTTTTGCTAGCAAATTTGGTCCAAAGTTTTAATTAGTCAATATTGAATATATAATTTTTATTAGTCGAATTATCTCATGGTGCCATCTAGTGGCGTATGGTATGCCATGTGCTAGGGCTTGCGAACTGCCTTATGGGATAATGATTCTCAAGTGGCTTCACCTTCACCTTTCCCCATAGGGGCAGATCTGCAACTTTCTAAATCCGAAAACCATGAATCCGATAAACCGAAAACCATGATTTAAATAGACTGGGGATTAGGGGTGGAGAATCGGAAATGGTAAAACTGAAAACAGGTTTTTGTTTTCACTAACAACGGAAACGCCTGTATTTAGGCTAAACCAGTTAAACTGAAAAACCGGTTAATTTCTAAAACAAAACATCTCTTAAACGTAGTTGTTTTTTTCATATCCACAACCACATCTAAGGGATGTGTGGTTAATTAAAAAAAAAACTGGCGATGGTAAAGTCCACTATCAGCAACTGTGCTTGAGCGAGCATTGTTGGGACTTCAACTTCACAGACTTAACTAGCACGTACACCACAGTGTACCTTGAGCACACTAGTTATTTTTGAGAAATTTTTATCTCCAGTGAAAGGCTTGTAGATTATTCATCTTGGGCTATCGGGAGCCTGTTTGTTTTTACAGTCAGCTAACCTTATATTCTACTTCTCTACATTATTTTTTAATGCTCTCACCCCTCCCCCTCTAATTTTATAATTTTCAGTAACAATTGATTTTTGTTTCCAATATTTTTTTAATAAAATGTAATATTCAAAATAAAAAATGTGAAAATTTTTTACTTATAAAACTAATTTCTCTTTGCTTTTGTCTCCCATAGCTGCATAACGCATACACGTCGACTTTTAATTTAGTGAACCTAAAGTTTGCTTATTGACTTTTTTCAGTTGACGTATTTCTTCCAGCGTTCACTCCTGCATATTCCTTTATCAGTGCTCCGATTAGAACTCTGTTCCTACGTAACATGTAATCACCAATAGAGGCTCAGGAAAAAAATTATACTTATTTCTGTTGCCACTCAAAACCTGAAGTATGTCCATTAACCAATTTCCAACGATTTTAGAAGCTACTCGATCTTTAGATTTTAATCTATTATTAGAGTTTCGAGAATTATCAACAATTTTCCCTTTCTTTTCTATATTTTGTTTAATTTTACTTTTGCACAACCATTTTTCGTGTTTTCTATGTTCCTCATTTTTTTTTTCAAAATGTGATCTCTGAAGAATCTTTTAATCTAATCTCTAAAATATTTCGAATGTCAGCGCAGGTAATCTAAATATTCTGACAACTTCTTTGCTTCGAATATATTAAGAAACATTTTTGTTTTAATGTTAACAACATTAATTCTGCAAATTGCATAGATAATTTTAAGAATTATTTTTTTCTACCAAGAAGGTTCGAGCTCTTACAGCTTTAACCGTTTATTAAGTAAATCGATATTTTTAAGCATAACGTTTAAGTTGTATGAAAGAGGGGAAAAAACGGGAGAATCTCGCAGGATTTTTATATCAGTCGGAATTAAATCCATTTGAGTCGTCATCCGTTTGTTCGCTACACCTCTTCGGTTACGACTCTTGAATGTTCTGAATTCTAACGTATATGAAGAGTACACGGGAAGAACCCCTTGATTGTTTAGGATTCTTACCATATGTGTCTGTTTAGCGGACATTTGTGACAGGAAACCGGTTTTTCTTTCGGTTCTTCATTTGCGGTTCAAACGGTCCACTGCTCTGGCGTGAATCTAGGTTGCCGCGAAGGAAAAACAAAGCGAGTAACCGGTTTCTTTGTACCAGTTTAGGCGATTTCTCGCTATCATTGACAAGGAGGCCTTTATCAATCATACATAATAAAAAAAATAAGTTCATTTGTGAAAAACAATAGGTTTTTGAGTAAAAATAACATATAAAAATTATTTTGGTAAAAAAAATGCTGATAGTTCTCGTTAATATATTTAGGAAATTAAGTTAGGCAATTTAATTGCAATAAATATATTACACATATAGTATAATTAATTAAAGCTTTAATACAAAGAGTTAAAACAAAATATATTCAATTGCAAGGTTAAAAACAAAACAAATGTGTTAATATTATATTGAAAAACGATTAAACGTTAATGAACGTGTTCTCTAATTTATATAATAAGTGTCAATAATGAATGGAAGCTTAACTCTACAGTCAAAATTCATTATAAACAACAAAAAGAGAAAGATTTTTTTAATAATTTATTTTTTCATAATTATTAATACACCTGGATGGACACACAAGAAAAACCCACTATTTTGTTAAAGTCATTTTTTTTAGCATGCATAATTTTTATATTTTGTACACGAAGCGTGATAAAATCAGTCGAAGTGAGTTACATAATATTTAATTTTATTGTTACAGTTTTTTATATTAGTAATATTATATGAGGCGACAAACTTTTTCTCACTAAATTACATAATTTATAATAAAAAGTCTGAGAAATGTCGAGCATTTTAGTATATCTTCTCTTAAGTTCCCACATGTGCTATCTAACTTTGCAAAAAGGTAGAAATGTACTGAACGGTAACCCTTGGCGAACTTTCCAAAATCGCGCCAAAAGTCGGCTGAAAACCCAGCTGAAGAGGATAGATTAGGATAGGTTTGAATTAACGTCGCATGAGAGCTACAAGAGGGAGAGCCGAAAAAGTGTTTATTTAACACCGGCTGTTCGGTTTGGTTTGGCTTGGTTTGAATTATCGTCGCATTAGAGCTACACGAGGGCTATTGGCGACGGGCGTCGTATTTTAGAACCACAATCAGGTGACGAGCCACACCTGAATAGGCACCCAACGCAACCGTTAAGGGCGACATCGTACGCAGCGTTAGGACTTTGAAGGATATTTAACGTGCACTCCCTTACACGGGGTATTATTCGTCGGACATTTTTGGCTGCACGGGCCGTTTATAGGTCGGCAGCTATTTTGGCGATGCCCGGACCCGAACCTGGGACCTTCCGCATGCTAAGCGAGTGCTTAACCGACTGGGCTCCCCAGCCCACCGGCTGTTCGGACTTTATTGTTACATATCTCAGCATTACATTATGCAGACCGATATTATGTAACAAGAAAGTCCGAACAGTCGGTGTTAAATGAACAAACACGTTTTTCGGTTCTCCCTCGTGTAGCTCTAATGCGACGATAATTCAAACCTATCCTAACCTATCATTTCGGTTGGGTTATCGGTTGACTTTTGGCGCGATTTTAGAAAGTTCGCCAAGGGTTACCTTTCAGTAAATTTCTACTGTTTTGCAAAGTTAGATAGCACATGTGGGAACTTAAGTGACGATATATTACAACTTTAGTTGGAAATTTATAGATTTTGCATAAACCAATTTTTCAAGCCAGGTAAGACATTATGATACAAAACAGTATTTAAGCATTATTAAAGACCGACTTCTGAAACCTATGCTGGTCTTGTATTTTTCTAAGAGAATATTTGCTGTTTGGCCTTCTGTGCGCAGATATATTTTCGTCTTATAACTTTTCTTGGGGAGGTGCTTCAATTGTTGCTCTTTCAGGACGAGCTGGAAAAAAATATATAATTGTTTTCAAAAAAAGGTACAAATATAAAATATAGGTGGTTGTTTTCCTAACAACAAAGGACTGTTGGGCGAAAAATGACAAGTCCCGGAAAAACAAGCCCCAGTCTCTCCTACTTAACATAATTTTTTTTACCAAAAATTATAGTTCTTCGTATTCCACTACTTTACCGGGACATATGCCTAGCAGTCCTAGCACCCCAATTCTCTGATCACGTAAGCTGAAAAATGGGCATGACAGGCCTTGGCCATCTAATGGGCTGTTGCGCCAGGGAGGTAATGTAACAAAAATCGTTAATATTTTTGCGACTTTTGCTGTGACTCGCTATAAGACATGATTTGTTGGAGAAATCATGAAAAAATTTTTAAAGAAAATGTACAAACAATATAGCATTTTGTATAGTCTTAGAGAGATTTCTTGACAGAAAAAAAGGCTGGATAGAAACCATCAATTTTACTTCTATGTTCTAATAAAATTCTTAAATATAAAAGGTTTTAAACGCATAAAATATAGTTATTTACTTTGACAGTTTCCGTCATAAAACGTCACATCGTCAAGAGCAAATCCTCCGTCAGTCGCTTCCCCTTCAAATTCCACCTAAACATAAAACGTCAATTAGGAGTAGTTATTTTTTGACACGAACAATTAGGATCATAAATAATAAATGAATTATTATTGTACCCTGTATGCAGTTAGTGTCGCCACCGATGTTTGACCATAGATCCAATCAGGTCGAGAGGTGTCGAATTTCTTCGTCGCCATTTTCCATACCAGAGTTCTGGTTTCTTTCTCGCCTTCAGGAGGCACGAGTTCCACTCGGAACACACTCAAAGCGGTTGCTTCTCCCCTTCCAAATGGAGCAAACCAGAAACTCAAGCAAAGAGCATCGTTTTGACTAGCAGCAAAATCAGGACTGCGAAGAACAGGATTTTGAGCAGATGCTTGGTTAAAAATGTCAAAAAACACATATCCGGCTAGAAAAAAAAAAAGTAGAAATTATAGTTAAGTTTTTTTTTTAAATATTGGCTTTACATGGATTTAGGAAATTGGAATGGAAATTGATTTAAGGATTAGGGACATGGATTTAGGAAATTGGGATTTGAAGCAAAAATGTTGTTGCTGCTTATCCTCCTTGTCTGACGGTGTCTGACAAGATCTAAGAGTTTGTTGACTGCAAGATAGTCGAAGCAAAAATAAAAGTTATTATCATTATCTATAAACTTTTATATAATGTTTGAAAAAGATAGTTACTTGGTGCTCGGAAAGTATGGTCTTGAAGATTAGCGGGCCTGCTAATGATAGAGGCCAGTCTCCAAGTGAGCCCTTCTTGCGCAGCCTGATCTTGCCTTGAAAATTTCGTCTGTTGTCTATGTGCTCCAAGCTCTTGGAGGGGTGGTGGGGCTTCAGTGTTGTTCTTCCAATCACACATACTTCTATCGAAGGAGCATTCACCTTATAGTAGAAAATAAGTTTATTTTTTAGACATGTGATATATTAAAAATGTTATCTATACACGATGTAAAAGACTTATATTTTAAATTTAAAACACATTTGCATTATTTCATAGTTTTTGGTTGAATTAACTAAAATGAAAACTCCAGTTAAATGAATTTGCAGATATTTATATATTTACAACTTTTATATTTAATGTTTCAATGCTAGAACATTTAATCAATTGATAGTTTAAAGAGAGTATTCCAAAAAGCTTACCTATTACAGCAGTTGCTTTCAATGGTGTGGCTGAAAAAGTGTCAATATAATTATATTGCTCTAAAATAATAAAATGATACTAATAAATTGTTCAAAAACTAATACATACATGAACAATCGCCATCGAAAAAACTAATATCATCCAAAGCAATTACACCTACTCGTCCGTCACCCCATATTCCTTCTATTATAATCTGAAAGAGTAAATTAAAATTGTGAATAACCAAGATGGCATTTAAATTTAGAGAGCCTAAATACGCATTGGCAAAGGGAACATTATTAATTAATCATCTAAAAGTAGTAAAGATATCTTGTGTTTCACTCAAATACAAAATTTTTATCAAATACCTTATGAAGCTTAGGGAATTAATTATTCAAAAGTTACATTTATTTTTAATCACGTGTAATCACGATCTTTTCACGTGAAATAAAAATGAAAAAGTTGGTTTTTAAATTTGGATCCAAAATTAAAGATCTTGAATAATCGAAATAGAGATCTTGCTGAGTTACGGAATTTATAAAAGCTGAAATTAATTTAAAAAAAAAAATTCGATGTAAGTCCAAGACAGCAAAAGAGTGGTTTTACTTATGACAGCCGTTTAATACTACTTTCTGTCATGATCATTATCTTGTCAGAAACATCTATTTATGAACTAAAATGTCAAGTCAGATAGTATCCACACTTCTGTTTCTCATTTAAAAAATACTAGTATTTTCTGGACTAGATGATATTTATCTTCATCATTAAAGTAATTAAATCAAGCAATATTTCATGTGTTTACTTGGTAAGGGCTACTTGGTGCAGATCTTTCAGAACCCATCACAACAGGAGTTCTCGCCGTCTGCCATCTTTGTCCTTGATGGTTGTGCAATCTCCAGAGAGTAGTGATCTTGCCTCCTGCTTCTCCAGCTGCAGATTTAACATGCACCCGTAAGCTTCCCAGGCTGGGCCCGGCTGGGTCTATGGAACGTTCGTACATAAAATAATAAAAAGACAAACACCGAGTTCTTCCTGTAGCAGAAAACAGAGGGCTAATCAACCAAGCCCTCGTTCCTCCTCGTTGGGGAGCCTGGGGATTGCTCAGAAGATTCATGTAATACCCTGAAAATAGAATAAAAATCTATAATGGAATTTGTTATAATCAGTAATCGAACCACTTCAATTAATAATGAAACATATACACTCTTAAAACAAGGGTGAAATCCACTCCTATAGGAGAAGTGCATTTTCGACACCGGAAAGGAGTGAATATTAACTCAGGCTGAGTTAAAACAACTCGTTTGGAGTGATCTTGTCGCAGATTCAGCATACAAAGGATCTACTTCTGTAGGAGAAGTGCATTTTCGACACTGGAGAAGTGAAAATAATCTCAGACTGAGTTAAAATCACTCGTTTGTTTTAAGAGTGTACTGGCAATAATGAGGCAATTACAATAATCGAGTTTATGTTCGCACAGGGTCTTCAGGAGGGTCCTAATTAGAAGTTAGGCAAGGGTAAAATTAGAAATAGTTAAAAAGGCTTACTATTGGATTTGGGTTTCGACTACCGTCTTACCTTCCTTTGTACCTTTCGTGTGATCAGTAGACGGGCCAGTCACACTGTAGCTGTACTGTCGAGCCCAGTCGAAGTCGTCCAAAGCATCCACAGGCAATGCATTTGTCCATCCACAGGAATCCTCTTCAAATGTGCAGTCACCTTATAAAATATGGCATTCGTTACAACTTAGTGTTTTTCTTTCAGTTAAAATCGCTATAGAAATTGGCTATACTACCCTTACTAAAATCCCAAGGTATTTTTAAGGTATTAATGAGGTTTCTCTTCAGAGGTATATTTTAGATATTGTAGAGGTATTGGATGGAAGTATATTTTGGTGCTAAATGGTGCACGAAATAAACCTGCCAAGGTTTCTTATTGATACCTCTGTTGAAGGTTTCTCACAAATACCTAGATGTATTTCTTAGTAGGTTTTTGTGAAAAACCTCCGAGGTTTGTATAAAAAAACCTACTACATTGTATGCAACTCGCGTTCACCAAGCTTGGTGAAGGCGGCACGCACAATTAAATTCCGCCACACAGATAGTGTTTAAAATTAAGTTCAGTTAAGACAGCTCAAATCATATGAAATCTTCTAAAATTTAGAAGATATATTGGTAAAAAGCTGTTATTTTTTATAAATTAAATTGCAATCAATTTCTTAATTTAAAATCAAAATGTTTAAATTTGGGGTCTTTTTAATGACATAAAAATGCAAGTTAAACAAACCTGAATTCCTGGCTGCTGTCTGAGGAGTAACTGAAAGAAATAATTAACCCTTAGAAATATAATAGTAAATTTTAGTAGCACATGATTTCGTACGATATGATTTCAACATCTTTTCAATATAAATCTGACACTGTGATATCCAAACGATATCTGAGATTATTGTAGTACATAATGTGCTACTGGGGATAGTTGGGGGTATCGCTAATATGAAAATCTAGGTATTAGAAATCCCATAAAACATTCTATGTAAAAGTTTTAATTTTATAATTCATTGTAAAAGAATTGGTGGAATTATACTCCGTAAATGCGGTGAAAGCTGTCAAAACGTGCCATCGTGTTTACGGAGTAACGTTCCAATTTTTTTTTACAGTGTTAATACGTATAAATTTACGATAGAAATTATTTATTCCTTAGCATTAAATATGATTTAATATCTTGATAATCGCTCGCATTGAGTCGATAGTAATATAAAGCATTTCTAAAAAAATAAAAATATTTTATTTAGGTTTAAAAAAATAGTTTTTTTGTTTAAATTAAAAATGAGAAACACCATCAAATAAATCAGTAAAACTTACTTGTGCATGTTCCGGAAACAAATGATACGCTATCAATGGCAATATTGCCTAACGAATTTGTTCCAACAACTCCTTCAAATACAAGCTGCAAAGTTATTTATATTTCAATATAAGCTTACTTACAACTAGTATATACAGGGTGAGGCAAACAAAAGTGGCCCCGGTCTAGAGATAGGAATACGTTGAAATGCTTGGTGAGAACAACTCTTGAAGCCGCCTGAAACCTGTTTTTGCATTGGTTGGATCGGATTAGCTTCACATTAGAGCTACTCATAGACTAGTGTCGAGTTCAGATCTTAGTTCTTATTGTATGAAGACGTCCCATAATGCAAATTTTGTGTTTTGCATTCAATTTAGAATGTTTTTTATAAACAAAAAGGTCCGATTCTCTAGGATAAATAACGACCAAAATAATCACTAGTGTGAACTTTTCTTGATCAGCTTTACAAACCTTGTTTGCCACCAAGCGTTTGTTTGGGCTTAATATAGAAGCGATCAATAGCTTCTGTTAGCAAGCCTGTTTTTGTATTAGTTTTGACTTGGCAACATTTCTGTCGTATTCTTATATCCACTTAGGGGCCACTTTTGTTTGCCTCACCCTGAAGTATAAGGCAAATTCCTTATTCAGTTATATGTATACCATAAAAATCGGCATGAGAAATCAAACTAAGAAATAGGTAACAAAAATACACATCATTCAGCAATAAAAGAAAATCTTGGCACTTAAAATATTTAATATTACTCATACGTATTTCATAGTCTATGTATTCTTTGTTTGCTAAGTAAAATTATTTCGATGAATCATTTTTTTTATAATGTAAAATATGTGCTACAAAAGTTTTATGTAGTTTAAGTTTTTAGTGCTCATTTTGTTTTTCACAAAATGTTTTTCAAAGTAGCAGAAAATTCGGATAACTCGTGCACTGATTAACATGGTTCGAATGTACTACCTTACGTTTTTTTTCTTGTGTGTTTGAATGTATTTTTACCTGATACGATGTAGCGGAAGACACAGCAACTTGGGCCCGATACCATTTGTTCCCAGATTCTCCACTGATTTCCCAGATGACCCTGTCTGGGGCTTCGTCCCCAGGAACTCTCTTTAGAACTCTCAAACTGCCGACTCCGTTACCAAACATGTGGGTCGCGAACTTGAGGCACACTGGGTTATTATCTCCTGAATAAACATGGCAGAAAAACTCTAATTTTTAAAAAGACACTAATTCTGTTTTAATAAAATTAATTTTGACCATTTTATGGCATTTTTCCTTTTTTCGTTAGAGTTTTTGTGGTAAAAAGTCATCACATTCTTTATTTTATATATTTTTATTGCACATAACGGTGAAAGTCAAATAATGACAAGTACAAGCCAACTTTATTTGACTTCTAACTTATTATATTGTAAAGTTAAAAACTCAATGACAATTAAACTTTGTAAATTCAGTTATGTTTGATATACTATAACAAGGTATATTTTACACTTTCACCGCATGTTGAGGTGGAGGAGACTTAGATCACGAGCCCAGTAAGCATGCTTTGCTATCTGCCTTGTAACTACATTATATAAGCGTATATCTGGTTCATGACATCAAGTTGTGTGCACTAGTTTGAAGAAAAGTTTGTGTTTAGATGGCATTACTGTCTGAGTATCCCATAAACAAAATTTACTACGGAAATACAACTTTCTCAAGGTTAAGTTTATGAAAGTATGCTCTTGTAGGTGTTCATCGAATGATTCCAAAACCTTCCACCATTTCAATCGTTTAATTGTCTTTAATATTACAATCATTTTATTTTAGGTTTCTATAGAAAGTGCTAAAAATTACCCTTATTTTAAGATGTCCAATCTTACCTGTTGCTAAGAAATTCGGGCTTAAAAGTCTGGATTTGTCTCCTGGACGACGTGGGAAAGAAGCGTCGATGAAAGCATATCCACCTAATAAGAAAGAAAAATTGAGTTAAATACACAACGCTTTACAAATAAAATATTAGTTTATAAAGGTATGTTTTTTTATTAAACTTAAAGAGATTTCTGTCATGAAGTAACTAGAACAATTAATAAAATTTTTAATTTAATTTACCTGTTTGTTCATCTCGATTATAACTACTGAAATCTCTAGAAGGCCCTGTTAAGAAACTTTTACTTGACCTTCCCAACTCCCAATCAAAATCATCTTCCACGTCATTTGTCCATCCACAAAACCCACCTTCAAATGTACAGTGTCCTTAAAAGATATAAAAAAAACTTTATAATATTACATGCAACACGGCTTTCTCCAGAGAAATTTAAATTTATGTAGTAACTAGTAGCATATTTTTTCGTGCAAACCATTTTCAAAAATTATTCCTTTCTTGTGACTATATGGATGTATGATATTAATTTTTTTAAAACTTTATATAAATTCATTGAAATTTATGTACTCTAACTTTCTACGGAACCATATATGGGGTAGAAGTTTTGAATCCCACTCTTGTTTAATGCTCCTTAAAAAAGTTTAATTTCACCTATTTAATTTGAATATGATGAGTTTTAAATTTCGAACATTCCTGGATAGCTTAACTATGTAGTATATAAAAGTAAATATCAATAACAGAAAATTACTAAGGCCTTAATGTTCATTTTCTCTTTTTGATTTCGGAATACTGAAACCAAATGCATGCTTGTTAATAAATAAATATATTACTATGTAGTAATAAGCAAAATAAAAATAAAAAAATACTATAACCTATATTATCATAACTTTAAATACTATAACACTATAAATAAATAATACTATAATAAAATACTATAATAGGTTAAATACTATAACCTATATTATCATAACGTACCGAAGCAGTTATCGAGATCAGGACTGCCCATTTTTTGAAACACCATATCATCCAATGCAAAATGACCTCTAAAAGGTCTTGCAGGATCATTTGTCGGCTTTGTCACTGCTTCAAATATTATCTATTTGGAAAAACAACATAATTTATTAAATTTTTGCATGCTGGTAAAATATGATCGTCTAAACATTACTTTGTGTAACGATAGGAAAATTTCAAAACACTTCTATTACATATATCAATATTACAAACAGTCCTACTCTATCTTTTCCTTACAAATTCCTAATTCAACCACTTTTACTAAGGCTTTCTTTGTAGGCTAAGTTATGTGAATTATTATTATTTTGGTAGAGAAGCTATTGACGTCAAGGGATAGAATCCCGCAAACAATAGATTTTTGTTTTATATTTTCCGATAAGGTATATTCGGCGGAATTTAAAAAGAAATTAAATTTTATAAACTCAATTTTTTGATGTCAGAGTCTAAAATTGAATTTATATTTCCGATTCCTATTATTAAAATCAATAATATTTCTGAAAATAAGAAAATTTAATGTTTCTTTCTTATATTTATGAAGATTTTAAACTAGGAAACACAGCAGTTGTGTCAAATTTTCCCTAAAGGAAATTTTCTAAATAATATTTTTGCTGGAGCTCTCTTGTCACCAGGACGTCAATGGTCATTCTCGTTCAAATGATTTATAATTACAATTATTAGTTATTCCTAAATCCTTAATACCGTCTGTTTAATTATAAACACTCTGTATAATAAGTTAATTTTTTATATATCACATAAATCTTTTCATTATATGGTTGAATATATTGGGTAAATACTAACATAATGTTGGACTTAATTGTATCTATATTCTAGATACATTTTAAAACATATTTTAAAATTTAATTTAACAAAATCAATGGCTATAATCCTCTTGGTAAGGGATGTCTCGTAGAATATGTATTTACACTCACAAAAACTATAGCTTGAACAAGTAATGAATGTGTGAAGATTATTCTTTTTATTTATTTTAACTAGTTTAGATTAAAAATAAACCACAATTCCCTATCAAATTTTTTCAGATAAATTTTTAAAAAAATAGAAAAAAATTAAACTCACCAAGTGAAACCCATCATACGTATACGCAAGTTCCCCTTTAGTCCAACTGCCGTCCTGTCCTTCTCTAATTTCCCACATGGACGCATTCTCAGCCGTCTCCATGTCTTTCAAATGAATAATCAGGCGATCTGCAGATAGTCCTTCCATAATATAGAAAAACGACAAGCAGTAGCCCATAGGGCCAGTTCGACTGAGATTTCGGCTGATGAACCAGGCACTGTCTATGACTCCTGGGTCATCAGATGGGTCTGAGGCTGAGCCGCCTGCTCCTTGTGGTAATGGTCTTGCTCCACCGACAATGTGGTCGGATTTTGGTTGAGTTGGTATGACTGGTTGGTGGATGTCTTCTTGGTAAGATGTCTCGTAGAATACGTAGCCGCCTTAGTATGAAATACAGAGAAGACGTAAGCATTAGGATAAATGTGTGAAGATTTTGCTTTGGATTTAACTACAATATTTAGTAATGTATTATCCAAGTGTACCTTAAAAAATTGTGATATAGAGTATTGTAACGTGTAACTTGTATTGTATGGAATTAATGAAAAATGTAAGTAGGTTTGAAATGACTTCCAAATTGTTAATTTAGCCACTTGTTAAATATAATAAATGTATTTGTTATATTGTGTTTTATTATCGGTGTTTGAGTGGGTGAAAAGTAATTCGTGCCCTATAGTATGGCTAAATTACTGTTGCATTGTTAGGTTAAAAACAGCAATAACTTTATTTTAGGGGAATTAGATTTTACTACTCCAGTTTTACTAAATATCAACAAATATTGACATTATTGACGAAACGCTTTTTTTTATACCTCTTAAGGGGCTTTTGACACAATTTACACTATAAGTAGTAGATTTACATTTAACTGTTTTAAAAAGTACACAACTAACCTTGCTTATCCGAGGTGGTATGATCTGCTCTTGGTCCTCCAACCCAGGCAGACAGTTCTCCCATGCCAAGTCTCCACTTGCTCCTAGGCGATGCATTGGGCGGTATGAGCCAGGTACACATATCCAAATTGGGACCCCCAGTTCCAAAATCACATGGCGCTGGCGGCTCTTCGGGAACTGACGAAGAAGTAAGACGTTCAGAACGGATTTCGGATTTCTGGAGGATGGCTGAACACATGACTCGACCCACCCAGTGTAGGGTGGTCATGGAACCGAGTACTTGGGCCGTGTATCGCGCATTGCAGCACTCCCAGCCCACGCATCCTGAGGATATTTGGTCACAAAATAAGACCGTTGAGTAGTACTTGTTGCTACCAAATGGTGGAAGCCCACAACCAAAAGGTGTATTGACGGTAGAACCAAAAACAGAGAGGTGAGGCTACTAGTAATACCAACAACCGAAAGAAGAATCAGTAGTAGTAAGTGACTTTTGCAGAACCAATAGCTGAAAAGTGAACCATTGTGGGAGGAATTATTGATCTAACCAACAGCTAAAAAGTGTATCAAAGGTAGATTGGTAGAACCAACAAACAAAAGTTAATCAATGGTAGCGATGGTATACAATCAACAACTGAAAGAAGAATCAAAGGTAGAACCAACAGCAGAAAGGAGAAATAATCGTAGAACCAACAGCAGAAAGGAGAAATAATCGTAGAACCATCAACCGAAAATTTAATCAATAGTAGAGCCAACAACTGAAAAGTTAATTAATAGTAGTACTACCAACACCTGAAGATGAAAGAAATGAAAGTTTGACAGAATAGTGAGTTAGGAGTGCAAGCATGCGGGAAAACCCAATGTACAGAAAACTTAAATTTTTGTCTTATAAAAGGGAATGATAGTTTTTTTTAATTAATGATAATCTGAATGTATTGTTTATAATGTTAAAAGGATATTTTTGTTCTTTCCATATAAATACATATACATAGATAAACTATGGAATAAAATCATATTTGTTTAATTTTTATAAATTAATCTACTTACCATCCGCATCAAATTCTTGACGCTTTATCCTTTGCTAAAATATAAACACATACATTAATCGAAAAATTTTATGAAATTATCTTAAAAATGACAGCTAACACTTAAAGAGATATTTTATTTTATTTAATAAATTTTTAGAGTACAGTTTACTTCGACAAAGTTTTTGTGTTTTCATTAATAAAAAATATTCTAACATTTATTTATCTTATGCAAAAATGAAGTGCCAATAAGTTAAGTATGATTAAAATTACATATTTAAAAGACAAAAAAAATTTTAGTTCGCAATCAATGAAAATAAAAAATATAAATTATTTCATAAATTGCAAAATTAAAAACATTACTGATCATCAGATTTTATAGCTATACGCACTTTCATGTCTAAAACTTTTATGTAACTATACTATGAATTTAATAAAATTGTGTTTTTTCAGCTAAAAATCTTATTTATTTTTAGCAATATAATTAACATTAAATCTTAGTAACGTAAGGTAAGAAGGAGCTTTAAACATCTTATGCTTATCCTTGTTATGTTATCCCGGTCAGGCATGGATGTTTGTGTCCGTCAATAAAAGTTGTTATTTGTCTAAGTGTTTGTGTCGTCTCTTTCTTTGTGTGTCTCTTGTGACTGTATCATTTCTGGGGTTGAATACAATAGACCTAAAGTCACAGTGTTCGGCGAACTTGCCCCCCACCAAAGAAGTCAGAAGTCAGAAGAAGATCCTTGTTATGTTTATATTCCAAGTACATGCCAAACATTTCATAAGCACTCTGTAAACTTCTCTATACTTTAAATTAAGAAATTCCATGTGTGCACAAAACAGTTTCATGAGATAAATTTCACAAAACGTATTTTTTTTCATGAAAAGACCACTCTATTTTTCAACAACAAATCGTTATCAACATTTTGTAATATATTGGTTAAAAAATTTTAAAAAGGTAGTGTACACGCACTTTTACACTTTTTTTTAACAATTAATCCTGATATATGTAAAAAATTATTATCAGAAAACAAAGTTAAAATGTGTGACTAAGAATTTAATATTCAAAAAGTTAAAAGAAATTATTATTAGGGCATCCTGATTTGGAAAAAAATAACTAATTAATTTTAGATTATTTCTCTAAAATGATGTATTTGGCATATAATTCATTGAAGACCCATTTGAGAAATGCACAATTACTTCATTAATAAATAAAAACTTTAACTTGAGTTTTTGGAATTTATTTTTAGTGTACTTAATTTTTCCTAAAAAATACTTTAATACTATGGTGTTCATTTGTCTCATATTTTGCGTATTTACATGAACAAAAGAATAAAAATTTATTTTCGTATGGCAAGTCTCTCTAATATTTCGTGATGAGTTAAGCTCCTGCTCTTCTAAACTTAGTAAAAAATAGTGAAAATGCTATAAAAACTAAAAATATGCTAATCTCTCTTACCAATAAGTGCTGATAAGGTGATATCGAAGATACATCTCTGGTGGCATACTTTTGTATATTTGTATTGGTCGGCACTAACATGCTCAAATTATGATATATCATGGCATTGCCACATGGTACCAAAAAACAAATGCAAAACAGAAAAAACAAAAAAGGCCATAATAAAGTTCTCTGAAATAATGTATTATTTACAAGTACTCCAATTTTACTCATAATTAAATAATGCCATTTTCTGAATTCTGTTGCTTTATGAGAATTCATTCTTCTAATTTTCGGGTACTTTAGTCATTATATCGTATACCTGCAAATATAAAAAAATTAATTTCTGAGTGCGAGATATATGTTTGTGCAAGGTACATGTATTGCAATAATAAGCGGTACATATTATGCAAATGATACAATCCAAAAATTTAAGTACTTTCAGTATTCAGAGTTATTCCGTATTTCTGAACATATAAGCAGTTAAAAATTTAGTGCAAGATTGCACCGGCCATCACTATATAGAGCAGTGTAAATTTCAACAAAAACTTTAGGTGATTGAATGTTAGTGTTAGTAAAAAAAATATAGTTTTGTTTCTTCGAAAAATCAATGACCAATTAGACAACAGTAACTAACATGAGATAATGAGTTACTCTCTCATTACCAACACACGGTTCGAGAAAGTAATGACAACTTAGTGTTTTCGGCAATAACTTTTCCTGAAAAACTAATAAAAATTTTTCTAACAAATAGCATTTGTATGTAAAAATATAAGTAAGAAAGTCTATTTGCGTAACTTCATTGTATTTTTAAGTAACATAGGATCCAGGAAAAAAGTTTATCATAGAAATATACTAGAATATTTACAAAAGGAATTTATTAAATATATTTTAACATCTAAACACTTTTTAAAAAATACTTAATTACAATCTTACCCCAAAAAATATTCAATGTTACGGTTCATTGTTGTGTAAGACGAGATGTCCCTGCTGCATAAACCCTGGACGCACAGAAACTAGTACAACTGAATAAAGAACGGCACATTTTTGACTACCCTACCTCAGAACCAGCACTTTTTATGAGTTAGTTACGGAAGCTTCATGTTAATAACAGAGAACAACATAATTTTTCGTTGAATAGCTAGAGCATGAAGCCGCGCCCTATCACCCATCATTGTACTAGAAACAATGGGCCTCTCAGTACTAAAATATTCATCAGTCGGAGGGCTTCGTAGTACATATAGGAAAACATGAAATCGCTTAAAGATCATATTTTATTAAAGATAAATTGCCCTGAATTAGGGCACTGCCCCTGCCCTTCGCATTTCCGTGTTGATTTAGCATTGGGAAATCCACGAAAAAATGACACATAAGTAAATCTTGGAAATAGCTTGCAAGTCTAAATATCAATAGTTACATCATTAACTGTAATTTTCAACGAAAATATTATAGAAACCACTTTTTTGATTGTTTACTATGGATTATTACTGAATAAGCATGTTCCCTCTGACAGCTTAATTTTTTTTAATTGTATGCAGATGCAAGAGTTAGAAAAACGTATTATCCGGGGCAAGTAAAAATTAGGATTGGGCAAGCATATTTTTTCCCAACTTGCAAGAGCGGGCATTTCCCATTCACTCATTTTAACTTACACTATTTGTATTTACATTAATACTATTTTATAATTTTTTCTTTACTCTTTAAGCATGGATGATAAACAGCAATATTTCCGTACACTCGACTTATAGTATTTAACTATTTTACTTACTCGTGCATGAAATATTGCACAGTGTTGTAAAACATGGTATTCCAATTGTTCCACGAATTTCACCAAACTTTTCAATACCGTAACTATACAACTATTTGTTCTATAATTTGAAAATTTGTTTATCATTTTTAGGGGCTTCTTAATATATGATATTCAAATTACTTTTCAATTATGTTCCCTGAAATACCTCATTAACTTCATTTTAACTAAGGTGTCCTAATCCCTGAATAATTGTGCCACCAGTTAAAATTCTTTTAGTTGTGTTTTTTCTCTTATATCAATTGTTGGTTATGCACATACTAATTAAACTACCAATGTTTGAAAAATTCTCACATTCTCTTTGATCAATAAACAACATAACTCCCTCAAAACCAGTCCTTTTTATGGTAGCCAAGCTAAATTGATAACTACCTAAAAATTATATACCAAAATAAATGTCCCTAACTTCTTTCAATACAACTAATATGCAATACCCAATAACCCAATTAACCAAAAAGCATACAACAATTATGATACTGAAAAGGGATTATCTAAATCATTTGTCGTGTATCGTCTTGAATGTGCAGTGATACATGATGCCCTTTACCCTCAATGTCATAATTACTGCCTTACACCAGACATGCTTTATTTTGTACGTTAATGTGGTCATATATAGGTTAAGCTTTGGGGTGTTATTAGACAAATGGTGGCATAGAAATACATTTACAATTGAAGGCATACCACTTTATTGGTTAATATTATGTGAAGAACTTACGAAAGAAATATTTCGTGTTATATTTTCTTTTAGTTTACCAGTTTCAAAAAAAAAATTAAGATTAAATTAGATTTCTGATTTATTTTATTCTTGTTTCAAAGGAAGGTTTTTATCATTATTTTCATTTTAAAAACTGCTTATATTTAAGTTTATCAGCTTCATTTAATATGGTATGTGTTATGCCAAAAAAGTATTTTTTTTCGTAACTTATTTTTTTATATAATATATCAATTGTACATTTAGTTCAAAGTTTACACTTTAATTTAATTATAAACGTGTTATTGCTTATAACTTATTTTATTTTTATTTTACTTTTTATTACCATCTGAACTTTGTGACATTACTATTTTTTGAAATTTCAAAACGATTTTATAAAATAATAACTCTTTAAATCTTAAAGCCTATCAATATCACAAATGTGTCATCCAATGCATTTTATCATAACGGTTGTACTTCTACCTTTACCTTATCAAAATACCTTGATTATCCCCCAAACATTTAAAACGATTACAGTTTTCCCTTTTACTTGTAACTCTGATACCATTTTTTGTTTTGTTTTGTGGAATATGCTTTTGGATTTAGTTCTCATTGCTCCCTGATACGACGAAATACTAGATAAGAAAACGTTTCATCCAAAATGTGTGTCATAAATGACTTTCTGTTCTTATCTTAAACTCCCGGTTACATTTTGATTGTTGACTGTAGTTGATAATGTATGACTAGAAGCTCGTACACTCAGAAAAAAGCTTGTGTTCAAGTTGCACTAGTGTATTACAAGTATTGTGTAAAAATTGCAGCATTTAATATTGTCTTGTCTCAATACAAGAGTTGTATTAATACTTCCAACACAATTGACAGAAGAGACCGAAAAGACAATTACATAGATGCGCGATTAACAAAAAAAGCTGTAAACTATATTGTTTTTAAAAAATTTTAAACAATAAAACAATAATATGAAATATGAATACGTCGATTATATTGTTCTAAGTATAAATAAAATATGTATATGTGAAATATATTGTTTTCTAAATTATAACATTCATTTTAAAGTAACTTAATCTATATTTTTAAAGATGTACACTGTAAAAAAATTCAGGAACGTTACTGGGAAATAATGGGCAGCTGAGCTGCCCAATTTTTACCAGTAATGTTCCTGGAATATACCAGTAACCTTCCACAAAAATATAGAAACAATCCCACTTAGAGCCAGTAACTTCTCTGGAAAATACCTGGAACCTTTCTGGAAAATACCAGGAACCTTCCTAAAAAATACCTGGAACCGTTCTGGAAACTGAGCGGTCACCCAACGGAACTTCGAGCGACATCGTACGCTGACGCCATCGGGACTTTGGACTCCACAGATTAAACAAGCACGCCTGTCCCCGAGTATTCAGGCCCATCCCGTCACGAATTGAATTTTCTACTCTTTCCCAATACAGATATCCGATTTATAGAATGACTGGCAGTAGGTGGGATTCGAACCCCCGAACTCTTGAGAAGGCTGAATCCTGAGGCGGATGCCTTAACCACTCGGCCACATGATAATGAACTTCGCTATACCAACAACTTTACTAAACAACTGATTTTGAGCGAGGCGCCGCGCGAGCAATGGCGGCGGTTCATAGCAAACGTTGCCAGATTTGAAAGGGAAAACCTGAAAATCCCAGGAACTTATCACGAAGCGATGGATACTTGAAAAAGCCAGGAAAGTTCCTGGTATATATACGGAAAGTTAAGGAAATTTTTTACAGTGTAGTATGGCTATTTATCTAAAACATAAAAGAGCATTTGCTGAATTACATTTCGAAAGAATACACGCGTGCTACGCTAACCAAGAATTATTATTTGGTCGCAAAATATAATTTTCGTGCAGCTTGGAAAAAAAATAAATTTTTAAAAAAATGTATTGAAAGGCAACACAAGTTTTCCTAAGTGTACGTACTTCACAATTCGCTATGCAAATACCCTAGTTCGCATATACCCTAAATATCTTGTATTAGCTCCAGATATCTTACCATCGAATTCGATTTCGAATCAATGTGGTAAAATCAAATTTATCTTAAAATCAATATTGTATAATAATTTTTTTTTTCAAGTAGCTAATTGTACTCGATAAGCTAAATAACCACAACTGGAATAAATTGTAACGCACCTTAGCTCATCAACCTTTTATATTAAATTTTAATTTCTCTCAAGTTGTTTTATGATTCAAATTTTCGAATATGATATTTGAGCTATCGAAACTGCAACCTACAAATAGTCTATAAGCTTTCAAACGAATTTCTCAATAAATGAGCAAATTCCTTTAAAAAAAAATAGAAATCCCAAATAACACATCTGAATGAAACACTAGCGTTATGACGTTGTTATAGATTAAATTTATAAGTGCTGGACTGTAATTAAAATATCGTATTCTGTACGCAAACAATGGAACACAGCGCTTCTTTAAATTCAGCAACAACAACAAAAATCTATGAATCATAACCAAAACCCACACTCTTAAAACAAACACTCCTAATTTAACTCAGTCTGAGTGGATTTCACTCCTCCAGACTGGAAAATGCACTTCTCCTTTTGGAGTGGATCCTTTGTGTGTTAAACCTCCGACAGGATCACTCCAAACGAGTGATTTCAACTCAGTCTGAGTAAATATGCATGCCTTTACGGTGTCGAAAATGCACTTCTCCAACTGGAGTGGATTTCACTCTTTTGTTTTAAGAGTGCATAGTCATGTTTCATAAGGCCATTTCAATCTCAAATTCATAAATCACAATTAAATACTCGTTAAGGAAAATATTATTTTATTTAAGAGCAATAGTTGTGATTACAAGGGATTAATAAAATGTGCGCTTTAGTTAGCGTACAGAAATTTTGCATCGGTTATTAAAGCGAAGATTTCCCCGTTGGGGGATGAAGTAAAAAAAGTTAGATTGCATGGTATAGTTATTGAATAAGTATTATTTATTGCTTGTTTTTGAATTGAAATAGGTTTAACTGCCCTAATTTAAAATTATACATGATATTAAAAGTATGGCTCAAAAAATTCAATTGTTTAGAAAGATTGAAATGTTTTTAACGAATATATTTTTTAAAATTCTAAGATGGATATAAAGCTCGTATACGACCTTAATCAGTACGTCAAGTCTGTAGTGAAATATTATTATTTAGTTAAAGATAAAAAAAAACTTAGGTGAAAACAAATTACAAGACAGTTTCTGGCTGAGTTAAAGCCCTAAGGACATGCCGGAAATTTGAAAACAGAATTAAAATAGCGAATTACAAAAGAGTTATTTTCTTAATTTTTTAAAAATAATAATTTTTGAAAACTTCAAAGTAATAAGAAAATTCTTTACAGTATTTTACGATTAAAAGCAGTCAAATATATTTTTTTAAATCTTAATACACGATAAGAAGAACTAAATTGTTTATAAGACAAACAACAAAACACATCTCTGCCAATTGGTTTTGGGAAATTTAATATGTTTCTAAATTCAGAACTTTTATAATATTTTATAGCTTTTTACATCACATTAAGGAAAAAGATATAGCTTTTGTAAAAACCGGTATTTATTAGAACTTTTTTGGGAAATTGCTAGATTTTTCTCAAAATTCAGTTCATTTTGAATTAATTTCCACAATCTTTTGCGGTTATTAACATAGGCTACAGTAAAAACCTCTAAAACTTTTCATTCTAGATTCACTAACTTGATGGAAAACAATGCAAATATTATAATATAGCTACATCAAGCAATATTACTAGTAATTAAATTTTAATTTAATTTTTAACTTCTTGAAAAGTGTAATTATCAAGCAGGCAGGCAATGGAGTGATGAAAATTAATTTAAAATATTGCTTAACAATAAATGTTAGATTTTAAATGAAAACTATTTTTAGTTAAAAGTAATAAATTTTCTTATAAGAATATATAAATAATGTATTTTTTAAATGTAGATACACGTGAAAAATTTAAAACCAAATTAATTCATCATAATTTTTAAAATACACAATTAAAATAAAATTTTATAATGATATACCGCAAACAAAAAAAATTCAAATTTACAAAATAAATAATTTTCAACCAACCAGCCATATTAAAACAAAACAAAATAAATTTTTACTCACAAACAATTGACCGCTGCTAACTTGTGAATATCTCTGAATAGCAATAGTGGCTATTTGGTCTGGTCAGAGGGATGAGTCCCATTGTCCAGTCTTGCATCTGTTGCTATAGTTACGACCAAGTCACGGGCTGGTGGATTGGAGGCGTGAAGCGCGAATGATATTTTGCGTGCATGATATGAATCTACGAATTTATATGGGTTAACTTTTTAGTATATTACAAAAAGTAACATTATTGTTTATGGATATTGTGTTATATTCGTATTAGATGTATGTTTTCTATTTTTGGGGATGTTTTGTATGATAATCGTTGTAGCGTGTTTTAAATATTTAAAGTATTTTGTTGTATTGGGTTATAAGTTGAACTTGTTCCAGTTTTTTCGATGGTGCTGTCATATTCAAAGATGTAAATTGTTCTAGTATTCATTTTCAAAGGACTTTTACATCTATTTTCTTCAATAAAGCAATAGTTCTTTCAAAGTGACCTTTACTTATAAGATGGATTATTTTAATTTCAGTTTGAAACCTATAAAATAGAAAGTAATAATAAGTATTCAATCACGATGAATGTGTCTAAAGAGGTTTAATAATGAAATAAAAGCAATTAGTAAGGCTTAAGTTGTTTGTTTTTACTTCTCAGACAGACATGACACATGACATCTATACTCCCCAAAAAGTGTATCCAACGCAAATTACAAATACAAAAATTATCGACCAACAACAGCCCAGAGACCCAACAAAGTTGATCCAAAAGTTTACTATTTTGTTAACGGTCTCCAATACCAGTCAAAATTCTCCTTGAATTCTTCTATTCTCTTTGAATATACAAAATAATCTGGTAAATCATTCCAATCATTGATATCGCTATTGTAAAAATATTGTTTCCTTCCCTCCCTTTTGAAGCAGGATTTTTTTTTTCAGTTTCTGAAATCCTCTGGTTTGACTATTTAAATTTTAAAAACTGCCCTCCATGTCTCCCTGCTGGATGAATTTGAATAACTGAATTAAATCACTTCTTGCTCTCCTATTTTCCCTGGAATACATGTTTATAGATCTTAAGCTGAGGAATATCTAATAATAATTAACGTTTCACTACAGAATAGAAATAAGCTTATAATCTTACTTATATTTCGGGGTGTAAAACACTTCCTGATGCTCTCCTATATTCCCTGGAATGCATGTTTATAGATCTTAATCTGAGGAATATCTATTAATAATTAACGTTTCACTACAGAAGAGAAATAAGCTTATAATCTTACTTATATTTCGTGGTGTAACGTTACTCCATAAAGCTGGAGGCATTCATACTGCCACCAGTTTCGTTGAGTAGTTTAGTGGTGCGCTTGGAGCATTGGTAGACATAATATTTATTTTATTCTCATACCTCAGATTTTAAGAAGAGAAAGAGCATGAGAGAGATGTAACAAAGAAAATTAATGCTAGAATGACCTTTTTTTGTTATAGATTGTTTTGCTTTGATGACAATTTAATATAAGTTGTCATTTAACGTAAAACTTTCTAGATGATTTGACATCATATATAATTTTATACTTATACTTAACGTGTTAACCAGTTATGTTTCCATTGCGTCGAAGTGCAATAAATTCATCACATTTAAAAGCAGTGTTATAGATTTACCAAAATTGTCAACCAAGTCAGAATTTTTACAAAGTTTACAAAACATGGAGGGAGTGACTCTTTTTTACTAAAAATTTATAATTTTTCTAACTTTTTTTTTGGTTATCCATTAAAAATTCTTAACATTTATAACATAATTATAAAGCTCCTAAATACCGGAAGAGAATAAATTTATCTAAAAATGCCCTAAATACCACATACTCTATCATTACCGCACACAACCCAATTTGCTAAAAGTCACTTCCCAATGAGATAATAAATAGCCATAAATATTAGCTTTTTTGTTGGCGACTCCATTTCTGCAAATCTATGCAAAAGCAAAAAGAATCCACAACTAAAACCGGAAAACTGAATGACTCTTCCCAGGTAAACCTCTGGGGAATCTTGTATCTAGCCGGATTCCAGAAAAATTATTTCGAATGTATTTCTGGGTAGTTTCTTCACGCTCCTGGGAATTCAGATATATCAATTTAGATGATAGCTGAAAGGTGGATAAGTAAATGGAATGCTTTAACCCATTTTGAAGCCGATTGTTAATTACAGCTGAAACATCATCATTATTGCTTGGGAGAGAGGTTGGCCGTATAGATTGCACTCTAGGGGATGACTTATACCGATGGAATATACAAACTGGGCGGATTTAGGGTAAGGGGCATTAGTGAAATCATATATGTAGTGTGGAGCTCCAGGGCCGTCGCGTGGTTGGGAAGGAAAGAAGGGGCCAAATAATATGGGGTCAAATAGAGAGGGTTAATAATGTTCCAAAGAAAGTTAAATGTTATTTTTTTAAAAGAGACCTTATTTTTGTTGAAATAAAAATAAATTGAAGAACTTTTTGAACTAAATACTAAATTTCCCAGTCCATTGCATAGTATCACCTGAAATGAAGTAGATAAGGCGTCAAAGACTTTCAATAAATTTTAAAAATAAGCCGAGGCTGAAATCTGTTTTTACATGAGGTAATTTGTTGATTCTTTTAAAATTCCTGTTCTTACTGCTTTTTTTTTCTTATTTATTTTTCGGTTAATGTGTATTTAAATGTTTTATTGTTTAATAAGTATTGATTTTTGCTCATGATGACGGGAGGGCGGTTCTTATTTTTCCAGTAAACTTTTGATGAAAATCCTCTAATTCCAAATATGAATACTTCGATTAAAGATAGTAATGCTACCAGTTTATTACGGTAACTATTTTTCTTATGCGATTCCTCCTAGTCTACGTATGAAAACTTTTTACTGCAGGAAAACACAATATTAAGATTATGTACTACCATTAGCCCGAAAAAGCTACTTCGCCAATTCCCCATGAAACTGAAGTAAAAGACTATCGAACTTACACTGTCGGCACAGACAAATATTTTGTAAAAAAAATAAAAAAAAACTAAAGAACAATGACAGTCTTATTCTCAAGAAAATTTACTCAAGAATTGAATCTAACAATAATGCATTATGTGAACTAAAAATAAAGTTTTTTGAATTTTGAAATAAAAGAAAATTTTAGTGCTGATAATCAAAAGTGTTTCATAGTAACTTTCTTTGTGATGCTAAGTTTCTTAAAAATTAATGCAAGGGCTACTGCGATGAATTTTATATTAAATTACTTGGTTGAGAAATGGTACAATATATTTTCTTTTGGTTTGGAATAATTAAGTTTAAAAAAGGTAAACGTAGGTACTTCTTTCTTTACCTAAACAAAAACTTAAGAAAACATTACTTTTTAACCAAATCAAACATTATTTAAATTGAATTAACTATTTTGACTATCACCATCGTAACATCTTAACAAACACATTTCAAAGCTCCTCTTTACAATAATCTAACCTATTTAAGAAACTAAGTATTTACATTGTGACTTTCAAATTTGAGTAAATCTGTTTTCAACTTGAAACGAAACATTTTATTTCAAATGTGACGACGCCGTGGTTTCAATTCTGAAATTCCAGACATGCTCAGCTTGAAACTGAATTATTTTTTATTCGTTAAGGTGCATTATGACTTGGAAGGGCAGTTGGCCGAATGGTTATCGTGTTGGCCTCGAGAAAGAATCTTCTCTGGAGGGCGGAGGTTCGTATATATACCACCTTCTACCAATTATCCTATAATTCGTAGGAAAATCCACAAGTAATCAAAGATACTCAATCTTTAAACAAGGGCATATTCCGAAATAAACTCATAAGATCACTTACAACTCATTTTTTGAAGCATAGAAAGTTTAAAAATGAACACCATGCGTTTCATTCTTGAGTCTACGCATTATTTCACAAATGAGTATATTCAACTTTCAAACTTGAGTAATATTTTCTCGGAGCCATTTTGATTATACGACATACTCAGATATGAGTATGTTTTACTTAGACTTGAAAATGTCGTTTTAGTGCACAACGTTAGTAAGATTATAAAACGTTTAACAATCATTTAACAAGAAATATATTTTTTACACCAGCAAAAAAAACAAAATCCGTACCATAAAAATACACAATCAAATATTTAAGATGTTTTCAAATATAAAACCGACTCCCAGAAACGTGCCTAACGGTCAGACATGTACGTGACAATTGTACAAATTGATTTGAGAATATGAACATTTTACGGTTGTCGCACGACCGCCTTTTATTGCTGGCGAGTTATCTGCTTTTAACGAAGCTAAATGCCTCCGATGAAGTATATTTTAATTAACTCTTTCAAACCTATATATATAGTACCTAAAATTAAAAAATATATTCTAAATCGTTACGATTTATAAAAAAATAGTTTATTTAGGTTTTAACTTTAATTTAAAATGGCGTCTTTCAATTCTCAAAGACTTACAAAATTTGCAAAATTACCATTATAGGGGTTTTATAAAAATGATGTATTGTTAATTTTTTAAAAATTCGACGTAAAATTCGTCAAAAAAACAAATGTACACAAAACTTTAGACACATTTTTTTCAAATATTGTAAAAAGGCAATGATTTAATTTTTTTAAAAACAATCACAAAGCTAAAAAAAATATAGCCATCTAACTATATCTACAAATGCTTTATTCCCTTCATTTTAAATTGAATTCAATTGCTAAAATCATTTTTATAAAAGTTAGCTTGGGTGATATCGTAACAATATCATTAAACAATGTTGCAAAAAGTTTCTGACCTATTGGCAGGACGAAAAATATGAAAGTGTTAATTATATATTATAAAATTGACACACAATACATGATGTTTCAAACGAGGTTAAAATCCTAGCTAGAAAGAGAAAG
This sequence comes from Hylyphantes graminicola, assembly GCA_023701765.1. Taxonomy (NCBI): domain Eukaryota; kingdom Metazoa; phylum Arthropoda; class Arachnida; order Araneae; family Linyphiidae; genus Hylyphantes; species Hylyphantes graminicola. The sequence continues at coordinate 33,552,086 of CM043123.1, forward strand.
AATAAACCCTTTTTTATTTCACTGACAGTTTTCCTTATGAAATAAGTTACAAAGTAACCAATACATTCATGATATGTTCATTATGTCAATCACAGACAAGTTCTGTTTTGTTATAAGTAACAGGAGGAAACATATTACCAGGTATTTTTAATACATTATATTATGTCTGTATGATACATGCAAGCTTTTGTAGTAAAAGCAATTTTTTTTTCAAGAAATATTAATCCAATTTTGTAAAGTAATTTTGAAACCTTACTTCACTGGGTAATTTTTAGAGCTTTTAGTTAAATAATATGCAGTTGATTAACTCGTATCAATTATAATTAACAATTATTGTTCTGTCTCTAATAAATCACAATATTTTTTTACTTAGGTAATACCAAGAACTAACATTTAGGAAGCTGATAAAAACTTTTTCGATATCCTTGCAGTTGGTCTCCAAAAAAAATACAAACATTTTTTCAATGATTTTACTCTCTTTAAGTGAACTGTATGTCAAATCCATAGAAGGTTGAAACGTTTGTTATATTTGTAAAAACTGTATCCTTTTGTACCTTAGACTCATTTTTTGATAATTTAAAAATTAGTTTTACAAAATATTTTTAAAACAAATGCCTTTTTTAACAAAAGGTAAAGGATTGTAAGCAATGATTGAGAAAACTTTTAGACCCAATTAACATAAATTAAAGTCAATTTTTTAATTTTTTCATTTAGTATAGAATTATTATTCGATATTATCACACTCTTTAATACCTTTTATATGTTACTACATTAAATATTTCAACAAATCTAAATCAATTATAATGTTCCACATTCAGTCCTACTCGGTTAAGCAGTCACTATTAATCAATATCTTATATTTTAAATCTACCGTGAAAAATGCTGCCACACTACGGTTAATTTTATGTAATAGTCTATATTAGTTTTAGTTTAGCTTGAATTACCGTCGCATTAGAGCTATACGAGGACTATTGGTGACGGGCGTCGTATTTTAGAAGCACAGTCAAGTGAAAAGCCAACACTTGAGTAGGCACCCGAAGCAAACGTTAAGGGCGACATTGTACGCAGCGTTGGGAATTTGGAGGATATTTAACGTGCACCCTCTCTACACGGGGTATTATTTGTCGGGCATTTTTTGGCTGCACGGGCCGGTTATAGGTCGGCAGTTATTTTTGGCGATGTCCGGACCCGAACCTGCGTCATTTCTCGTGCTAGGAGAAAGCCTAACCGACTAATTGTATAAATAAAAAGAAAACTTCATTGTTATAACATTGGACATTTGCTCTTTTCTTCTACTTGAGTAACCAATTTTTAGAACTCTTTGAACATCCCTTGTTAATGAACTTTTAAAATATTCCCCTCACTTGAAAAAATTTATCGAGTTATTTAAACGCCCCAAGAAATAGGATACTTTCACTACCACTTCCTTATTAAACCGACATTTCAAACCCAATCTACGCCTCAACTAGCTTTCAAATATACAGCTCCATCAATGTTATTATTTTCTTTTACTTTCTAAATCAAGCAAACCGATATGTTTACCTAATTCCACGCTACTTTTTCTTATTTTAAGATGCTTCAAAACAAGTTAAATTTTATTTATTTTTTATCTCATCGAAACTGAAGAGTTCAGTTGCTAATCTCACATTCTCCAAAGTATAACTTAGATATAGGGTCCGGTCTGTTCATAGGCAACTTCGCCTAACTTAATTAACAATCGTCAACAGTCGCCAATAAACGGGCCGGGCCCTATATCCTGGTTATACATTGGAGAGTGTGAGTTTTGCAACAACACCCTTCAACTGGACACGGCCAAGCAGGTTGTGAAGATCATCCTAACCTCACCTACATTTTTTTAGATCTATGAGTTCCTCCCTTATAAGAAGCAGTAAGAAGTAGGCTTGGCTTGTCCATACCACAAAGAAAATATCTCTTCCACACTTTCGCCTGGATATCTCCTACAAAAGCTTTCTCTTTCAGGCTAGACAAGGTCACAAGATGGGTCTCCTACAATTCTGCTTCAAAGTAAACCTGTTCCTTTTCGTAAGTAGTAAGTAACCCAATTAAGTGTTTCTTTATCAAAAGATCTAGGCTACTTTCTCATTTCGTATTCAGGATTGAACGTAACAACAACTTTCTCTTAATTTTTTTTAGATTCCTCAAAAAATATTAATAATTCTTTTCAAATAATAAAAAGTTAAACAAAAGTAAAAAAATGTGTTCAGAAACCATATAATGTGAGAAATTTTATAAATAACCTATTTAAACCTTCCAAAGATTTTACATTATTAAGACTTCTCTTCAATTTGAATTTTTTTATTAACTTTGCAATTTATTAATTTAAATTATAGTTCTGGGTAATGATAATTTAAATTAATAAACAACTAAACTAAAAAAAATTAATGAACATCTCGAATTTTCCGAAACTTGCGACACTCTTTCCTTGTAACAGCCTATTTTTCGATAAAACTTGAAAAATTTAAGTTCTTAGTGGAAGAGCGAGCTAAAAAGAGACAAAAGGTAAAAACGAGAAAAAAAGCTTTAAAAATTTTAGTTTGCAAAAAAAAACAGTACTTGCAAAGACGGTAAAAGCTATACTTAACTTTGAGTTTATGAAAAAGAGAAAAATCGTTATCTTTAAAGGATGGAATAATATTTTCATAAAAATCACAATTTTTACCAAAATGTAACTTAGCACCTTCTTCCACTAAGCTCTTCAATTATTAATATATTACTTAACTAACTTCTTTTTTAGAAAGATGGAGAGATGAAAAACATTTTCCTTTTACCTGCATAATATGACATTAAAATACTTATTATGAATATAAATTATAAAAAACTAAGATTTTAAAAGAATATAACTTAAAAAGTAAAAAATTTAACTTCCATCTTTTTTTTTTTCATTGAACTTGAAAATTTTCATCGATATATACTTTCTAGATACATTTTTAATTGGGAATCTCTCCAGAAAAGCATTAAAATTACAAATAAAGTTTAAAAAACAATAACGAAATAATTTATGAAATTATAACTTTAGTTACTTTTTTGGCTTGATAGTAAATAACAAAAACAAATTTTTACAAATATTTTAGATAAATTTACGTCTATAGTCAGGGTATCAAGTAGTGCTGATTGTGTTGCTATCTTAAAATCACAGCATTTGTCCGATTTCATCCAGAATTTCCGATTTCCTAAATGGTGCAGAATTTCAATTTCAATTGCCAGAGATTCCCGGTTTTTTTTTAATCGCGGAAGTTAGCGATTTCTGCATGGCCGGGTATTGCTCAATCTTGCATCACCGTAGATTTCTGAGACTGGTGTCTTCGTTGAAGAATTTTTATGATTTTAACTTAGAAAGAGCTGAACAATCCTAATTTTCTAAGCAGAACAATCCTAAATTTTAAAAAAATGTCGAAATCTTCAAAAGTTTGAGACACTAAGCGATATCTACAATGAAACAATAACAAAAAATACGCACTTTTCCTGAAACTACATTCCGAAATTATAAAGATAATGTTTAAACACTTGGCTACAGAGTCTAAGTTTCAGAAAAAACACTAAATTTCAATGTTTACATCCGCAAAACCAACACGTATTACAAACAATTGGCAGGTTTGAGGTCCGCAGACTTTTGGAGCGCTTATGTACCATAAGTTTTACTATTTAATGAAAAATATCTCATATCCCGAATTTTTGATAATCTGACCTACCTCCGGTCCCAATTATATAGGATAATAGAGGTTCTACTGTATTTCACCTACAAAATTCTATGGAATGGTTAAAATGATGTTAAAAATGTGAAATTGCAAAACGTATTGCTGTAAGCACATGAATGTAGTACACAAACTTAATTGGACAAAACGTGAATCCACATTAAAAGATTGCGACGTCTGTTTATCATCAGTTTAGTAATTAATGAATCACTACGATTTTAGTTGAAACTCTCAAGGTTATTTTCTCTTCTCTTCTTTCCTTTCCTACTTTTATTTTCCTCACTGATTTGTAAAAAGACATGATTTTATATCACATTTTGAATTACTTAATATTATTTTAATTAATGAACTTTGATGTGCAGTACCGATGATTTATTTGTAGTATGCACATTTAATTTTAAAAAAACGTGAATTTTTAAAATAAACTTGAATTAAGTCAAACAGTGGCTTAAAATAAAAGTAATGGTTAAGGAAAGGAAACGTAATGGTTGGAGGAAAGGTTTATCTTATCAACGGAAATGGGTTTATCTCTGTTGATGTTGAAAAAACTAAATATACGTTAATTCAAGGAAAAAATAGACATTACGAAATATAAAGTATTTTGAATGTATTGGTGTAATACACACACTGTGAAAAATGAATGCTCAAAAACGATGAAATTTTCCTTAATTTTGACGATTCCGTTACTGGCAAATGCTCCGAGTTTTCGCTTCCTCAAAGTGAGGAAATTTGAATCGTCATTTTTACGAGGGTTTTAATGTCGTCTAATCTAAAGAAATATTTCGTCATTTTTGAGCATGTGAGTACAACAGTGAGATTCAGTTTCCTCAAAATCAAGATACAGAATCGTCAAATCACGATCGTAAAAGTGAGGATTCGCGTTTACTCAAAAGTCACGGAATAGTTTGACGAAACAATCCTCAAAATTAACGAAATAAGGCTTGAAGATTCATGAATCGTCAAAATTGAAAGTGTTATTTCTGAGAGTGCATATGAGAGAGCCAATGAGTTAAATATCTATAGGTGCTCAAATTAATGAGGAAAATTAATTGCATCTTGGAGTTCAGACCACGAATGGCAGCTGGAAATTCCCGCTATAACGCATTCCAAAAGTTTCTACGCTACGGTCATCCTACTTAAACCGAAAAGCTTAAGATTTTATTGTACAATCGTCATTAGACCAATTGTTTTATATTTGTCTGAAACATGGGTGATGAAGAATTGAAGATAGTGTGGTACAGAAGGATAACTATAGACGAGTTTGTGGAGCAGCATGCGATAATGAAGTTTGGAGAATAAACAGAAATAGTGAAGTCTATGAAGAGTTGGACATTGCCACAGAGATAAGAAGAGGAGAGTCCATCGGCCAGAGGATGAAGACCAACAGAACAAACAGATGACTCCTAAAAGAAAACCCTAGCAGATCAAGATCTTGAAGAAGACTAAGAATAATATGGACTGATGAAGTGGAAGAAGATCTAAAGAAATGGGGAATTCCCAACTGGAAGCGAGAGTCGTCTAACTGGGTAGAATAAAGAAAAGTTTTAAAGGAGGCCAGGGCCCTTCAAGGGCTGTAGTGCCAGTGATGATCAGTGACATATACCGAATATAATTTTGAATGATCTTTGATAAACAATCATGTTATTCATAACTTTAGTGAAAATTGGTTTGAATTTTTTTCTTCTTTTGAGCCACTATGTTTTTCAAAAATTTCTTCAGTTTGTCCAATAAATTTGTATAAAAAATAATAATGTCAATGCGAATAGTGAGAAAATGTAAATTTTATTTGTAGATTTTAGAATATTTAATTTAGCATTTGAAAATTTTGATCGTATTTGGGTCATTGCCAAAACAAGGAGTAGAAACCATGTCCTCATTCTTCAGTGACTCTAAATTATATTTCCAATTTTTTAATGCCTAAAAGTCATTCAATACAATAATACTTCTAATTCATTCAAAACTTTGAAATGTCCACTCCATGGACTCTTCCCAAGGAGATTTCGTAAAAGGTTCTTTAAGAAATATTTCCAGTGCTTCAGAATTTATTTTTAAAAAAAACTATGCTAGTGGTAATTTAGAAATTAAAAGTTAAAGAAAATATAAATGTGTTTGTTTAATTTATTTTTAAATTTTCCCTCTTAAAAAGTACCCACTCTGTGGACATCACATTTTAATACTCTTATATAAAATTAGATGGTGCGATCTGCCATCAGACTAAGTTTAAAGGAAAATAAGTAAGCTATATTTTTTATAAATAATGCTGTTGAATTTTTAGCCTGTGATATCTTCATTTGAAAGTATCACCCGCTCACTCTGTGGATTGAATTATTTTTGTAACTTTACGTTTCAAACTAATTATTACTAGTGCAATCTTATATGTGGTCTATTTTCACACAGAACTCAGTATGTTTCTATCAGCTAAGCCTTTTGTTTTAGAAACCAAAATTGACATTTTGTTCACTCCACGGACATCTACTCCATGTGCATGCCCTGGTAAAGGAGTGGATATGATTGCTTCTGAAGTGGACACACTTTTTGAATTAAACAATAACTTTAATTCAGATAAAAAAAAATTATTAAACCTTGCTTTTACTTGTTTCACATCACTAAAAATTGCAATTTTTGTAACTGTAAAACCTTAATTGCGCATAGACGAACGAAATTGCTCATAAAGTACTTTAGAAAGGGAATGAAAGTAGCAAATTGAGTTTTTTTTTCTCAAAATGTTTTATTAGATTCTTTTGTTGCTAAATTTGACCTGATTTTCTATCCGTTAAATTAGAAATGACCCATTTACATTAATAGCTGTGTATTATGTTTTACGGTTTTAACATTTCGCATCATTGCAAATAGTTTTAAATAAAATTTGAAGCAAAACATTTTACAAGGTTTGACTGCTAAGTTGTGCCACTAAATTTGACAAATTTTTAGTTAAAATTATAGTTCAAAGACCTTAGTATACGATATTAGAAATTACGTAAAACTGGAAATATAATAAAGTGTTATTTTCAGCTAAGAATTATTTTTTAAACTGAATTATTCAGCTGAAAAATTTATTACACCTTATGCCTTTAAATTTAACCATTTAAAGTATTTATAGAACTTTTCAAAAACTCCGTCAAATTTGAAAAACAGTAATGATGACCACGCGTCTGTCTTCATAACCTAACTCATCGCCATCATGGGTGGACTTTATTTTTTCGATAGCAATACACAAAGGAATTTTCGGAGATATGGATCCATAGAGACAGCCGATCCTCGATTCAGCACCTTTTGTATTAGCAATCCATCGGCGACCAGTGGCGGATTAATACAATTTTGTCGGGAGGGGCGGATAATCAGACCGTATATAGGGGGGGGGGAGGGGGATATTTCTTCAAAACTGGTAAAATATTGTTAAAAAATGTAAGTTCTATTAATTACTCATATTATTAATTAATTTTCTATTTTAATTAGCTTATTAATTACTTTTTATTTAATTAACTTATTTATTTACTCTCTCGTACAGAAAAAATATCCATTTTACATGACAGGAATAGAACCACAAACTGAAAGATCATAAAAAAAAATACACAGGACAATAAAATACCATAGCAGAAATCGCGAAAAAAGTCGCCCTACGAAAAGTCTTAATAATTAACTTATTTTTATTTTTATTGAAACTAACTTATTATTAAATACTTAAGATAAAAAAAAAGATTTATAAAAATTTCACTGCAATCATGTTTCACTTATCTTGAGTAGCAACAGTTCACCGCAATGAAAATAAGGTCTCATTTTATATATCAATGTAGTGGAACTTATCATGCCATTCATTACTACCAATCACCGAATAATATATGTCTCGTGAATCACCGGAATGATGTATGGCACGTGAAACAAGCCTATTTGCAGTGGGTTTCGATTTTATTCTCGAAATCAACGTACTTTTCGTCTGCTTTTGAGTTCTTTACACCTTACAACTTGCTTTTATCTATTATCAGAATGCTGAAACATATTGAATGAAACCTTTCTTTCTATGCAATCTTTCTTTGATAAATGATTTGAACAACCAACAGCACGGCAAGAAGTTGGCATTTTAAAAAATGAATAACTTCAAAATATTCATATAAAACTCACTTTCGAATACAAAAACAAAAGTAATTCCAGAAAAATGAAAACAAGACCGCAAATCCATTGGAATAATTTTTTTTTGCTTGTGTCGGTTATTTTTTATAATAAAATATTTAATCGCATAATATAATATAGGTATCTTTTCTTAAAAAAAATGGTTTTAGGACCTTACGAAATCACATTCTTTAAAAAGGTATTCACTCAAAAATATCTGTTAGTAATTTTTAAAAAAAATGGAATAGCGTGAATAAATAAATTAAAACTCTAGAATAACGTGTGAAGCCAAAACGCATAATTCTAGCACGACTACGACAACATATTTCCTAGTTATTATTGCAATTTAAAAATACAATTACTATATTACTGAAACAAAAGAAAATAACTGCATAAGGATCGACGTCCTTTAAACAGAAATATTAATCCATAAGACAAATTCAGGACCCGTGAGGTAATTTATTTTTCACATAATTGTCTATAGTTGCCGCCCCATTCAAAACTCCAGTAACTTAAATTTTTTAACTTACCCTAGCAATCGATTACTCATTCTTTCTTAGAAAAGGATTATGTAACTCAGTTTTTTTTATAAGAAAACATGAAGGCTAAATATTAATGAATGTTAAAAAAAAAATTGATAGAATACCATAAGGATGGTGGGTTTGAAGCTGATTAGCTAGTGATAGAAGTTTTTAAAAGGTTAAATTAATAAAATTACAAATATACAATAGAAGTACACATTTTTTTTTCAAATGACTTATATACTTCATACCGCACATTCCTTAAGATATCGTTAAACTGGTGTAGAGTGCAATGTCGAAATTCCATATTTAATATTTTAAAGGTTGTGAGACTATCCATTGATGACACGAAAGCAAGCTCTCCATAGCATAGAGTCGAGTATGAACGAACCGCCGCCGAGTAACTGAACTTCGTATAAAATCGGCAGAATTTAAGGTTTACTAACTAGAAATATATTAAACTTTTTTTAGTAATATATTCTTAGGGTACGTACATATTTATTTGTCTATGGTTCTTGTAATCATTCATGCTTTGCCATTTTTTGATCTTTCTTGCTTGGTATTCGTATCGAAAAGTCATACAAATATAACATGACAGTGAATTGAGAACCTGAGTTTATAACCATTGTGACCGAGCCGAGCCGAGCAGGCTTCAAAACAACCTAGCCACCAAATTCCTTTTTTATTTCTGTCTATGATGAGGGGGTGTTTAACAGTTTACGGGAATAGGGGAAGAGCCTTTCTTCACCCCCTTTCTTCAGTAGAGGTTTGTTTTAGGCAGGGGAGAATGACCTCGACCAGAACTGTAGTTGTAAATAGTTGGGGGGGTGGGGGCGGTTGGTTTACGATGTCGAGCTTGAGAGCGGGAAAGGAGTGGGGGGGGGGGGGAGTGACCCCCTCACTGAGCCAGGCAGTCTGTAAAGAAACCACTTCCAAGAATCTTCAACGAACCCTCCCAACAAGAAGTGAAAGGCTTCCCGACTCCCCATGGTTTTGTTTCCTCTTTCAGAGGAGCGAAGATCGAATTTCAGCAGACTATTAGGGTAAAACAGATTTTTCTGACTTAGGGCAATTTTTCGATGTCGAAATGTAATACATATTTTAAAGTCTGTGAGACTTTATAATTATAGTAACGTTACAGTTTTTGCAGCGCTTAATCCAATTTTATCGGACAAATATTACACATAAAATGTCGGATCTCGGGGGGGGCGGTCGCCCCCACCGCCCCCCCCCTCTAATCCGCCCTTGTCGGCGACAGCACCCGTAGGAGTAAACTAATCCGATTAAAAACCCTTTAAAATTAACACCCGATCCATTTTCAGTGGGTTCCCTCACGTTGGTCTGCCTAGGAATGAGGTAGCCAAGTGCCTTGCATAATGCAAAGGCAGACACCAGTAACCCTATGAACCCGGAAGACCGCACGGCCCTGACACCATCACAGATGTATTCCATTGCTAAGCAACTTCTAAATCTGGGCTGACTCTCCTGCTCATCCTTGGCACTTTCAAAGGCATTCTGGAGCCGTCACAATATTTAAAGGCTCCAGGGGGACTAATCCAAGGCCATTTCAAAGTTGATTCTCATGGATAATCTTATAGACAGCATTTTTTTTAAACTATATGTTATCTTTCCTTGTCATATTTCAGTATCTTGCTTAATTAAAGCTACAAGTAACTATTTTGCTGAACATCTACCAATAAAAGATAACCTAAATAACACACTAGTTAATTTTTTGACTATTTTATATTGGTCAATATACACAAATTTTTCAGTTTTTATTCTCCTATTTTAATTTTTATTTGTTTTAAGCATAGATGAATCAAGTTTGTTAAAAAAAAAAAATAACAGTATTTTAGCATTTTTTCCCCCTGCTTTTCGTGTATTTTAACACATTGTTGTTTTATTCTAGGTGGTGTACATGGCGAAATCGAAACAAAATGCTCTGAGAAATTGATCTTAAAAAATGGCCATGTTCGACTTCAATTAAGAGGAGGTGTCACTGCCGTGTTCACGTGTGACGTTGGCTACACAATTCGAGGAAGCAACGTGTCACATTGTCAGACAGACGGACATTGGTCAGCTCCTTCGCCAACATGTATCCCAAATGGTAACAATTAAACTTACTATAAGTAATACTTCTGATAAAAATTTAATAAATTAATTAAACATGTTAATCTAAAAATTAAGATATCAAGTTAATAAAATAATTAAACTGTGCTAATGTAATAAAAAATTAGATATTAACTAAGTTAATATAATAAATTTTAAAAAGAATGTTTGGTAAAAATAACCAGCACTTCCTATTTCACTGTTAATATTCGCGTCATTTACACGCGCGTCGACTTATAATTATATTTATATTCAAAAATTATTTTTATAACCTAAGCAGAATTCACAAAATCAATCAATTCCTTTTTGACAATTGACGCCTTTGGCTATACAAAGCGTTGCTTGCAGCTAATACTTCGGTTTTACAAGCATAAAGCCATTCTATTATCCACTTTATTTTCCATTATCCATTTTACATATTTATTTTCCCTAAAAAATAGCCGATTTAAAATTTAAATAAAAATTCCTCGATAATTAGAAAAGTTATAAAATACAAGATGATATTTGTTGACTTTCAAATGTTATCATAGATATAACGTGTTTTAAACAGATAGTTAGAAGAGTTAATTGTCTCATTTCAATTGATTTATTTCTATATATTTTTAACAATAACATAATTTCGTAGTACTTAAAATGCATTTTTTAACTTGCGAATAGCGAATTATGAATGGTTTAATAAATGTCTGCTTGTTTTGATGCTGAAACTCTGAATCTTTCGCATTGTAATATAGTTAATGAATAAAATACTTAGTCATTATTTTGAGTAAAAAATCAGTATATGATACAGATTAAAATATTTGTGAAATTATTTCTTAATTTTCTAATTATTTAATTGCAATAGGTTTTAAAAATTAAATCATTGTTATTTGTACAGAACACAATTTTTAACGATTTTTTTAAGAAAATAACTTAGAATGGTTGAGATATATCTTAAATGCAATTAAAATTTTTAGTGACTCATATATTAATGCATGTTTGCAACTCTTGACATTTATAACAGTGACCATTTTTTTTTTAGATCAAAAATGCTTTTTAGCAGAAATTGAGACCATATTACTTCATTCAGGAAAGTCAATAAGCATAAATTGTTCTCGTGATGTGTCAATCGAAAACGGACATATTTTTTGGGTAGCGAATTCCACAAATGTCAAGACAACTTCTATAAATCAAGACATATTGATGGCCACGACAACAATTCCAGGAATATACACGTGTTTAATGTATACTTCTAATGAAATTTCGATAGTAAGAACTGTAAACATTATATCCTCTGATCCTTTGTTTACACCAAAATCCTTACAAGAATGCACCATGTCCTTCAGAAACATCACAAGTAATATTTCACTTGATCTTGGTTCAACTTTATCCATTTCATGTGAAGTTTTTCCTCAACCAACAAAACTTTCGTGGTTGAAAAACGGAAAAGTTTTATTTATTAACAAGGAAGCCCATTCCAGCCTCTTCTTGAATATACCCAACGTTCAAAAATCCGATGCAGGTAACTATACATGCATAGCCCATACTCATTTCCCTCAATGCACTAAAACAAAGAGTGTGATAGTTAAAGTTGAAACTCCTTCTGAAATGATTTCAAATTTCGCTTGTGGCCAACCTGTCAAATCAGTTCGTCGTTGGAAAAGAGTCATTGATGGCGTCAGAGCGGCTTCACTATCTGCCCCATGGATGGGAATGATGACAGTTGAACAAGAGGCTCCTTTCTGTGGATGCAGTCTTATCACACAAAAATGGGTCGTAACAGCAGCCCACTGTTTCAGATCTTTCAGCAAAGGAAATTCTAGCTTTCTGTTGCCAGAGATAATTCATCGAAAAGTGCGTGTGAAGTTCGGAAAGCAACTGCGGCGGCAATTTGAAAAGGATGAGATTGTCAGAAGCATTCGGTCATTAGTTATCTACCCGGAATTCGGGCTCGTGCCATCAACAGGAAATGTGGCCAATGAACATGACATAGCACTAATTGAACTAGACAAACCAGTGATGTTCCAACCTAGTGTCCTACCCGTATGCCTTCCACCTCCAGGTTTCATGCAGTCCATACCAACTGGCAGTATGGGGGTTGTTACTGGCTGGGGGAGAGTCAGTGTCAGAGACTCTGTGATGGCTCAAACCCTTCAAGAAGCTTATTTACCACTAGTGAATAACTCAGTGTGTCAACAGAATTCTAACTATATCATCACAGACAACATGATTTGTGCCGGATACGCGGAAAGTTACAGACCAGATACATGCTCAGGAGACAGTGGTGGACCATTTGTATTGAAACAGTTAAACAGTTGGTTTCTAATAGGTGTTGTCAGTTGGGGAGAAGGCTGCTCAAACCCCTTGAAATATGGTATTTATACTAAGGTAGAACGGTACGTTCCTTGGATACAATCAGTTATTTTGGAAAAACCTTAATAAAAAATTAAGTTCTGAATAAAGTGAACGCATTCCATCAATTTCATCTTTGAACCATTCATTTATTCAAGGGAATAGTCGCAAAACTCTCATTATTCTAAGTATGACTAAGATTTAGGGGTTCGGCGCATTTATTAGCAATTTTGGACGATCATAAGTTCAATTGTACGAAGTCGTCAATGAACGGGCTGGACCACATTTTTGTTAGTTGTACTTTGTCGAATGCGAGTTTTTAAAATTTGACTCTTTAATTATTCAAGAAAGACATTTGTAAAGAAAAGAAACATCTGTATCAAAGTAATTTGACAAACTATTTTATCAATGCATTTAATTTATTTTTATCTCATAGTTTGTTTATCCATATTCTTACTGCTTTCTCCATATGATATTCCTGTTGAAAAAGTTGAACAATATAAACAATAAAATTTATTTCTTCATGCTTCTCAACATAATAAAAGCTGCATTTTTCCTTCTGTCTTATTTTGTTAATCTTTTGTCCTTCAATAATTTAAATTACATAAACGCTCTTGATAGTTTTGTGGTTTCTCAAAAAAATCTAATATCAAATTTCTCCTACCATTTCTTAAATGTTATTAAACATCATTTAATAAAGGTTAAAACTTTATATCAAAAACCTATTTTTCTGTAGATTATCAAGCTAATTATACATTATTTTAAAAATTAATGTTTTAACAGAAATTACTTAATTTCAGCCATCTTTAAGTAAAAACATTTGTATCAGAAATTCTTTGAAAGCCAATATGACATTTTAAGGTTGTTGCGTTAAAGGATTTTTAAGTATATGTTCAAGAAAATACAAATATTTTAAAAAAGATTTTTTTCTGACATTTCGAAATTCATATGGATAAAATGGTGACAAAAATATTGATAGAATAATCATAATTGGCCAACGGCATTTCCAAAGCGATAGTTTAAAATAAAAATATTTTTATGACAGTTAAAAAAAATCTATATTAAAATAGCTTTTATTGAATCCAAATATTAGAAGGGTGTTATTGCTTTTTTTTTCAAAATCATACTTTTAAATTACTACGCATAAATAATTTACTACCGAAAGAAAATACATTTTATTTTGATATATTTCAATTACAACTGTTTTTTAATTGATGATAAAATACAAATTTTAAACAAGATTCTTCTTAAACACTTGTTTAGTTTCAAATAAAAAGAAACTGCTTTAACTTTCTATGTATTGGTGGCGCCACTAAAATTGATTAGCTATACTAAAAGGAGCAAAAGCAGATTAAATATGTATTTTTTTAGCCACATGGTCAATAAGAATTAGTAATTAATACTATGAAGTTGCTTCAAATAACATAAGACAGTTTTCAGATCCATAGACTCTGAGATAACAGCTTCTAAAAAAAAGCGCAGTTTTAGTACTGTTTTATTCTACACTCAATCCCCGAGAGTACCTCAACATGGATGCTGCTTTTGATCAAATTTCCCCCTTGTTTTTTTTATAACGTTTCTCCTCTAGAAAGTGAGCGATAGCGCACGGTTTTAATACGCCACCTAATGAATTGCACTAATCAACTTGCACAACAACTTTTGACGATGTCGTCAGTCGATATGGGGAGGCTCTGCATCAAATGGCCTAGAAGGCCAAGAATGGAAGTTTTATAAAGTAAGTAAATTAAAGGCTTCACATCGAAGACTTAAAAATACTTAAAGCAATGACATTTTATGTTAACATTTATCCATATACTACTAACAACATTTAGAACCATAAATATATTTTAATTTTATGGGGCGGGGGAGGGGGGATACAGGTTTGCTCTACGTACCTGCGTCTCCCGTGTCCCCTAAGCTTCTATCATATATCCGATCGTTTAAAATTGGCATTATTCATTGATATTTTTTAAAACTTTTAATTTTATTCGCTAATGGAAGAAAAATGGAAAAGAGAGGGAATCATACCAAAATCTTTAGAAATGTTAAAAAGGTTAAGACCGCGTTTTATAGATTTTTTTTTTGTTTTGAGTTTGATGTGTAGATGGCGTCACCAACAAAAAATGTTAGTGGGCGAAATCGAATATATTCTATAAGATAAACGTTTTTTTTTATATATATATATCATAAATTAATAATAACCACAAACTCCCGAATTTGAGCATTTCTTTCATTTTTAAAAGATAGAGAAAAATTAAACTATTTAAAAAAATAAGCTATGTCATTATGTAGTGCCTAAATATTTTATTAAGATAGGTTTAAAATCATGGAATTCTTGTCACTTTTTGCCCGAGGTAATAATTAGCCACTCCTCACACACTTCTTCTTACTGAATTGCATTTTATTTGTCCAAAATACACATAAATATGACCGAAACAAATAAAGTTGACGAAGAAAAACTAAGTATTCAACGCTACTGTGTATTAGTTTCGGAAATTAATATATATAACACGTATTTTCGTATACGCATAACACATATTTTTAATATCGCATTACAATAATAACACTACTGATATCTTATAGCATTTTTTTTTAATCTTTAATAATTTAGTTCTTGAAAATAACGTACAAATTCCAATTAAACGTTATTAGTTACAAATATAAATAAGAGTCAGCGAAGGCAGGTACATAGTTTTAAAAATAACCGTGTTAATTTTTATTTCAAAGTTAAAAAAAATCCGATTTGAACACCGAAAATTCTTTACCGCAGGAACCAAAACTTCCCGATTGGACTTATTCCAAAACTAAGAGTCTAATTTAGAAACATGACGAAACTTCACATGTGAGCTTTATGTATGCAAACAAAACCTAGCGTAGACTTTATTTTGTTTTGAAGCAACATGAAACATTTGAAAAGTAACATATTTTGGCACTTTTAAAATTTATATCATTTCTGATTTGTTCCTATGCGAAGTAACCCAGTTTCGTTTGGCTCTTTAAAGGAGTTCAAACTACCATTTAGAAAAAAAATCAGTACTTTGTCGTTTAGGGAATGATAAGCTATAGATACTGCACAGTAATTGTTCTTGCTGATTTTGATTAGATTTTGATAACAGAACCAAAATATTATACGTATATTCTTATGTGGCTACGAAAGAATCATGTGTTGCTACTTATGTCAAGACTTTGCTGTTATTTGGTTAGTAAAGCACATTTATTTCTCTCTAAATTTTATTTCCAATTATTATAGATAATGAATTACTCCATCCATCTTGATTTGAAGAACTCTTTGTCACTAAATATATATTTTTAAGTATTTGAAATAGTATTCTATAACGCTTGCGCACAATGACGTATGCTGTATACGTCACAAAAAATCTTGTCTAAAAAATTAGTATCATCAGTATTTTCGCAGAATAGGAAATTCTTTCATATTAAATGCTTTAAAGTTTTATTGTATAGTGTATAAATAAAATGTATTACATGGTTTATAAGGCCCGGGCCATTTTCCCCCGATTTAAGAGGGCCCCTAAATTGGCTATAAATCCATAAATTTTGTTTCCCTCCTCACAATTGAAGAGTTTAGAGAAAGAACGTGCTAAGTGACATTTTTTAAAAAATTGAGATTTTTGCGTAAATCAGTGACTGAACATATTACTAACCTCTTCAACGATAACAAGTTTCCCCTCTTTGATACACTTTAAGAGTAGTATATATTTTACGGTTTGCAAGTATTCTTTCCAAGAGATCTGAGTACAAACCTTTAAAGCTCATTTTCCCGTTTTCATCTTTTTGTCACAAAGCATGTTCTTCCACTATGCTCTTCCATTGTGTTTGGCATAAAGGACAATCTCAATTTAAATGTAATATATATTTAAGTTTTCTACCATAAACACCGTAATTGCTAAAAAAAATAGTATAATTGATGATGGACTCTACTTTCAAACAACAGGCAAAGACAAAATAATAATTGTATAATACGTTTATCTTATTGCTGATAAATAGAAATAATTTTTGTGTTTTTCATTTAGATACCTAGGGAAATTTCTTGATTGACTGAAGTTAAATCCAAGCTGTGAATTTAAAGAAATGAATTCCAACAAGGATCCCGGCAAAAAATTTGGTAATTTAACAAACATAAGGGGAAGGTTTTGTTCCTTTGACCACTTCACAAATTTTTAATTTTCTTAACTTGAATATTAAGGCTAACTTTAATTCTTTTGTTTTATTCCAATTTGTATCGTATGGTTTATCAAATATAATTTTTTCAAGGTTCTTGTTTTATTTTATTATATTATTTATTTAAGTTTTAAAATATAATGAAATTGTGATCAAAGGTGCAACATATTATATAGTTGTACCTTTGACCATGGTTTGTTGTACCTTTGATCAGTTTATGGATCATTTGAAATTCAGGGAATATTTACTAAAGGGGAAGACAATCAGGAAAAGGATAGTTTAGGTTAACAAAATTCTAAGTATTTAATGTCATTCACTTTATTTATTTATATTTTATGTTCATTAGAATTATCCACTAGAAAAATATTGTTTAGAAGAGAATTGTCAAGATTCTAAGCAGGAAGTATAGAATGGTAGATGGTAGTGACATTTTATTATATTTTGAATCTATTTTTAACCGGGGGCTGGGGAGCCCAGTCGGTTAAGCACTTGCTTAGCATGCGGAAGGTCCCAGGTTCGGGTCCGGGCATCGCCAAAATAGCTGCCGACCTATAAACGGTCCGTGCAGCCAAAAATGTCCGACGAATAATACCCCGTGTAAGGGAGTGCACGTTAAATATCCTTCAAAGTCCTAACGCTGCGTACGATGTCGCCCTTAACGGTTGCGTTGGGTGCCTATTCAGGTGTGGCTCGTCACCTGACTGTGGTTCTAAAATACGACGCCCGTCGCCAATAGCCCTCGTGTAGCTCTAGTGCGACGATAATTCAAACCAAACCAAACCAAACTATTTTTAACCCCGTCACTTCTGGCTGTAAGGTTTTTTTACCAACACGTATTTTTTTTAAAAAAATATAAATGTAATAGTTGTGTTACATTTTAAAATATAAAGCATATAGGAGTTATTTATAACCATCCACTGCAGAAATATATATTTTTTTAAAATTTAGGAAATTAAATTTTAAGTTTAAAATGTAAGTTTAAATCTCATGCAGTGAAAACAAGTTTACACTTCAGCTTATTCGCTTATCCCTCAGAGAGTTAAAATTTATATGCATTTTTTTTATTCTTTATGGGTAACTTAAGTTACAAATATTTTCTAATTTTATGAAAGTTGTATCAGTAACACATCAAAGTTGAAATGTTGAGAAATTCACTCAGGAGTGTGTCTCTTTGACCTGATCAAAGGAACAACAAATGATCATGGTCAGATGTACAACACCATGATAATGCAAATTAAAAAGCATGATACAGTTTAAGGGTTTGAATAACCATTTTCAAAAGCTCTACAATATTATTTAAAGTGTATAGCTACTATGTCAAATGATTTCTATCAACAAATACATAACACAAAAAATTTTATTACGCAAAATCTTATGAAAAAAATACTTAAATTTTTGGGACAGAAAGGATTGTTAAATTTCGCAGAAATAATCTTTGGCGTGAATAATCCACATTAGGTTACATAAGCTCTCCAGTTTAGAAACATATGTACTAATTAGAATTATTTTTATAAAATATTAATAGTGGGCATCAAAGCCTAGGTAGTCAATAAAGGAACAATATAAGGGTCAAAGGTACAACACCTTCCCCAACTCAAATACATTATTATTACAATAGAGGGTTTTATTTTAAAAACAATGCATGTTTAAATATTAGTAAAAATTTCAGTTTATCCTATGTAAGCAATTTTAGCTTATCTTTAAGATCATGACAAATGTGTATGTGTGATACCTAAAAAGGAACGAGTTATAAGTGCTTACTATTAGTACTGCCCTAAATATAGAAGTTATGTTACTTTACCATGTACAATGTCATTTTTAGAGGATAAAGCAATATATGAAGCTACAATGTCATTATAGGAGGATACAGAAATATATAAGTTCAAAATGCAATGGTCATGTTTCACGTCATGAAAAAGCAGCAGTTCTAGTCTTATTGTTTTCATGTTTGGTACTTCTTGAATTCTATTTGTTTTTGTAATAATTTGATTTAATTATTACAATTCAATATAACACATTAGAATTGCTAAATAGTTTTTCACAGTATATGTTTTCATAGCGATTTCTTATGATTTTATTATCTCTTATTGTTCATTTCGCCGTCTTTGTTCTCTTATTCTTCTTTTAAATTGTGCAATTTATTCTACTTTAATATGTAGAATACATTTTTTTTAAATAATAAATACAAAATATTCGCCAAATATAAAATGTTCTAAACACTAAATATCTGCGTTTTTTTTTTATCACGCATTAAGAGTGAAACCGAAACAACCAATGAAATCGTCGAAATTCAAGAACGAAAACGGGAAACTTACGCCCGTCATCTGAAACAACCAAATTTATTTTTCAGTACTGCCTGGAGTACGGTATATTTTTGCCATCACCGGTTTCCTTGGTTTCTGCACAATTTATGCTATAAGAGTGAACATCAATGTAGCCATTGTTGCTATGATAAATAGTACGGTGTACATTCAAGATAATAAAACATCATCCGATGAATGCAGAGATTCATCGCTACCTATTTACGCCAACAGCACAACTCCAATTCAAAAGGTAAAATAAATATTAGAAACTTTGTGTTTAGTAATAGTATGGAAAAATGAAAGTGTAATTATTGTATTATTCTAATTTAATTTTTATTTTGAGCATTATTTATAAATTAAAAATTGACATAATGAAATTTAAAATTACAATAAACAACATTATCAATGGTTATACCGTAAATTTAGAACACTAGGAAATTAAAGGTTGAACATTTTTGCTAAACATGCTAATTATTGCTATTATTTTCAAGACCAAAACACTAAATTTTTAATCTCCTTTGAATTCGATTTTTTCATTTAGTTAAATTTCAATTGAAATAATTTAATATCATTAAACTACACATCAAACTTTTTAAACCTTTTATAGACTGGAGAATTCCTATGGTCGCCAAAAATGCAAGGAGTAATTCTTGGGGCCTTCTATTACGGATATTGCATTTCACAAATTCCTGGTGGAAGACTGGCAGAGATTTTTAGTGGAAAATGGGTATTTGGAATAGGAGTTGGAATAACTGCATTGCTCACTCTGATCACTCCTTTAGCTGCCCAGTATCATGTAGGATTACTTATAACTATACGAGCTCTTGAAGGATTGGCTCAGGTAAGTTTCTTTTTCTGAATATCATGAAAACGGTGACTAACATGGATAGGATTAAATATATCTCCCCAACTATTGTTACACATAGATACTAAATTTTAATAAAGAAAACTAAAAAAAATAATAAGTACTATTAATGTTTAGTATTTTAATTTTGACTACCCTGAAAAAATGTTTTTTTGGGGGAGAATCAAATTTTTTGTTGTTGACGTGTTTAGTTGACAAATTTTATTGACTTAACAATATTTTACTTGTTCCAACAAGACGAGTAGTTTATCTAAACAACACTCGTTTAGTGGAGGTAAGCTCGGCCTGCTAAAGGTTGTTTCTAACTGTAAAACGGCGCCTGCCAACAACAGCAAATCGAAGGAGTGAAGCTGAATTTTCAATCCAAATTAACAGACAAAGCTTTTGTTGAACTACAAAATCATTAGGTAGAAATGACTAACATTTGTTGAAACAACACAATCATTGGGTGAAACCTACTAAAACTTTTGTTGAATCAACTAAATCATTTGGTTGAACTAACAAAGTAGTTTGTTACTGAGAGCAAAATTTTTGTTAGAGCTATGTTGACCAGAAAAATTTGTTGAATTGACATTTTTTTTCCCCTTTCAACAAAATCTTTTTTTCTATGTATTAGTTTTTAAAATTAGAATCTTAAAGCTTGAGTCAAGTTTATTGAACGCAAACTAGGATTCATATAACTCTAAGCACGTGTGTTTAATGGAAGCAATTGGTAAATACGTTAAACGATATTTATATTAATAATTTCTTACCGGTGTTCCATGGTAATTTTTACTGTGTACTAAGTGACTGAATATCTAACAAGACTCATTTTTGAACTTTTTTTTAATCATTAAATGAAATTAAGTAAATACAATGTTTTTGAAGGATAAAAATTTAATGTTCAACAATTATTTTAAACAGGTTTTAAAAAAATCTTTTTAAATGCGGGCTAACCGCTTTTTCTGTAGTTCGAGATTAAAACTTTTCCTTAGGCAAATTCATTATTTTATGCTTACCAAGAACAACTTCAAGTTTTATATTATGTTTATGGGTAAGCAATAAAAAAATTCCGTTATTATAAATTTTGTTTGATTTTAGGGCGTCACCATGCCTGCTATGCATGCTATGTTAGGTAGATGGCTTCCAGATTCCGAAAAAGGAATTCTAAATTGCCTTATTTATTCCGGTATAAATATCGGAACTGTGGCTGCTATGCCGCTCACTGGCTATCTGTGCAATTCCGACTTTTTAGGAGGATGGCCTTCTGCATTTTATATTATAGGTAAGACTAATATTGTGTGATTCAACAGTACAACTTAACCCGATTTCCTGAAGACATTTAATTTGTGTCTATAAATGAAGAGTACACGGGAAGAACCACTTGATTTTTTAGGAGTCTTACCTAATGTGTCTGTTTGGCGGACGTTGGCGACAGGAAAAAGGTTTTTCTTTCTGTTCTTCAGTTTCTGTACAAACGTGTTACTCACGTCTTCTGATCTCTGGCGTGAATCAGGGTTGCCGCGAAAGAAAAACAGGGAGAGTAACCGGCTGCTTTATATCAGTTTGGGCAATTTCTCGCTATCATTGCCAAAGAGGCCAATTGAGGAAAGCCTTCTACGAAATCAAGTGGTTTTTCCCTTGTACTCTTCAAATTGGTTACGTATTCTGTTATACTCGGCAAAGAAATGTTCTACTTTGCTCTATTTGAGTGTCGATTTGTTGAAGAGAGAAATAACAAGAGCTTTGGTTGAGAAACTCGTTTAATTGCCCCTGTCAACAGAATAGAAGGCCAATTCATCAACTAAAATCTTTTGAAATACCGAGTTACGTTGTATCATAAGGTAATAACATAAGGTGATTTCTTATGTAAATTATACATGCAGTCGCTGGTATCCCACTTATTTATTCTACAGCAAATTTTTTATTTCAGTAAGAGATTCGAATGTTAATTGATTGATTTAATCCTCATTGATGGATTGAATTTTTAATAAGCTAGCTGAACTCTTGATTGATTGTTTCAAATTTTTATAGATTGTTTCAATTGAAGTCATGCGCACCTCGGCCTATATAACATATAAACTCGAAAAACCAAAAATTCATTAATTTTAACGTCACAGTTTAATTAGTGCAAAATTCTGGTGTTATAATTGCAGTTGTTTGTTCTAGGCATTTTTGGCTGCTTGTGGTGTATCTTGTGGTTCACTTTAGTGACAGACACGCCTCTGACTCACCCATTTATTTCTAAAAGAGAATTAAAATACATTACAACCAATCAGAAAATCGAGCTGAAATCTGAAGTAAGTAACGGACCGCCTTTATTTATACGCACTAATTTAAGTATTTGGACCCAGAATTTTCATTCCTTTTATTTAAATGGGAAAATTGCTTATTTTGTCTAATTTTGTGTCCCCTTTATTTTAAGTTAAATCCTATTCCATGGAAGAAAGTTTGGACGTCTGTACCATTTTGGGCCCTAATAGTAACGCAAGTGGGTCAAGATTGGTGCTTTTATACAATCATTAATGATTTACCAACATTTTTTGCCACTATCTTGCACTTTAAGATGGAAAAGGTATGGATTTTTTGTTTGCGTGAATATAATAAAAAATTTCCATTTTAGAAAAATTAACTCAAACAAAATCATATGCCTCTCTTACGTCCATATTTTTAAAATATTAATTATATCTTTGTAAGTAAGCTTCTCAGGGTAAAAAAAACTTTTAGTGGTTTATAAACCTTAATTGGCTTATGCCAAAGTCCCTAATTAATGTTTTTGCATAACATTTTGTTTACTCCTTATTTATTATGATATCCATAGTGAACTCCTTTTATTTGATTGCGAAATAAACTTAAATAATTTAAAAAAATGCTTTACGAATTCAAAATTTATTTGAAAATAATGGTAATAATAAAAACTTTTTTAAATTTATAACTTCCACAAAAATAATTGCACTTTGCATTTATTTTAATATTAGTTTGATGATTAGTTTTGCTAATCATATTAGGTTAAGTATCAAATCTATAATTATATTGTTTTCCAGAATGGATTTCTTTCTTCTTTTCCATACTTAATGCAAACATTCGTTGGTATGTCGACTTCATTCATCGCAGATACATTAATTAGAAAAGAAATGGTAACTACAAATTTTGTACGCAAGTTTTGCAATTCTGTTGGTAAGTTAAAATTTTATTAATATTAACTCTGCAAATGTAAAGTTTCCTTGAAGAAGAAAAAAAACAAAAAAAAAATAGTTTATCATATATTTGGCGTTTATAATTATTAACAATTTTCAAAAATATTAGCTAGTTTCTTTTTTTATATATTTACTAGTTTTGGTAATTCCAAATTTAAAAATGGTCTGGAACATAAAATTATAAAATCTTTAATTTTAAAGGCATTTTTCTGGCGTTTTTTATGATTGTATATGAATATGCTCCTTATGAAATTAAAGAAATGTAATTGAAAAATACGTGTGGAAATTTTAAACACTTTATAAGAAGTATATTTTAAGTTCTATCAATTAAGAAAATCATTGAAAAGCGATGGAGGTGAAAAACAGTCTTTTAAGTTTGGAAAACACTTAAACTGTCCGTCCAGAGTAATATAAAAGTCTATATAAAATCTTGTGGAGAATATAAGGTATCATTTAAAGTTTATGTGGTTCATTTAATGCTATCTTAGCAAATGTGACTTTTTTTTCAATAGTTTTGCTTCCACTAACTGACTTTTTACATTGTCATGTAACAAGAAACTAAACATCTCAAGTGTTACTGATGCTGTGCTGTTGGAAATATAATTTTTATGTTAAATTGTTCAGAAAAGATAGTATTATTTCTTTAGCTAATAGTTTAAATATTTGTTTGAAGATTTTGTGTCTCAGACTTTCTTAAATGACATTTTAGTACAGATAAAATATTTATTGATTGTACTTCATTTTTTTCTAGCTAGTTTTGGCACATCCTTAGGATTAATCGGTGTTTGTCTATCAGCATGTAATGTCACGATGAACGTTTCATTTTTTATATTCTCATTGGCCATTGGAGGATTTTGCTACAGTGGATACATGCTGACGCATTTAGATTTATCACCGGAGTATGCAGGTATAATACTTTTTCTCGCAAACAATTCTGCAAAAATATACTTAAAACTTTAATTACAAAAATGGACTTTTTATGGAACTACAATTTTTACCGATAGGTATTTGAATGACTCTTTGGTTTTACTTGCAGTTCGTATAAAAGAGACTGCTACTTTTCTTAAAAAAAACTTCTTTCTCAGAAATTTTTAATACAAATATACATTTAATGAGCATTGTCAATCCAAAAAAATTCCATGTAGCTGTTTGCTGAAGTGCAGGCATAATGTCCAATTTGCCATTACTTTTCGGAGCTTTAATAGTGTTGTTTTTCAGGTACTCTAATGGGTATTACCAATACTATTTCCAACTTAGCCGGTTTTATAGCTCCGTTACTAGTGGGGTTCCTTACAGATAACCAAGTAAGTGGTTAGATAATTGTTTACTTGTCCTAGTTAAATATTTTTAGAGTTACAATATTTTATTTAAGGTGGGTTGGTATAATTTCCTGACAGTTTTTCTTTGGGTGAAAGATATGGTGATTATATTATTCAAATAATTTTATAAAATTCAATAATTTAGTTCTTCAGAAATCTTGGAAGTGGAATTCGCATAATACAAAACCAAAATTTGATAGATTAAAAAAATTGGTTAGATGTAAAAAAAAATCTTTGCTATTTAGGTGCAGCCGAAGTCCAAATGCAAGCTATTGTTTAGTTTCAACGATGCAATCCACATAAACTTTTAATGACACTTTATGTGGTTTACATTTCGACACTCCAAAGTGATGTTCCAGGCACGGTCTGGAAGTTTTTTTCACAATGAGTAACCAAAGAATTAGAATCTCATTAAGAGGACTCCCTTGGGAATTTCACATCTTGAAAATCGTAATGTTATTCCTATGGCGAATATTCGCAAGTCAATTACAGCCACAATTTTAATAAAAGGTCACTAGTTTTTTTTTTGTATCATTGTAAAGAACGAAATGAGTAGATTTCATAAATGCACTTCTTTATTCTAGCACCAGTAATAATTAAAAATCGATTCATCTTAATTATTCATTTGCCGAATATGCAGTAAGGAGGATTTTTGCCTAGACGGTACTCCAAAAATACTTTTAGAAAAGTAGGGTAGGGTAGGGTATTTTACATATATATTCCGACTTGTGTGCTTGCTCAGTGAGCCGCTTATAAGTCTTCGTCAAGTAAGACAGACACAGAAAGATTTTTTACTGTCACAAAGAGAGGAAATACACCCAGGGCGAAGGCGGGAATCGAACCCGCGCCCGTTACAGCACGCAGACTGCTGGCCTGTGATGCTTACCACTCGGCCATCCGTTTAGAAAAGTACGAGATTTATAAGTGTATCTTAATATAATTAAGTTCTCTGGTGTATTTGAATTAATCTGTGAAGCCTTTTTAAAATATTGAAAACATCTATACACTTAATCGCTAAACTTATGCATGGTTTTTTCTATATCAAATTTAAATAAGGTTCGAGATTTTTTTTTAAATCTCAAAATGTCTGAAAAAATAACTGAATGTTTTATTCTATTTATGTCTGCTGGTTTTTTTTTATATAATTTGTTCAAAATAATTAACAATTCAACTCTCCATTCATAAATTTCATTTACATTTTGAAATAACAATTTTGTTAATTTACTTTTTTTTAGCAAACTCTGCATCAATGGCGAATCGTCTTTGGGCTTACAGCAATTATTTTGTCCTTATCTGGAGTTGTTTACATTTTCTTTTCTTCTTCAAAGAAGCAAAACTGGACTCGATCGGAGTCATCTGAATCACTGATTTACACTGGACTCTCCACCACTCAAACTAATCAACATGAACATGAATATGGTGCTATAAATTCCTAACATTTGCTTTTATTAATAACCATGTATTAAATTAGAGCTTTTTTCACTGCTATATTAAAGCTTTTTTAAGAAGCCTACCTCATAAAAAAACTTCAATAACTTAGCTCTATGCCCGAGTTCTCACCTATTCTTAAGGCTGCTCATCACCCCCATACCCCGTCCTCCTTCGATCGGGCTTGCTAATGTTAAGTCTATGGGGGAAAAATGGTTTTTGTTCCCAAAAAAAGTCAAGAAATTATAGGAATATTTTGATGCTGTTTTTTTTTAATTCATACAAATCCAATAAAGTAGTGCTTTTAGAGGTTATTCTTTAAAAAACGTTACTTGCCTTTTTATAATAGAAAAAAATTTAGATTAAAAAAAGTAAATAACTTTTTTTTAAAAAATAACCTCTAAAAGCACTACTTTATTGGATTTTTATGAATAAAAAAAAACGCATCAAAATATTCCTATAATTTTTTTACTTTTTTTGGAACAAATTCCATTTTCCCCCATAGACTTAACATTAGCAAGCCCGATCGAAGGAAGACGGGGTATGGGGGTGATGAGCAGCCTTAAAGGAACTTACTCGTCTTAGGAACTGAATAATTTATTTATCTTATTTCGACCACCGTCCTCGTCGCTCTGCTATTTTTGTTATCAGTATTATTCTGAAGAAGTTTTTGTATTATTCTGTTGAAGAGGCACTGCGCGAAACATATCAATTTTATCATAAGAAAACTATTTGAGCCAAGAGTCAACAATGTTTTATTCATGTATCTGAACACTTACTGTCTATTTAACTCATTTTATAGTAAGTTTATGATAAACTGTTTTTTAAAAAAACTTTTCATGCATTGTTAAAGCTTTGTTTTGTTGAATAATAAAGATTTTTAGTGTATGCGTGGTGTGGTAGTTTATCATTTTTTTGTACTTTTATTGAAAACTATAAGGACTGGTTAAATTTTTATAATGAAATATGATGAATTAAATAGAAAAAAACCTTTCAACTTCAACATTTACTTAGATTTATTGATCAATTTCATCAGGCTGCAAACAAACAGTGATGGTCTAATAAATTAATTACAACTTCTATTGTTTCTTGCGTAGGTGTGTTTATCTAAAGAAATAAATGGCTGAACTTAAGGTGGACCTAGGGCACTCTGTGCTAATGAGAAAGCATTTAAGCTTTGAGCGAGCTTTGTAAAAGTGTAACATATTGATTTAAAGCATTGCTTAAGCTGCTCTCTCCATTTTAATGAGTTCCAAAATGCCATCTTGCATCTCTTTTACAGCCTGGAATTCAGTTAGGCCCATGCGCCTCTTGTTAGAAATATCATAGACACCTCCTTCACTTTCAGTGTGCTCGCCTCGAGTTCCTAAAATAGAAGAAAAAAATGTAAACAATTATTCTAATTTGCAATCAATACTAATTTGCAATTTACTGAAGATAATGTTAAAATATTGTTATGGTACATGCATTTTGTATCAGTCGACACAAGTTTAGGTACTTTTCTCCATCTGTTATAAATTATATAATATATAGAGAGATAGATAAAAGAAAGTATTTCTGTCAATGTTAGTAGAATGCCAGGATGTTATTAAAACCAGGATTTAGATTAACAAAATGTTGTTTTTATATGATATACAAAGCGGTTCTCTGAACAAGCACACAAGCTGGAATATATATGTACCATCCATACCATACCATATGATATACGATCCTTAAGAATCATTAGCAAGCAATTGCAAATTATATCTCGAGCCTTGTATGCAGAGCTAACATGGTCGCAGCATCTTCTACACTGTTTATCGTGGTGGCATTTTTATTTTTTGAAAAAAGAATTGCCACATGTTTGGTTTTTATTTTCATTAAATAGCAGCTGTCAAAATGTCCTTAATGGTACTTATATTTTTTTGTAGCACAATTACAAAGTATTTAAATCAGAATTATATAATCTTATTATTGCACTGAAAAACCATTGCTACTTTAAAGATGCTTTCGAAAAAACTTATATTGGAATAATGCTGCCTTAAGCAATAGTTATTTAAATTGAATTGAATCATGTTCAGATTTTTTCACCACCAGACTATGCATATACAATTGCATAGATTAATTCATTCCTGAGATTATAAGGAATTCTTGTTAGGTGAATATTTTAATACAAAAATGCAAACTAAAAAAGATATATCAAGTAGTCTCTTTTTCTTAATGAGAGAACAAACTTAACCAAAATTCGTATCATAGTAAATAGTAAAAGAATTAACCAAGGATTAATAAATAAACAAGATACATTTTGTATAAATGAGACATTTTTTATTAAATTAAAAAAGCGACAGGGAATTAGTGATGAGTGTTGTTTATTGTGAATGATAATAGCTTTTCGAATGAATTTACCTCTGACTTGAAGATTGTATCGCCCAGCAATAGCTTCAAGTTGGTCGTAATTCTTCGCTAGCTTTGGCACTTTGATGTGTACAGATGCTCGAATGGTCGTTCCCAAATTGGTTGGGCAGAAAGTCAAGAATCCTAGTCTTTCGTCATGGGAAAATGGAAGTCGAGATTCGATGATATTTACAGCCTAAAAATAAAATTTGAAAATTAAATTAATGAACCTTGCGGCAAATGTCATATTATGCATATTTCAAGTAGCAATTAAAAATATTTAGTAAAACATAAAATCAATAACATCAAATTTGGTCTTAGATAATAAAAATATTTTAATTTACCGTTATATTATATAAAACGTACGAATCGTCAAATATTTAACATATGAGGCGGACTTTTCTAATATAAAATATTTTTATGCGCGGCATTTATGAAAAACGTTTATGAAGTAGAATTTATGTGTGTGTGTTTAATTATATTTTAAGCAAACATATTGACAATAGCAATCTGTTTTCTTAAAGTTAAATTATTAAGAATCACACAGAATTGTAAAATCAAAATTGTTCTTGGTTTTTTTCTTTTTTAATTTTTATTAATTCCATTATTAACTTATTATTAGAGTTGTGTAAATTCGACTATCTTCTAAAATATTTTATACAAATATCAAAATTAAAAAAAAAAGAATCAATGAAACATTTTTCAAATGAAGCTATTTACTATATGCTTTTAGAACTTGCTACTTAAACTAGCAAATAAATATGAGTTTTGCAATATTTTAACTATACGCTTTGATCACATCAATTAATAATCTGCTAAACTAAATTATTATAGTTATATTTGGGCATCTTTATCAGTATTTAGGTAAATCATCGGTCAACAACTATGCATATTTAAAATTTTCAAAAACTATCAACTATTATGATGTAGAAGAATAAGACTCACATCAGTTAATCTCTTAAACACTTGCTTCAGATCACCACCTTTCTGCATGGAAATAATTCGTAAGTGGTCCTCTTCGTTCGCCCAGACTAAGAATGTTTTGTTATCGTTGTGGAAGATACCCCTTCCGGTTGGCCAGTAGCGACAGGCGTTTGCAGCTTGAAGGAAACTAAACAAATAGTAATAATTAGTATTATTTTTCAAATCATAACATATTTATAAATTTTCAACATGTTATAAGTGAAATAAGTTACTTTTTAAGATTTTTTAAAAATAATTTTTAATAACAATTGTTTGAGCAATTTGAACAATAGTGAAACAAATTAAATAATCAATATTGAGCATTTTCAATCCCAAAATATCAGCAATTCTCTTTTGGAAAGACCACCAAATCTGCCAAATCGGCATTTGTGTTGCAACCTCCACTAATTTTTTATACCACTCAAGTTACAATGTTATAAAGTTGAAAATTTGATGCAAATGTTCTTACCGATCTCCTTCTTTGAATAGGAAATGGTCATCAATAAGCTTCTGTTGGGTTGCTTTGTCCATGCCCGTCAGTGGATAGTAAGTGCCTTTTAGTTCTCCAGTCATTCCTGATAGGATGCTGCTGACTTTCTCCTCCATCTCTCTATATTGCTAAATAAGGTTAATGAAATTTATATCTAATGCAAAACATACTAAAAACAATAAATATAACTTTCTTCGTTGTTTTAAAAATTGAAGTTAAATGCTATCATAAACACTGCAGAAGATTTTAATACTTCTTTATTTAATTTCAATAATATTTCTACCCGTAAATTATTGAATTTATTATTTATGTTTTCAAAATTGACTTTTGAGTGCAAATTGAAACTCTACATTCAAAACAGCAAAAAATACTAAAACTCGTTCGAGTTGGCAACATTCCTCTCTGACATTTATACATTAGAGAATAGTTTCTGACATTCGAACTACAAGTACAACAAAAACGCTATACAGCAACCCCTCGTTATATCGCGCTTCCGGAGAGACAAGCAAATAACCGCGATATAACCGAATGCGCAATATAACGAGCGACTTGATAAATATTATGCTAATTACATTTAAAAAATTGGGAGACATGATACAAGACGCGATATATCTGAATGCGCGTTATAACGAGGCTCGATATAGCGAGGGTACTGTACCTGTTCGGTCAAGCAAGGGTTGAATGGGTATCCCTCCAAGCTGCGCCCACATCGGACTCGGGTCGAGATGACGTACTCGCCTTTGGGGTCCACATTGACGAGGCTATTTACATTCCCGAAGTCCCTGGCCGGGTGCTTGTCCGAGGGGCCAAAGCCAACATGGTACTCTTCGATGATTGGGTTGAAGAGCTCGCCAAACAGAGTGTAGGATTCGGCATCAGGAGCGTAGACGCCAACTCCACTGTCGAGATTCTCGACACCTGAAATTATGGAATATAGTTTAAACGGAAATGCCAAGATAACAATTATGTTGCTACATTTTAAAATTCACATCAAGTTATGGAACTGTTTATGTAATCATCAGGGCCTGATCACCGTGGAAATATGGACTCTCTTATAAATTTGGAAGCCCCCCCCAAATCAACCTTTAAAAAACCATGCTAACACTTATTGCTTTACCCTATTGGATAAACACTGTAAATAAGGGGTAAAACAACTTGTTATTACAACAGTTTCATTAACTTGGTTGGTAATTGCAAATTGTAACTTTCAATTGAATGCAAGGTGGTTGCAATTAGTTCATTATGTATCGTGGGTCATTAGTTGTTCATGTACTTATTATTAAACGCTGATATGTAGGGCCCCCAAATCCAGGGTAGGCTTCTCTTGTACCCCAGTCCTGATCGTTCCCTGGTAATAATTTTTTTTTGACTTACAGATGTTACTTCATTTATACTACATTCATGGACTGAAAACTCTCATCGATCAGGAGAACAAGACTTAAAAAGTACTGTAGTTTTTTAAAGGAACTAAAACGCTTTGAGAGGAAGCTGAAAATGCAGTAATCACTTACAAAAGTATTTTAATTAATCTGTATTGCAATTGTAAATTTACGTTAAGTGAATTTTATTTAGTGCGTGTTTTTGCATTAGACGCGCGTCACTTAACTACGCATTTGCTTCCGTCAAATACGTCGAGATGTTTTTTGCTCCAAGACACCTTAATCAAATGTAATACAAACAATTATACGACAACGTTTTAAAAAGAAATTACCGATTTGTTTATGTAATTATAGTTAAAACTCAAAATGGCTATTCTAACCTTGATGAAGGTTATCAAGATTGAATTTATCTAGTAATATAGTTATTTTAAATACCATGAATCACTACAATTATTATACCTAATTAGATGGCGTTTATCAATCCTTAGATCAACTTTAGAACGTACATTTTAGGGTTATGTATATAACATTTAAGACATCACATAAAGAAAACTAGATAACATAATCTAGGTTAATAGTGTTGTATTTTCAGTTGCCAGAGTCAGCATATCAAATCCGGATAATCTAGTTTATGAGAACAGAGAAGTATCCAAAAACTAGGAAATCACTAAAATACTATTTTTAAACGGATGTTTAAAAACTAAATGTTTTCTTTTGTAGATTTATTATTGAATGAGTTTCTTTAGTTAATAATGGATTTGTTATATAAGAGCCATTTCCCTGAAGCCAAACTCCACATCGACATGAATTTTAGCTGAAACTATGTTTAAGTATTCATAAGTTCAGATGTGATGTCCTTTCGTGACCATTGTATCCAAGTTTATGAATAATAATAGTAATGATATAGGTGTGGTAGTGTTTGGGTATAACTCGTATATAAGGAGTGTGAATATGTTTTATCTCACTAGCAATTTTCACTTAATATTTAACACATTAAGCTTAAGTTTATAAATTATTTAAATTTTACATTATACAGTTAGCTAAATAGCAAATAAAAATATTCTTAAATTTAAAAGTTGGATAATAATAAAAAAATTGTATTTGGGGGGTTTTGTTCATAGGGGTCTCCAAAACAAAGTTCTCACGTCGTAATTGAACCTCGAAGATTCGCATGATATTTTAAAACTAAATTTATATTATTTGAACCATTTAATTGTCTACGTGACTTTCAGGAAGATTCCATTCGGTCCGTCATAAAAATATCTAAAGACCATTGTGATAAAAAAAACCGCCCAGACAAAGATAAGTCTGATATCCTTAACTTTATCTTTATGTTCTGCTTCTGTATACACTACAGATGTAAATTGTATTATCTAATCAAAGATACCGTAAATTACTTGAGATACAAGATTGTTACTTTTTCTAGAAAATATACGACGTGTGGAGAGATCTTTATGGCTCCAGAAAACTTTTATCAATGTCTTTCAAAAAGTTTTTTATTGCAAAAGGAAATATAAATGATTCAAAATGTAAAAATAACCCCCTTATCATTCGTATTTTACGGCTTTTAAGGAAAGACGTTGCATGATATGCAAAATCTTTTGAAATGTCGTACAATATAAAATTTACAACACTCCTTTGAAATGTCGTGCAATATAAAATTTACAAGCTAAAAGGTGGAATATAGTACTCTGTACGTGGCCTTTCAATAAAAAAAATAGTTAGAAATTCGATAATGATTAACTATAAGAACATTTACAAAAGAATTGAAATATGCAATTTAACTACAATTTTTATATCTTTTTTTAACAGTTCACTTTTTAAAACCCCGATCTTAACCCCGATTCCGATATGCTTACTATTAATAACTTTAAAAGTGGGCATATTTCAACTTTAAGTAGTTAATTTTTACTGAAGTACTTATAAAAATTGTATTTGTGAAATCAATATCAATTAAATTTTAAATATTTTACAATGCTAGTCCAAACTAATTTCCATTAAAAAAATTGTCAATATAATAATAACAATGACGAGATGAATAAAATATGCATAATTTAAAAAAAAACGGGAGAGATAGTAAACTCTCAAAAACAGCTTCCTTCGACTACCGGGAATTTTACTGGCAATTTCGGTGCCTAAATATTTCTGCGAATTGACATGCACATGACTTGTGAATTCTTAAGAATACACATGTAATGCGCATGCGAATTGACGATTCCTTCAAAACCGTTAACGATTCGTCAAAAAACTGAAATTTGATCAAAATGGAAATTTCTTGCGAAAAAGAGGGAAAATGTAGGATAAATTGAAAAGTTTTTCTGACAGTACACGCATATGATCGATACTTTCACATATTTTTTACATAAATATATTTTTGAATTGACAAACTAAACATTTTATTTCAATTATCCGCAATGCGAAAATTCAAAAACGCCTTCAATTATATTAGCTAAAAAACTTTTACACATACATAATTTGTGGGGGGGGGGGGGAAGTTGCTTGATATAATTCAATATCTCCTTTTGAAAATGGCTAATAGTTTTAAATAGAGCATCACTACAAACATGGAAATCGAAGTTGTTGCTATGGCACTTACAAACAGCTCGAGTCATTGATCATTTCAGTATCATTGATTCGGTTTAGTAAGAAAACCAAAATATTGAATTTTTAACGTCTTCTGAAAAATAAAAGGCAAAGGAAAATAGAAGTTTACAAACAATCGAATATATATCAATCAAAAGAAATCTTAAATATGTTGTTGTCTTATTCGTGGATATCCCACAGAAGATAGTTGTCAGAGCTTCCGAAAACGGGTCTTAACCCTTTAACCTCACAAGGTAGGAGAATTTCTCATCCCCGAAATACGACTTTTTCTAGGCAGGAAAAAAGCGAAATGGAATCGTCCTGTATCAAAAAATACCCAAGTGATTATTTCGGCCGTTAGTCATCCTATGGAATCGGACCTTTTTTACTTTGTGAATAAATAACATTCTAAGTTGATTGCATGAAACAAAATTTTCATAAGGGGAGGTCTTCATATTAAAAATGTTAGCAACTTTGAAATTTCCTATGGTAACACCCATATTTGATTATTTAGAAATGTTAAGCATCCTCGAAAACCCCTAAATCTTAGTTTTTGTTACATTTGGATGAATATTTAACGAGTTATTCCATCGAATCACTTGATGTCCTATGAGGGACCATCTCAAGGTTGTTGGTTTAATGATGTTTATCTTCCTTTCCAAAGCCGTATTTGTTTATCAAGTTCATATATAATCTTATACACAGTCCCCTGAAGAGCAATTAAAAAGTATTTTGGGATTTACTCAGCAAATTATGAATAAAAGAAATTAAAAATTGGGATTTCGCTTAAACTTCCTGTCTTAAATATATTTCTGTAAAAATATTAAGGGGTTTCTATTCATAATTTTTTAAAAAATTAAAATACTAATTATTTTTAAATATAAAAATTGTTTTAAATACCCCAATATTAAATGCATTTTGTTTGGGTTGTTATAATTTCTTTTCAGTAAAAAATTCGTTTCATTATCTTAATTATTTATTGGTTGGGATAGTTTTTTATGTGCAACTCATTTAACATTATGGCACCTAAACTTTACACGTCTCTAACTCCCCTAATAATGTTTAAAAACTAACAAAATTTGGCATTTCGTATTAAAATACGTCATAGATTAGAAATATGGACTCAAAAAGGGGTGTTGCCATTGGAAATTTTAAAGTTAGTAACATTTTTAATATGAAGACGGCCCCTTATGCAAATTTTGTGTCATGCAATTAACTCAGAATGTTATTTTTATACAAAGTCAAAAAGGTCCGATTATATAGGATGACTAACGACCGAAATGATTGCTAGCGGATACTTTTTTTTTTCCACAGCACGCTTAATTTTTAACATACCCAACACCCCTATTTGTGAAACGAAACGGCCGAAACCGGCCTTCCCGATGTTTGCTGGTAGAGCCGTCCTGGGCCGGTTTCGAGATTAAAGGGTTAAATAAAACATAAGTTTTAATTGTAATTATGTTATTAGCGTATTGGTTTTTTTTTTACAAAAACTTTTTTTAAATCTGCAATAAATAATTACAAAAAAATGCAAAATTGTATAAAACCACTGTAAAACTACTCTAGGAGAAAAGCTTTTTTGTAGTTATTGAATATTAATTCAGGAAAGAGTATTAACTTTATAAATACGCCTTTATAAATTTTTTAAAGATTTTTTTTATTCCAAAACTAATAGTTTTTGTTTACTTCAGGTCCTATTTTATAATGTATTTACTTTCTTATTTTCTAAGTGTATTAAAATGCGTGTATCAATTTTTTTACCCCGGTTTCTACCAACTTCAACATTTTGCATTGATTAAAAAAAAACTATAATTAAAAAAATATTTTATCATATTGTCATTCAGTTAAATCCAAACTTAATTAACTTGCGAATCTATAAAAAGTTTAAACATATAATTAATTTATATATATTGCCTGTTAATTTATAATACTCTGCTAGAAATTCAATAACTTGACGAAATTATATTGAATTTAACACGTTAAAAAATGTGCAGTGAATTAAGAAGGTGTCTAGTTTAAACTACTGACATTATTTTCGAAAGTTTATTTTTTTTAATTATTTAGCAATATTTTAAATACAAAGTTTGTTAAAAACCCATCACATAAAATAGCTTCCCATTCAAAAGCAGCAAAATTTGATCCATCCATATTGCTTACGTAAAGCTTCATCTCCATGGTTTCCCAAGATCAATACCTTAAATATGTACGCTAGGCATGTCGATGAAAAAATGTCAACAACACCTGTATTGAGATCTTACAAGTGGTTCTTTGCTTGAGAGGTAAAGAAATATCTATAAAATCAATAAATCAAATAAAGCGTATAGTTGCACGACTCATATTTTCCTAAGTATAACTAGGATATAACGTCCGGTCCGTTCATAGGCGATATTCGCCCAGTATATACTTGGGAGTATGTGAGTTTTCATATTTCGAGTTCAAAATCAAATCACACTTCAATTCATATTTTATGCACACGACCCTAAACAAAATATGTTTTTGAAAAATTAAATCTTGTTAAAATTTCATTTAAAAAAGCATGAAAGTTTAATTGGATATGATGATTTGGATTTATTTGAAAATAATATTTTACGTATTTTTTTTTTAATATTTAAAATTCATATCTAAATATTATTCAAATTATATTTAAATATTTTCGAATCAGATCTAAATATTTTTAAAATTAAATTTGAATATTTTTTTTACTATATTTGAATATTTTTAAATTCCTTTTAAATATTTCAAATACCCTAGTATCTAAAATGAATTATCAGGTTGCTTTTATCTGCTTTTTATATAATTTGTTTGTGTACCAATTACAATGTGTGTGTGAATGTTTTGTATGACTACCCTTTTATCATTTCACATTAGTTGTTTGAAGGACTCTTAGAACTTGCTTAGAACTCCGAATTACCCTCCTCAAGTAAAATAAAATCAAGTTTCGTCCAAAGAACTTACATTCAACTAAACTGTTTGTATTAGCATTTAAATGAAATAACAATTAGTTCTTGCAGTTTATACTGCTTATAAAATCCTTATTTTCTTTAAAAATGAACAAACCTTTGTGATAATTTGAAAAAAAAACGTATGAAATATATATACTGAAAATTTTAGCGCAAAAATTTTGTTTCCAAAAAACGAGCTATGAGAATTAACTGCATTGTAAATTTTGTACACATGCGTCAAAAACTTCTCAATTTTCTTACATGATTTTATCTTAAACAATTTTGTTCGCCTCGTATATAATCATCAATTCCAAATTCATAAATTTGCTGGAAATGCTGTTATTTTTACGATTCATTTTTCAGTAATAAAAATTATCTACTCCGAGAAGCTCTGAGAGTCATTCACGCCCCTCCTGTGAAATGATAAAAACCTGGAAAAAACAAATTTTCTAAGCCTCATTTTTCCGGCTGTATTAAATATTTTCATGAACGGATTTTTATATGATGAATGTAGT
Organism: Hylyphantes graminicola; assembly: GCA_023701765.1. Classification (NCBI taxonomy): domain Eukaryota; kingdom Metazoa; phylum Arthropoda; class Arachnida; order Araneae; family Linyphiidae; genus Hylyphantes; species Hylyphantes graminicola. The sequence continues at coordinate 33,589,379 of CM043123.1, forward strand.
GGTCTTACAGGTCTCTTTAAACCCACTTATTGAAATTAGTTCAAGATTCTTTTAAAAAAAAATCTAACAATAATTTTACACAAAACCTTTTACCCAAATACAATTTTGGACATGAGTGTCATTTAATTTTATGTTTAAATTTATAAAATTGCATTATAAATTATTTTTAAATGTTTTGAAATTCATTATTTAATGTTCTAAATTTCATTATTTAATTTTAAAAATTTATTGAATTGTTTTAAAATTATTTTTGAACGTTTAAAATTCATTATTTAATGTTTTAAAATTTATTAAATTGCTTTAAAAATATTTTTAAATGGTTTAAAATTCATTATTTAATGTTTTAAAATGTATTTTTAAATGTTTTAAAATTTATTTTTAAATGTTTTAAAGTTAATTTGAATTTTTTTACATTTGTTTTAAAATATTTTAAATAGATTTTTTTTATTTTAAAATATGATAAATATATTTTCAAGTATACAAAATTTGTTTTTACATATAAAAAGATTCCTACATTTAAGTTAATTGATTAGTCACAATCTTCAATTCGCTAATGCCCTTTAAACTTTTCATGATTAATAAATACTATATTAATTTTATAGAAAGCCCTTGTTTTATCCTAAATGCATCAAACTTCACTTTAAAATAAAGTCTGGTACTTTCGGAATTAAATTATAAGTTGTCTACTAAATTAATCCGTTTAAAATTTATAGAAAAACTTAAAGATCATTAACTAATTCGGAACAATTAAAAGAAAAGAAGGTTTAAATGATAGTTCGACATTTTAACTGATTATTTAGGACTGGAAAGGCGATCATTTTCAAGGTCATTGTCAAGTTTAAGGATCTTAAATTGTCAAGAGAATAAAAATTATAATATTTTGAATAATACAATTATTAAATTATACGAATAAATGCAGAATCGAAGCTTATTTCCACGATTTAGGAAACCCACAATGCATTTATTTTTACCTGATGCAACCTTTCCAAAACTTTCAGCTACCAACCCCATACCACCTGCTTCCCTATCTCCCCCTAGAGACATAACCCCTCTTCCCCCTCCCCTCACACAAACATCTTAGAAAAGAATAATAAATAAGCAACCTAAAAGTCCCCCTCCCCCTTTCCTTTTTCAAGATCAACCAAAAGCCCCCCTCGCATTTTTTTTCTTCCTTCTTAGGCCTATACACAAAGATTGTGGCTGTCTGCTGTCTGTTGAAAACTGTATAAATTATTGTGTTTTGCGTAGAAAATAATTATTTTTCTTAAAGCATGTATCTTATTGTATATCCCTTACTTTTTTTATATAAATTACATTTGTAGCACTCACGGTGCTTTTCTCCTTTTACAGAAGATTTTTATTTTATTAACTATTCTTGAAACACGTGAAACGAGATTTGTAGTATAAATACATTACAACTTTTCTCTAATTTTAATTCATTGATGTTGGTGAAAAGATCAAAAGTAGTTGACTATATAAATTGGATTTTGTCACGGTATTTCATAAATTAACACATAAACAGAAAACAACTGTTATCCTTAAAAATTTGTTATTATTCAATCAATAACAATTGAATATTCATTGAGCCTTAGCGGGTATTAGTATATTAATTTTAAAACTTAGTTTCAAGGAGCGTGTATTCAGACAAATAAGCAAAATTTAATTTAAATTGTACATTTAATTACTTTTCGTTATAACTAATATTTATTAGAGAAATTTACACTTTTCATGGACATTATCTCTCGCTCTCCCAGAAAAATATAATTTGAATTTTGAAAAAGTAGGAGTACAGTTATACTTAAACTAAACTATTATAAAATTATGCAATTCATCATGTATGTTTTTTTTTTTGCAAATTTAATGATATTTTCAGTACACTTTTGTGAGGCCGATATAGAACACAATTTTTTTTAAAAAGCCAATCATTTAAGGTGTATTTTTAAAATTGATATAAAAAATTTTTTAAAAAAAACTTCAAGAAATTTAAACTAAAATTCAGATTTCAGGCATTGATACATTCGTCGATTTTTTTTATTGATGGGGGTGACCTTGACCCGTCAAAAGGACAACTTGATGCCCATTCAAATTTTAGTGTCAGAACCTTTCCAAATCTCATCAATATTACTTAATCGAATTATTTCAATTTATATTTAGTAATATTTTATCTAAGTTATTATATTATGAAGTAGAATTTCTATCTCTTATTTCTTAATTGTAATTTGAGAGTTCCATTAAGTACCTGACTGTATGATATCAAGCAGAGTTGCTCCCATAGCAGTTTTCCTGTTCTTCAGATTGTCAAAGATCTCCCTGGTGAGATGCTTTTTCAAGAGGGACTTGCAATTCTTGGCATTCTGCAACTTCTCAAAGCCGGCTTCGAGTTGATCCAAAACTTCTTGATCCACCATCTTCGAAGAGGAGCCGATTCTAGCAGAAAATAAACAGAAACGAGGAATTAGCCGTCGACCGAGGAGAGCAAGCGACACTTTGAGCTAGGACAACTTTCCCTGGAGACAGGTGCCTTACGAGTGGTGCGAGGAATACAGGGGGAAGAGAGTGCTGCCGTCAGTACTTTGTACTGTGGATCAGATAAAGAAGGGGAGAAGTCCAGAGTACGGGGCTTGGATTGGCTGCTAACACGCATGCTCTGGAGGGGGTGGGGAGTGGGGAAGGGGTGGTATCGATTGACTGTTTTGCTGCTTGGAAGTTGGTCAAGTTCTCCGGAGACGCGTATTTATGTCATTGATGATAATAATCTCCTGAATGGAAATAAGGAATGCTTATTATTCGTACATTTCGGTTTTTAAGGTTCAAGATCTATGAAGAGTTTAATATTGAACAAAGGAATTTTTTAATAAAGTTTTATAGCGGAGCTTAAATTTGTAAATGACCTTGAAGCGGAACTTCACAAAATTAATTTTCTAATCCTTATTGAAAAATATTGAACAAAAAATTATTTGTATAAAAAAACACATCAAATGAGTTTTTTATCGTGTGCAAAAACTTTCGGGAAAAGCAAATAATATCTACGCGTTCCATTTTACCCATGAACTTCATCGAATTTTACTAGATAGTTAGCATTGAGTATTTTTCCTTATTACTTTGTCTATTTACTATGAGATCCTCGAAAAGACTTTCTTCCCCAATCCCTTCACTTTGTTTTCTAGGAAACAGGGGAAGCATCGCTTTTCTAAACATAACGTGATTGAGGTTCTGTTGTGGAGGTTAACAATCCAAACATTTCAAACCCAAGTAGGTTGGGAAAAAACACGCTCCCTCCGTTTTGAAGAAAACCGCATGCGGTGATGGGGGAGGAAAATTGGTTTCGAGGCTCGTATTCCGGATAGACACGGTATAGTCCATGGTAATAATGCCTTTTTGTCCTGAGCCAAAAGTTAGGCATATATAATATATTTTGAGTATTTCCATACAATTCGAGGGTGCTGAATTTAAAACTGGCAAGTATGCTTCTCAAAAACTTTTAACTTTTTTTGTCATGACGGTATCAATATGGTGGCTAAGCATTAAAAGAGCGCTCTTATATTTTTCAATTACCATTACCAACGCCGGATTTCGGCCTAGGTCTACAAGGCCCGGGTCTATGGGGCCAGTCTGGAACGGGGCCCTTAAAAATATAAAATCGCCATTTCAACTTTTAACTCAAATTCTTTACAATATTATTGTTATGTTCCTTAATTGCTGATTTAGAGTTTAGAAAATTTTATTTTACTAACATATTATGTACTTACAAAAATTATAATATTATGATATTGGCATACATTCCATTATTAATATTACAACTTAAATTTTAATATGGTTGAAGTTTGTTAAAAGCTGAATTCACAAGACAAACTACCCCTAAAAATTCTTTTATGCGTCTTTCAATCCTATTCTTTCTTTTGAATCCTATCTTTTTCATAATAACATCATACACTCTTAAAACAAAAGAGTGAATTCCACTCCAGCTGGAGAAGTGCATTTTCGACACTGGAAAGGAGTGAATATTATCTCAGACTGAGTTAAAATCACTCGTTTGGAGTGATCCTGCCGGAGGTTTAACACACAAAGGATCCACTCCAAAAGGAGATGTGCATTTTCCGGACTGGAGGAGTGAAAATTAATCAGAATGAGTTAAAATCGCTCATTCGTTTTAAGAGTGTAGTATTGGCATATATTAGGTTACTAATATTGCTACTTACATTTTGACATTTGTAGAATGGGTTAAAAATTGAATTCCCAGCAATAGAACATACTATATTTTAAAATCCTTTTATGCATAAGAAGTAAGGGAATGTCTCTAAAGCTTCCTTACTTTGCTCCATTAATGAAAGAGTGAATTGTGTCCGGGGCAAGTTAATAAATTTAATTTTATAAAGTTATTAAACTTTTTTAAAAAGTCTTGTACACATATATTACTTATAGCCGTTGATATGTTTTTGATAGATACTTCAAAAATGTTTTTAATTGTTAAAAATTTTGTTTTTATTTTTTTAACTGTTTAAAATTTTGTTTTTAATTTTTTAACTGCTTAAAATTTTGTTTTTAATTTTTTAACTGTTTGAAATTTTGTTTTTAATTTTTTAACTGCTTAAAATTTTGTTTTTAATTTTTTAATTGTTAAAAATATAACCATACCGATAAATTTTATGGATCAGTGTAATTGTCAACCCATTTTTTATGTTAGAAAAACATATTGGATCAAGTACTTTTTAGTTGCAGTGCCAAAACCACATATAAAATTGCCTCCACTATAGCATGTTAAAATCTTAAAGGATGGTTTTGAATTTCATAGCTAATCTGCAATTTCTTTTTTTAAATATCCTACAACTATCAAACCATCTCCGTGAAATATAAAATATCATAATCTAACAGTTGTTCAATTAGATATTTTACAGAAACTAAATAGAAAAACGAAACAAATTTTCAGGATCAGTGTCTTGTACCTTTTAGAAAAAAAAAATCCAAGTAGACCGCAAAATTTTACTTAATAAATGAATAAATTCCGAAACATTAATTTTTAAGTTTAAATTAATAGTTAAGTTTGATGATAACCGATGAATCGAACCCGCACGTGTTACAGCGCGCAGACGGCGTAATGGAATTAATCTGATAGGTAAACATTTGGAAGTCTGTAGTTTTTTTTTTAATGGTAAAGCCGGTAATCCTCAAAATTTCCTTCAGTTATCTGTATATTTCCCATAAAAAAAATTTAATCAAAAAACTGTATGGGAATTCCCTATTGGAGCTTCATTGAAATTATATTCCAATATGGTAATCTATAATACCTTACTATCTGTATGCTAATATATAAGACGTCATGACTAGAATCCACATTATTTATCTATTGTTCCCGAGCTTGCTAGTATGCATAAGCTCCACGTTTGTGCATACCAAAATCCTTGATATTGTTTTCGAAAATTATTTTAATACACTGTAAATCATTGTTTCGCTTGTCAGCTTATAAAGAATGTTCTTATTAACTTATAGACAATTTTAAAAAGCACATACGTGTGACTTATTAATTCGTAAGAAAACCAAGAAGTTCGCAAACAATAGCACCTTAAAATATTCTATACGCCTCTGTCATTGTCCATTCTTTCCATATGTCTCATCGATATAATTATGTTTGTCTTTATGCAATTAACATGTAGGACCACGATCTACTAATAATATCAAAAACAGATTCAATTTGAATTTTATTCGCAAAACATTAAAATTACCAGTTCATTATTCAAAAGTTGCATTGAAAACATCGAATAAAAATTATAAAAATATTCGAAAATAAAATTGGTCAAAATTTGTTTTTTTTAAGTCAATAAACATTTTTTTACAACTAGAATGGCATGGCAATATAACCGCAGTAATTGAATCTTATTTATAAAAACATGAATTTTCAAGGAGGTGTTTTGTTTAGAGCGATGCTCAGACTTCTGAGCTTAGGACTTACTATTTAGGGCTTAAAAACTTTTGAAACAAAAAAATCTTTTATAGATATTTTTTATATTAACTGCACTTATTTTTAATCGATTTGCAATGTACTATACTGCAATTTAAAGATTTATAATTGTCGACTCCATTTTTCTGATAAGTTGCAGAATTTAAGATTTTGGGGCCAGCAAAGAGTACAATAAGACAACTATTAAAATAAACCTTCCAACCACAAAGTAAGCACATTTTCGGGAATATATATACTGACTGTTCTAAATAAAGGTCAGTTGATTATTTTTGGACAAATCTTATTTGGCATGTTCCTAAAACAGTTTCCTTTAGATAAAACTGGACTATCTAAAAGAAAATAAACATTCGTCCCTATCTCCCAACTAAGATATACAATATCCAGAATCTAAGTAATACTTGATCAATCCAGAAAAGTAATACTTGATATGTAGATAAGTAGATTCTGACTCTCTCTCCCTCTCTTATCGTTGATCTTACTCTTTCAATACTAATTAATTAATTACTAATAGTTGGTGGTCAGACGGTTTTGGAGAAAAAAGTTTTATTTTGTTCAAAAAAATACTTTTACTGAACAAGTAGTAGTTAAAGGCTTCAGTGTCTTGTTTATTAAAGAAATTTATTTTGAAAAATCAAAATATTCCATCGATAAAAAAAAAATCTGAAGAAGAAAGGATCAAAGGTCACCTATTTAAGGAAAAAAACTTGATACTTGTAGAAAAAGGCTTTTAATAATTCAAATTAAGAATTAAGGAAATCAATTATTGCTATTTTTCGATTTTTATTTATTATTAAAAGTACTGCAGTCCTTTTTGATGTAGTAATGGTTTTAAAATTAAATAACTATTTATAACTAATTTATAACAAATAACGCAACAATTAAAAAAACGGAGCAAGCTTTCCCAATTGCATGGCGGAACATAGTCCTTTTTCAAGGAAAACTTGCTAAAAACAGATGCTTTCAAATGATTTGAGAAAATATTATAATACACTCTCTCTTAAATAATAAGAATATGTATAGTGCCAACTTACATGTTAAAAACAAGAAAGTGTATAAAAAAATGAAATATTTTTAACACTAAAATTAATGAAAAAAAACCTCTCAACTTTAAAAATTGAATTATAAATGCAAAAAGTAATAGTGCTTGGACATTTTCACTAAACAGGATTGTGTAAGGAAATGTTTTGAAACTTTTGCTGTGTTGAAAAAATAACTTTTTATTAATAATTAAAAGTAAATCGCTTTATTGGAATTTAAATTGCATCAATTTGATCAGAAAGAAGTGTTAACATAATGGTAAAAAAAAGTGTAACTGATTTGTTTATGTTTAAAAATATGCGAAACATAAACTTTTTGCTCAAAATACAAGTTTAACGCCATCAAAACAGAATTTTGTTCATATAAAAATACATAAAATCAAAGAAGATAACTTGACCAGTGTGGTTAATAAAGAGCCATTTTATCAGTGTTGTGAGTTTAAGAAAATGTAGATTGTAGGTGCATATTTTATCTTTTTTTTTTTTCACAAGATCTCTAACACCCATATGATCAAGTGACTCGACACTCTCTTACTTTTTGTCATAATGATTAAGTTTAATAAAAAAAAGTAATACAAGTTGATACATAATAAAATAAAATGAAATGAGTTTGCTTCTATAGTAGTAATTTAACGAGTATTATATTTTACAGTTTTTTAAATATTCAACATTTTAATTTTGCGTTTGAGACTTAAGTTTGGAATAATGTCGTATTAATTTGACATTTGCAGTTTAAGTAAAATAAAACTGGCATAGAAACAAAAGGACGACGCTATACATTCCATTTATAATATTATAAACATAATATGGAAATTTAAGTAAGTGCGGCTTGAGAGTGCGTGCTTCTTTAAGGAGAGTCGGATGGTTCTATCTCGCCCATGTTAATTTTACTAATTTTAGGAACATTTTTCTCAGGAACTATAGATATGTGTTTTCTTAACACAAAGTTCCACGCATATTTTAGAAAATAAAATATTGTACAAATGATGCAGTGTATATGTTGAATGTGTGAGTTTCCATCAACACGACTTACCTTTTTGACCAATAAAAATAAGCTACAGCTACGGCAGCGGCTGTAGCGCTTATCAAGGCGACGGCTATCGACCGATGTTCCATTTGACCTTCGACCTTGACTCCTTGAAATTAATATGCAAATAATTTCAAAAGTCCTTGATGACCTGTACAATACTCAGACGAGTGTCAACAATCAACAACCGAGTAACCTTTTACTGTCCCAGCATTCTCCTCCAACTAATTGTTGAGTGCAGACAGAAACACTTGCCAAGAATTGAGTAACGGAGTAAAGTACCATTAATTTCGTTACTTATATTCAACTTGCCTTCGGGAACAAAATTTCAAATTAAAATCACCAAATTTAAAAAAATTTCGATTCGATTTCAAAATTAAATTTCAACTCAATTGTAATATTCACAAAAGAGAGAGGTAGATATTGTCGGCATATTCTAAACAGGAGGGTGTCGTTCCGAGTGAAGATCACCTAGGCAGCGTAAATTCTAAATATACCTCCAGCCGTTCAGGGAGTCGGAAGCACGTGTCGCGATTTAGTCAACTAAAGCCAAGTAATAAAAATACATATCGGCGGTTACTTTAGCGGCGCAGCACCCCACAGACAAAACCCAAACAAACCCTTTCAAATCTGCACAGGATAGGTGCTTCGCGAAGTCTAACCCTTGCAAATGGGAGGCTAAGAAACGGGGATATTAAGGAGGGTGTTGTGGTGTAAGGATGGTGTAAGCCGGACTTACCCCTTGATGATGTAAGTGAGGTACCAGAGGGAGAGCATGGCCGTGGAATGGAGAGGAGTGCTGCAGCGAACACAACATGGGAAGGTCGTGCGGGGGATTGTGGGAGTTATGGATTTTACAAATCGAAGGGTGGGGTAGGGTGGGGGAGTCAAGAATAAGAGTCTGATGACAAGGATTCGAGTTGATTGTTGAATGATTCGGTCCTTTTTCCATTCCACATTTTCCTTTACTATAAAAAAAATTCCCACGAAACTTTTTTTTTACAATTTCGAACATAATTTTTCGTACTTTTGTTTTAACAGAAAATCGGCAATGGGGAAGGGGGGAGAAGAAATGAAGAATAAGACCATTATTGCCAGGATTCACGTTCAAATTGCTGAATTAAATCATTTTTTTCCCTTTATATGGAAGATGTTTGTACTTAGGAACGATTTTTCAGATCGCCATTAAACTATACTACTGAGGCAATTAAAAGTTTGCATAACCTTTAGACTTATATTTTTGAACCAATCGCTTCCCATTGAAACTCTTCATTACACTGAAAATAAAAAATTATGGGGAAATAGAAGTCTTTATTTTTATTAAATGACCATAGGTACCATACCGGTATATATCGTACCTAGGTCCTGTTTAACTCTTTATTACACTCAAAATAAAAAGAGATGGGAAAATGGTACCATTTATTTTTTTTAAATGACAATAGGTACAATACCGGTATATCGTACCAAGATCCTGTTTAACCCTTTCAGACCCAAAGACAATTTGGCATTATCATTTTAGAAATTTCTTTCTAATCGTCCATAGCTATTTATGATATCAAAAAGCACATCATTCGATTCTTCAAACTTTTTTTCTTTTTAAAATATTTTTTTATTAATCCCAATAGATGTCAGCCCTATTTTTTAAAATTATGATCAGAGAAATGATGATGAAAAATTTCATCACAGGGACTGAAAGGGTTAACTCTTCATTACACTCAAAATAAAAAATATGGGAAAATAAAATCCTTTATTTTTTTTAAATGATCATAGGTACAATACCAGTATATTATAGTTAGGACCAGTGTAGCTCTTGTACCTTAAGGTCATTACCTAAAATTTATGTTGAATTATGTAATAAGAAAAAATAAACATGTAAATGTGATTTTCATCAGTCATGATTCCTTTACTTACTCATAGACAACGAAAAGTTAGCGAATTAAAAGGATTTCTTATAAAATCTTTAAAATCACAATTTTAAAGCTAATGACATATTGGCATTATGCATTGTCCCTCTAAATCAACAAAAAAACTGTTTTAGACAATTTAAATACATTTTTATATCAATTTGTAATTTTATATAAAAAATTCTCTTTTATTAAAATTACTAGTCTCATTTGCTGATTTTTTTTTTTTTTTTGCATTTAGGAAGAATCAATCGTGTTGAATAATTTTGCAGATGAATCAGCTTCAGTTTCCAAGATTTTCTAATATTTCCTTTGATTATTGTTGAAATCTTTGTATTTTTTATAAATATAGGCACAGAAACTTAGATCATGTATATTTCTACTTGCAATAGTCTTCGGTAGCATATTTCAAACACATGACTCTTTGTTTTGCAACAGGTCATTCCTATTCACGCTTTTTACACGAAGACGAAAGACAATAAATATTGTTAGCTCAGAAAATCCTGTAACATACGAAATACAGGTTGCCTAGCATTGTTTAAAAGCTTCGAGCTCCACTATTTTTTACTATTTTTTTTCTTGAGAAAGGTGTTATCATAAGAGCTTGTGAATGGAAATGAATTTTCCAAATACTTCAAACTTTTAAATATTTTTATACGAATGACACCGAGAAAAAGTATCCTTTCTAAATTTAGATGGTTTAGGTGATTAAAGTATTTTCCCCCTTCTATTGCTATTATGAAATTTCCATAAATTTCTAACATTGTACTTCAGATTATGGCCACAGTTAGCCTACGCCCTTCCCTTCTAGAGGGCGCATTTGCATTCCATTCCATTCCATGGCCACAGTTACATAGCAAATACATGGCCCTAGGTACAAGACTAAATAATTTAGTATGAAACACCTCTTAAAAAAGACTAGTTAGTAAAATTAAAAACGTTTTTACGTATATAAATATTATGTAGAATAAAAAATAGTGGTGGTTTTATCGCAGCAATGGTGAGTGGTAAATGGTTTTATCCTAGCAATACGTTATATACAGAAAAGTTATAATAAAATTATACTTTAAGTACGGCGAATGGGGTAACTTTGACCCAAATAATAAAACTAGCACAGACCTTCTCTCTAGAATATATTTCTACTGAAAGGTCAAAGCAGAGTTGAAGCCTTAAATGAAAAAGGTAAGCACAATTTTGAATAGCTCTTATGCTAACGAATTACAAGCTATTTTTAATTTTCATATGTGAATAGATTTTTGTTTTTGCAAAAAATGTTTCCAAGAATCTAAATAATTGTTAAAAATCAATTTATTTTCTATTCTAGAATCCAAATCAATATAAAAAGCCGAAAAGGTGATGCAATCAAACACGGCTTCCAAATGCTTCCCTTCGCATAGCTTTTTATCAGATAGGGTAGGGTAGGGTATTTAACATAAATATTCCGACTTGTGTGCTTGCTCAGTGAGCCGCTTATAAGTCTTCGTCAAGTAAGACAGACACAGAAAGATTTTTTACTGTCACAAAGAGAGGAAATACACCCAGGGCGAAGACGGGAATCGAACCAGCGCCCGTTACAGCACGCAGACTGCTGGCCTGCGGTGCTTACCACTCGGCCATCCGGGCCCCTTTTTATCAGATAAAACATATTTGAAATTGTTAAACAAATCAGAAATTTTTTGTAATGTTTACAGTAATAGTTTCACTTACAACAGTTACTTTTATTCAAATATTAAAATTGAACTTTAAAAAAAATTACCTCCCCACACATTCAACAATAAGATAATAAGTATCTTCCTAATTGAAGAGTACAGGGGAAGAACCGCTTTATTTCGTAGAAGGCTTTCCTTAATAGCCTCTTTGGGGATGATAGCGAGAAATTGCTTTAACTGGTGTAAAGAAACCGGTTACTCGCTTTGTTTATCTTTAGCGGCAACACTGAATCATGCCAGAGATCTGTGGATACGAGTAACACGTTTGTACCGCGAATGAAGAACCGAAAGAAAAACCAGTTTCCGGTCGCCAATGTCCGCCAAACAGACACAATTACGAAAAGACTCTAAAGAAATCAAGCGGTTCTTCCCCTGTACTCTTCAATTATTACAGTCCCAATGAAGTGTAAAGCCTTAATGCTAAAGTCTAATGCAATCATTTTTTATTTCGTCTCGAAATGTGGCCATTTTTTTTTTATATTCGCTACTTTTTATGTGTAAAGGTGTACAAAAAATAATTTGAGATACTTTAACTTTTTTTGTTAAAAACTAAGCATAATAGACCTTATCCCATGCCTACTTATATCATCTACAGCTACATACAGTGCGTAAATTCAGGTTAGGGGGATAAAAAAGCTCTAGTTTATTTATACCAAAATAAGTCTTAAAGGATTTACGTGTCACACGAACTAAAAATAAAAGGATACCGAAAAAAAATCAGCTTTTATTATCTATACAGGTTCAGAGATAACGTAGAAAATGCTTTACAACTTTTATAAAATTAAGATAGAAGCATTTTTTTGGGGTACAATATTTACTGAATCTTTTTGCCGGGTAATAAGAACCGAACTGGCCGCCCCGGTGGCGCAATCGTTAGAATGCTAGCCTTTGGAGCTGCTGGGGTCGGGTTCCAATCCCGGTCAGGCATGGATGTTTGTGACCGTCAATAAATGTTGTTATTTGTCTATGTGTTTGTGTTGTCTTTTCTTTGTGTCTCTCATGCTAATAAAAAACTCTTTCTGTGTCTGTGCCACTTGACGAAAGCTTATAAGCGGTTCTCTGAACAAGCACACAATATATATGTACCATACCATACTATGCCAAGGACCGAACCTTCGGTTCTAGCGTCTGTAGTTTTGTGCCCGCGTTCAGAGACGGATCCCGAAAAAATTGACCTGGCAATCAAGAAAATTTAATAGATTAAGTAATTGGGTAATAATAAAATTCTTCAACGGCTAATATGTGCATTTCGTCATTAGGTAGGGGAGAGTGGGGGCTATTGGGACACATTTTTTTCAACCCCTGTGTATTTCAGCAAAAATACAAGAATTTTAATTTCTTTTCTCTCAAGCTCATAAACTGAACATTTGTTTATTTAAAAAGTCATTCGGCAGGTGTCAAATGTCCCATTAGCCCTTATATGTGGGGTTTAATGGGACAGGGTGCAGGGCCAATGGGACATGCTAAATGGTGCCTTAATTAAATGTTCAAAAAAGGGAAAAGGAATCAGAAAATGACCAGAAAATAAAATTTTAGAGCAAATACCATTTACATAACGTATACATAACGAAACTTTATCTTTAAACAATTATTTCATATTGAAAGGTGAAATATCATAGTTAAAACTCAAAATCGGAGGTGCTTCTAAAAAGTTTTTTGAACACTGATGGAAAATATAGTTTTATAACTAAATCTTCTAAAATTTATTCGAAACTTGTCCTCTTTTTCAGGGTACTTTGGATTTAAAAAGACAGTCATCTTCAAAATAGCTTACCTGGAGTTCATCGTCTTCTTTTCCAGAAATCAATCCAACGAATAAAGAATAGCTTGCTTTTCTAGCAAATTTTACCAACAACGAATTATTCATATTCACCAAATATATGTAAAAAAGTATATTTCCCCCCGCTTTTGGCCCCTTATCCATTAGCCCTGCTTTCCAATAGCCCCCGCTCTCCGCTATATATTGATTAAGCTTCAAACATTAACTTTTTGGTTTAATACATTGGTAGTTAATGAAAACATTTATTAAATGGTCATTGGTAATATCAATATCTTATTTAAATTAAAAACCACCTTGGTTTGCATGAGAAATTTATGCCTTGATAAGAATAAGAAAAGGCCTGAACAAAGATGTTCACGTGTCGAACATAACCTATAATTATCTCTACGGGTCAAAACTCAACACAAAGAAGCTGGGCGCAGCTACAAAAAAAAAATTGGGGTGTGATTCAATTTTTTAAGGAAAATAAATTTTACTTAAATTTATTTTTGTAAATTGTTTGAATAGCAATTCAGTAATTTTCAGTTAAATTTTTTCAATTAAAATTATTTTTTTTTTAAATATTGTAATAATGGTAAACACAGTTTTTACAATGGAAATGTTTCGAATGGTGTACGCTCTTGTTTACATTTTTCCATTTCGTGCGATTTCATTGGTTGTTTTGGTTCGCTCTCAGAATAACCGTCATAGATGAAAATAAACTTTTTTTATACAAGCTTTCTTTAGCAAACAATTTGTACAACCAACGGCACAGCGAGAAAATGGAATTTTAAAAATATTCTTAGAAAACTTATTTTCGAATACCCAAACAGTAGTAGTAATTCCTGACAGAAAATGAAAACAAGATCGCTGGAGATGTTACCTTCCACGACGTGAAACAACCAAATTAATTTAATAATGAACTTTAATTAGTTTTTATTCTACAAAACTATAAATGTGAGGATTATTTAATTGGTAATTAATGTTTTGTTTTTTAAATAAAAAAAAGTAAGTGCAATAAATAGGAAGCAACTCAATTAATTATTATTATTTTTTATTTTTCATTTAACAACTTAGATAAAATCACCTGATTTGATGTGACGACGTGAAACAACCTAATTTAATAATGAACTTTAATTAGTTTTAATGCTACACAACTATAAATGTGAGGATTATTTAGTTTGATAATTAACGTTTTATTTTTTTAATAAAAAAAAGGAAGCGGAATAAATAGGAAAGAACTCCATTAATTATAGAATATTTTCTTCATTTAAATGCTTAGATAATTTAAATAACTTGATTTGATTTACAAAAATTAAACGATAAGCTTCTAATTTTAAATTTAATTATAAAAAATAAGAATACTTATATATAATTCCGTAATAAATATACGATTCATAATTTAATGGCATCGCCGAATTGACTGCCGACCTATAAACGGCCAGTGCAGCCAAAAATGTCCGACGAATAATACCCCGTATGTAGGGAGTGCACGTTAAATATTCTTCAAAGTCTTAACGCTGAGTACGATGTCGCTCTTAACGGTTGCGTCGGGTGCCTACTCAGGCGTCGGCTCGTCACTTGACTGTGGTTATCAAATACGAAGCCAACCGATACGTTATCAATAGAACTCGTGTAGCTCTAGTGCGACGATAACACAAACTAAAACTAAAAAAACTAATATCTTATTCAGTTACATTGCCAAAAACTTTTTTAAACTTTAATTTCAAACTTTTGAACTTTTTTCATCTTTTAAGGCTGCTCATCACCCCCATTCCCCGTCCTCCCTCGATCGGACTTGCTAATGGTAAGTCTATGGGGAAAAAATGGTTTTTATTCCAAAAAAAAGGCAAAGAAATTATAGGAATATTTTGATGCGATTTTTTTTTAATTCATAAAACTACAATCAAGTTGTGCTGTTAGCGGTTATTTTTTAAAAAACGTTATTTACTTTTTTTTAATCTACATTTTTTTCGATTAAAAAAAGTAAATAAAGTTTTTAAAAAAATAACCTCTAAAAGCACAAATTTATTGAAGTTTTAAGAAATTAAAAAAAAAACGCATAAAAATATTCCTATAATTTCATTGCTTTTTTTTAAAATAAAACCATTTCCCCCCCCCCCCCATAGACTTACCATTAGCAAGCCCGATCGAAAGAAGACGGGGAATGGGGTAGGGGTGATGAGCAGCCATAATAAGTGAAAGTTCAAGTAGCTTTATGGCTGACATATTTTTCCATCTGGAATTTCATTAATTAGATCTGATCAGAGCTTGGCGAAAACAAATTATTTATTGTTGGTAAAATTTGCTAGAAATCAATGTATTCTTTAATATTTTGGATTGATATCTGAAATAGATAGGCATAAACTGCGGGTAAGTAAATTTCAAGATAAAAAAAGACTGTCTTTTTAAATTCACGTATCCTGAAAGCAAGTATGGGATATATTTTATAAGATTAAATTACAAAACTCTAATTTCCAGTGATTAAACAAAAATTATGAGATAATCTTCGATTTTAAATTTCAACTTTGATATTTCATCTTTCAATGGGAGAAATAATTGTTTTAAAAATAAAATTTCATTATGTATACATTATGTAAATGGTATTTGCTTTAAAACTATTTTCTGGTCATTTTCTGATTGCTTTTCCATTTTAGGAAAATTTTAATTCAGCCAAATTTACAAAGTCCCATTAGCCCTGTACCCTGTCCCATTAGACCCCACATATGGGGGCTAATGGGACGTTAACATGTTTGTTTAAAATGACTCGCACCAAAAATATGGTAATGTTTTAAGGTATGCATATACCTTGGACAACTTTTTCTTTAATTTTTGAGATAGAATTTTAAAACTTTGTGGGAAGATCAGGCACATAAAAACTAAGATAAATATACTTAATGGCTAAAAAAAAATATTAATTTATAAAATAATTAGCAATTAATTAATTTAATTGTGCCAAACTGCGAGCAACTTAATGACTATTCAAATTAGTTGTTTTACATATTTTTACAGAAAAGGAAACAGTAAATATCTAGGCATGTGATCATACTTTATCTAAGCTCTAAGCAAAATAGTTATTTAATTATGATAGTTTGAAATGGCTAACTTTAAAATATACGATTTTTTTAAATAATTTAATTTTTTGAAGGTCTGTAAAAAATAAATATTTGTTACAATTGCTTTAAAAAGTATGGCCACATGCCCTGATTCATACTCTTTAAAATACACTTTAAATTTCCTAAATCGAAGCATATTAATTCGAAATATCTTGCTCGCAGTTCAATCATGTTATGAAAAAAACTCGTCCTTCAGAAAATGCTTTCACGGTTTTCATTGTAAGACTGATTACCATAGAATTCCCTTTAAAAAATTGCCTGTAAATTAAAAACTATTTACAGTATATGAAATCTACTTGTACCATTTGAAAGATAAAGAATCGGATAATATTTTAATGCAAAATCATCAGGACACATATTTTGATCAATTTTCCGTTTTCTAAGGTATATGCATACCTTAAGATCTGTCAAATGACTTTTTAAGTAAACGAAGGATCAGTTTAAGAGCTTGTAAAAAAAGAAGTTAAAATTCTTGTATTTTTGCTGAAATACAGACGTTAACAAAAGTTATTTTTATTACTTAAGGTCTGTAAAAAATAAATATTTGTTACAATTGCTTTAAAAAGTATGGCCACATGCCCTGATTCATACTCTTTAAAATACACTTTAAATTTCCTAAATCGAAGCATATTAATTCGAAATATCTTGCTCGCAGTTCAATCATGTTATGAAAAAAACTCGTCCTTCAGAAAATGCTTTCACGGTTTTCATTGTAAGACTGATTACCATAGAATTCCCTTTAAAAAATTGCCTGTAAATTAAAAACTATTTACAGTATATGAAATCTACTTGTACCATTTGAAAGATAAAGAATCGGATAATATTTTAATGCAAAATCATCAGGACACATATTTTGATCAATTTTCCGTTTTCTAAGGTATATGCATACCTTAAGATCTGTCAAATGACTTTTTAAGTAAACGAAGGATCAGTTTAAGAGCTTGTAAAAAAAGAAGTTAAAATTCTTGTATTTTTGCTGAAATACAGACGTTAACAAAAGTTTGTCCCAATAGCCGCCCCCACTCTCCCCTACTGTTACTTAAAGATTTTGGTTTTCCTTTTTTTTAAGCCTCTTTTGATTTAATGAAAACATTTTTAAGGGCTTTTGGAACTTCGGAACTTCTCTATTGTTCACAAAATAAAATATAACTTGAATGCAGGTATTATTTTTTTTAGGGAAGAGGGGGTTATGACCCTTATACCCCTTTTGAGTAGGAAAGGGGGGGAAATAATTTTGTTTAAAAAAGTACTACAGGGGGATCGGCTGATTTTTAAAATACTTGATGATGGTAATGAAAAAAAAATTCTAAGAAAAATGGTAACTGACTTGGGAAATTTCCGACTATAAGCCTCCTACTCCACTCACTCCAACTTCTCACTACGTTGATATTCTCAGGGGCGGCGGCAGCGGTGGGGCTAGGGGGGCTCAAGCCCCCCTGTCGGGGAAGGCTAGCCCCCCCGTCGGGGAAATTTTAAATTTCGTCGGGATAAAACTAACTTACGATATCGGAAAAATTTGAGTCGGAAAAAAATTTTCAGCGGTTTCAAAACTCAACATTGTTTCGCATTTTCCAGAACTGTCATTTCAAGTCGTGGTTCGTACGCTTCTTCAATTGACCTTGAGTGCATACCCCTAAGCGGCGAAATGTAACTTCTCTTTCATCGTCCCACCACCCCAAACAGGGAGGGGGGCTAGCTGTTGAAACCCTCTAAACGCTGGGAAAACAAAACCCCACTACTGTCCTAGCTACTGACAAATTTATGGGTTCGGAGAACTTTTCGGTGGGGAGTGCATAGCCTCCGTCGCAAGAGGGTTCATTACCACTAAGAGATTTCTTCCGAACGGATTTACTTAGTGCACTTTTAAACGATTTGCTTTTTCGTCAGAATAAATAATAAGAATGTAAGGGAACACACTACTTGTGGTAAGTTTAACCTCAATTAATTTTATTGGATTTTTTCAGAAGTATTTTAATACATATTTTTTAATTTTAAAAATAAAGGATTTCCTCGATTATTGATATTTTTTGTGCTAAAATTGAAGTAAAGGCAGTAAATTTGTTGTTTGTGCTCGTCTCCGCACGTAAAAAATACTACGCAATTTGAAATCCCTTTAAATGTTGTTTTCAAAACTGAATTCAAATTTTGTACGGTTTTTTTTAATATAAAATATGAAAATCCTAATTGTTTAATTACTCTCAATTGTCAAAGTGTAAATAATGAGTATATATGGCTCTTTTTTTCTAAACATTGAAATAACACTCAGTTTAATGACTCTTATGAACTAATCAAATCAAAGTAAAATAATGCCCCATTTTGACAAGTTATTTAGACCATGCAGCGTTCGAAGAATGATCGACTGTACATTAAATGATCTGAACAACTATTCCTTTGAATAATTAAAATATTTGAAACTTTTTCAAAATGGGCTAAAGACGGAAGCTCAAGTCAAAGCCAACTTTAACAGAGATTCCAATCCTTTAATTCTTCATATTCTTAAGGTTTTCATTCCATGTGTACCACTACCACGGTATTTTGGAGATAATGATGCAAAAAAATATAATCTGGAAGAATCTTAGACTAACTTCACATCGATTTAGTCGTCCAATACCTGTACAGTTTCGTAAAGGAATTAGCACTAGCTGAATTTACCAACTTTAGGGAATAATTGGAGCTAAAAAAAATGTAGTAATTTTAGCCTAAATTAGTTTTTAAAAAAAAATGAAAAATGGGGCTTCATACTTCTAAAAACAGGTAAAACTAGACTTTTAGTCCATTGGAAAATTTCAGAGCCATGTTTGTACCCCTTTTGGTAAAATGTGCATCCCTAAAAAATTATTTGGCAAAGCATCCTACTGTGTGGAAATTTTTGAGGATTTGTATATAGTTGGAAAAAAAAATCTGAATAGTAGCGCATTTAGCTTTAAAAAGATAGTTTGAAATCGAATTTTATATTGAACAAAGGTATTAATCGATTTATAAATTTTTTAGATTGTGTTTTTTTGTTTCATTTGTGAATATTTATAATAACCGTGCGAAGTGGTTACGGTTTGATGTTGATTGTTGGTTATATTTGGACCAATTCGAGAATGAATATGCTAAAAAAAACTTTAATTTTTAATTATACCGAAGCCCCCCCGTCGGGGTAAACTAGCCCACCCGTCGGGGAATTACTAGCGCCACCACTGGATATTCTATTTTGTCAAACAAAAAAAACTTAATTTGGTTCAACCAACTTGTAACAAACCCTAAAAGACATTTGAACAATCAACTTATTGACATCGTGGAGATTTCAGTCCGTCTGTACGTACTCCCTTTCGAATTTCGTTTTAACCTTTCGATTTTAAAACTTTTTTATTTGAAAGGTATGACATCAGCACTATATACATACATACATATTGCCTATCAAAATTCAACTTACGAAATTTCATTTAAATTACTAAGAACACTCTTAAGTTTGAAACTCTCATTGGAGAATTTCTATATTGAAATAGACATAGAAACTAGCTCCCCCGTTGCGTTCATGGGAACTAATGCAATGATTTCTGGCTGCCAATTTCTAGCCACCTTTAGGAGCTTTAACAGAGCCAATTATACGCCTCTTAATTTAAAACTCTGGTCAAGTGACGACAGGGATCTATTTTTGACGACAGCACATCGTTGCCATGCGATTTAGTATTATATTACTGTAATTTAAATTGTTGCAGTTGTTTCATTTAAAGAATTAAATACTTTTTCGATTTATTAGAAAGAATAAATTTTTTGGTCTTGTTAAAGCTCAGGAAGAACAGGCTATAGGAACTACATTTTACCTACTTTATTTATAATGAAATCACTTTTATCTCAACATATTTTTTTATTAACAATTAACATCTTTTACATTAATATATGTTTTTATTATTATCAAACAATGTTTGAATATGTACAGCAGTGGAGGAAAAATACCCACTAGTGATTATTTCGGTCGCTAATCATCCAATATAATCGGACCTTTTTGACTTAGTAAACAAATAGCATCCAAATTCAAATCTAAATTTTTTTCGATTAAAAAAAGTAAATAACGTTTTTAAAAAAATAACCTCTAAAAGCACACCTTTATTGGAGTTTTATGAATTTAAAAAAAAAAAAAACGCATCAAAATATTCCTATAATTTCATTGCTTTTTTTTAAAATAAAACCATTTCCCCCCCCCCCCCCATAGACTTACCATTAGCAAGCCCGATCGAAAGAAGACGGGGAATGGGGTAGGGGTGATGAGCAGCCATAATAAGTGAAAGTTCAAGTAGCTTTATGGCTGACATATTTTTCCATCTGGAATTTCATTAATTAGATCTGATCAGAGCTTGGCGAAAACAAATTATTTATTGTTGGTAAAATTTGCTAGAAATCAATGTATTCTTTAATATTTTGGATTGATATCTGAAATAGATAGGCATAAACTGCGGGTAAGTAAATTTCAAGATAAAAAAAGACTGTCTTTTTAAATTCACGTATCCTGAAAGCAAGTATGGGATATATTTTATAAGATTAAATTACAAAACTCTAATTTCCAGTGATTAAACAAAAATTATGAGATAATCTTCGATTTTAAATTTCAACTTTGATATTTCATCTTTCAATGGGAGAAATAATTGTTTTAAAAATAAAATTTCATTATGTATACATTATGTAAATGGTATTTGCTTTAAAACTATTTTCTG
This sequence comes from Hylyphantes graminicola, assembly GCA_023701765.1. NCBI lineage: Eukaryota > Metazoa > Arthropoda > Arachnida > Araneae > Linyphiidae > Hylyphantes > Hylyphantes graminicola. The sequence goes on from CM043123.1 coordinate 33,610,587, forward strand.
GTCATTTTCTGATTGCTTTTCCATTTTAGGAAAATTTTAATTCAGCCAAATTTACAAAGTCCCATTAGCCCTGTACCCTGTCCCATTAGACCCCACATATGGGGGCTAATGGGACGTTAACATGTTTGTTTAAAATGACTTTTTTGGAACAAAAACCATTTTTTCCCCATAGATTTAGCATTAACCAGCCCGATCGAGGTAGGACAGGGAATGGGGGTGTCCAATCCCCTGTTTCTGGTCTAGAAGATTCTTAGTCTATGGATTAATCGACGCCCGTCTTTAAAGTGTTAAGATATGAAAAGTCCATTCGTTCTTACCTCTCCTTTTTCTTTAAGGTTTGACAATTGAGACCTACCTCTGATACTCTCAGAGTAGTCTGGCACATTCATTAAACTAATCATAATAATTTTAAGCACTTTTAATTAATTATATTATTATTACTATCATAATTTTTTTTGTACAGCCTGAAAGTTGAACAGTTCAAATTGTTTGGTTTGTATTACATTATCTACATTTTTTTTTTAAAAATGTATTCAACTCTAAATGAGTTGTCTGTTAATATGAATCAATGAAAAATAATTTTGACAGGCACTTTTTTTACCTATTGTCGAAATATGACAAGGTGTGAGGAATGAAATTCTAAAATTATTATTTTTAATATAAAACTTAGGGATCCATCTATCAGACAAGTTTCTATGAAAAAAAGTAAAAGGGCAATGAAAGTATATAGAAAAATTAAGTACTAATTTATTTTTCATAAAACATTAAACATATAAGGCAAGTACATTTAGATCTGCTTATTTTTAAATGCAAATAAAATCGAAGTATATAAAAATCCATTTTGTAATAAATGCACAACAGTTTAACGCAAAACGTACAGTGACAATATCAATAACTGATGATATAAATGATTTATAGTAAAACTGGACAACAATATTTACCACTTTTAATAAAAGAAAATATGCTAAAACAGGCACATAAATTATTGCATAATTTTAAGTCACTAATCTCACAATATTTTAATAATTGCATTTAAATTAATAATTTAATAAATAATTGCATTTATACCCCCACAATATGTGCAAAAGTGACACATTGAAAAAATGGCTTTACAGGAGAATTGTTTGAGGTTAAGCATTTCATTGCAGATAAGCTATGGATCTGCTTATTGTAGCCATCTTTAGTACCGATAGTATTTGGCTTATACATTAGTAGAAAAACCTTAAATTAAAAAAAAATTAAACATCTTTAAACTCTGCAAGAAATATTTGCCATGTATCACTTTTGCATATGCAGAGCAATGAACACTAGTTGGTACCCATAACTCCATTTACGTAAGGATATATAAATTTGTTAAAACAAATTATTCAGTAAAAAATTCATATAAAAAGCTTGTTTTCAGAAAAAATTTGTTTAATAGTTTCACAAAGATTGAGCTTTAAGAATTTTTTAACTTTTTTGAACTCGGTACATGAATGAAAAGAAGATACATGAATAATTAAATATGGCATCTGTGGGTGACTTGTCTTAAAACAATTACAATGAAACCCCAGTATTGGTTTTGGAGATGATAAATGAGGATTTAATTCTATGATGCTCTGTGAAATGGCTCTTTCAGTTTTAAGAACTTCGCTCTTCAATTCCTCTTCATCACAGTCAAACTTATCTAATATCTGAGTAACTTTGCGATTTATCCATACTCGATCATATACAATACATTGTATTGATAGTAACAAATTATCATTATTAACAGATGATTTGAGATTATCATGATTTTCCAGGTCAATTATCTCACAATCCATCAAAAAGCCATAACAAAGGATATGGAAAACTGCTTTAGCAGCTTTACTGTAAAAGGATTTAATTACATTTTTTTCTTTACTGAGGGATGATAAAATCTCATGATCGAGGGCCACTAGGATAGTTGAATCATTTGTGTCATGGTAATAAAACTCGGTCAAAAAACGATTATGTAATAGTTCATGATCAAATAGCATCGGAAATTTATCAACGGGGATGTACGCAGAATATATTGTATTATTTGTTAAAATATCCTTAGCAAAGAACAAATATGGTTTTAAAGGAAATGGGTGTTTAAAGTTCTTGCCAACGTTGTGGCTGAGATCAAATGGATCTTGAATAGAAATATTTGTTATCTGAAAAGAAAAAAAAAGATCACATATCTACAAATTACTTTTAAACTTTTTTACATATATCTTGTAAAATTCTGCATTAATATAACATATAGTCCTTCAGAAAATTGTAAGATCACTAAAATTGCAAGCCTTTCTTCAAGAACAGCATGGACTGTAAATTTTAAGGGAATCAATTAAGGTAAATTTAAAGTAACTGTTAAAGAACTGCTGTAAGAAAATTTTAGTACTTTCGATAGGGCGATATTTTGTAACTTAATTGCAACTTAAATCACCTCATAATTTAAATAGACAAAACTGACAGACATAATCCATTCTGTCATTTTCATTAAAAATATGCTTGGTGAAAACCCATAAAAAATAAATGTTAATTATATTCATTTGTAATTATTTTTTCATTTTATTAAACAATTTTAAGATGAATTTCTGTCTATACTACATGCCTAATTTAAATAGGAATGTTAAATTGATCTTTCAATTGTTTGCATCAGCAATTTCAATATTAAAAAAAGTTATGCGTAATTTGGCACAAAACTAATGGTCCAAGATTCAAAGACCCAAATTGATGGCAAGAGCATTTATGGTCCACCAAAACTGCCCTTGTCAAGCCACTGAGGGGTTATACAGGATTCACATATTTATTTGAAAAATAAAATCTCAAAGTAGGTTTGGTAAATTATTGTACACAAATAATATTTAAACTAATTAAATATACATAAAGAGAAGAAATGGATAATGGAATACAGAACATTATCTAATAATTTACCTGAAATACAACATTACTGCCAGTTTTCAAATCTTCAAGGGGCAGAGGTTTTCCCGTACGAACACAAACAGCATACCTTTCAAATTCAAAATTCCAATAAAATTCAAAAAATTTCTCCAAAAGTTGTTCTGGAAATTATGAATTATTTGAAATTGCATAAATAAGTTTCACACACACAGAAATATGTATAAAATAAGTACCATAACCTAATGTCCAGAAATTAATACTCTCATTTGAATTAGTGTTATACTATACAATGAGTGTGAACTGGGTATTCAATTCAGTAAAAGAAATATAAGAAATTAATTCATTTTGACCTTTTCCAAGTACAATTATTATTTATCATATTTTTTTGTATTTTTCTTAAAAAATATTTCTTGTGCTGGATAATCATTATTGCATGTTTGAGCCGTGGTTATATTAGGACAACAATAACCAACAAGTTGGTCACAAATCTACATATTATTAAGAAAAGGTTTCTGTGTTCATTATGTAAACATGAAAGTAGAAAATTTCTTACCGAAACTGTTTTGGTTGCACTACGGTTTTACTTTTTAAGAATATAACTATCATACCGTAGGATGGGGTAACTTTGGGACTGGGTGGGTAACATTGGGACAAAGGGTTAGTTTTAGTTTGCAGGATTCCCTGAGGGACAAACTGCGTAGGTTCAATCTGCAAACGCGTAGTCCTGTACTGTGAGGCTACTTGGTGGCAGTTTTCAGAACCAGTTTACTACTACGTTGCGACAGCCAAGTTTTATTTCTTGCCATTGTTTTTCACAAAATTCTTGTTTTAATGAAACTTTCTCTTCTGCCTCAAGAACTGTGAACTTCAGATCACTTTCAAGTACGTATACACAATACCAAACATCTTCTTAAGTATCTTATATAGAATTAACAATGTTATTAAAGTATTTTGTTTTATATAACCTATAAACTGTAAATTTTCAGCTCTTTACCGGGTAATTTTGGGACAGCCCCAAAGTTTTATACTGGTTTTTTTTTACAATAGTTTTTTTTTCAGCATTGCATTGGACAATAAAATGCCTAGAAATTATAAAAGAGCTCTTGGCACACGGCCCTACAGAAATTATACTGAAGAAAATTTACAAGAGGCTTTACTAGCAATAAAGAACACGACACTGTCGATCCGAAATGCAGCCTCCAAGTATAAAATACCAAAAAATACACTACATCTGAAATCCCAGGAAAAACATACCAAACCCATAGGTCGGGCTACAGTCTTCAGAGAAATCAAAGAGAGAGAGAGAGAAATACAGAGTCAGAGAAATTTTCAAAGTTAAAGAGCTTCAAGTGTACAATGATCTCTTGGCTTCAGCTGACAAAAACTAACTTTTATGAAGTGTGTAAATAATATTTTTGTATGTTCAGTAAAGATCCAAAGCCTAATAGTATCAAAAAGTAATTATTTGCAATCTATGTGCACATGTATCATAACTCCATTGTTTAAATATAATACTATGCGTTGCAGTTGGTACACACTCATTTACCTTGTCTTTTCTTAGGTAGATAATGCACTTATACAATATTGCGGGGTAATATTGGTACAAAGTCATGTTTCTTGCTATTTCTAATAGAAATAATGCACTGTCCCAATTTTACCCCAATTAGTGGGGTAAGATTGGGACAGTTTAAAATATTTTTTTAATAAAATACCCTTGTTTCTAGAGTTATTGTCTTGTTATATTTTGTTAGAGGAAGACAGGCTTTACATATTAATAATTTTTTCAGTAACCTAACTTCAAAAATAAAAAAAGAAACAGCGTAAAACTTTGAAAAGTGTCCCAAAGTTACCCCAGTCTACGGTACCTATTTAAATAGGTTAAAAGCAAGATGCAATTGAACCTCATTAATGTGAAATATGACTTAAGATAACCAAAGATAACTAAATCACTAAATGCTATTTTCCCATAACATTATGTTTTGAACAAATGCTAAGAAATATGCACAACACATCTTAATGAGAAGAATTTTAAATAAAAGAAACTAAAAGTTCAAATAGGTTACAATATGGCACCATGCATGAAAAAGTGACACATTGAGAAAAGTTTCAGAAAAATCTTCCAAATTTTTTGTTTATTGTATTTCGTAATAGAATATAAAAGGATCAGCTAACTGTTCTACCAAATGATAAAAAATTTGTTCAATCACTAGATATTAAATTTGAATATCATAGCATAATTGCACTAAACATTACAAAAACGAAAGTCACATTGACGGATATAACCCTATTCAAGCACAAAGTAATGTAGTTCAGCAAATTTTTAAAATATAATTAAAAAATCATAATTTATCTTCAAAATATTAACATTAACTTACCTTCAGTATCTTGATTTGTTGTTTGTGGAATTGAACATTTATCTTGTCTGAATGAGATTGGCCAACCAGCCACATAAGTAGAAGATTCTACAATTAAAGGTATAAGTTAAAGAAAAAGGTTTATAACAGATACTGTCACTAGAACCATTTTAACACAAAATTTATGAGTCTAAGAAAACCCTAAACACAGCATTTAGTTCTATATTAAACTTTTAAACGTCAAAATAAAATTATTTTTTTACCAAAAATTCCAAGTTATTCCTTATTATTAGCTACATTTGTATTTATTTCAAAGAACAAAAACGTAATATTGCTCACACTTAAATCGAAGCAAAACATTTCATATCAACATTGAAACTATATCGCTTTCAAAACAAAGTTAACCTATTTATATTTGAAAAAACAATGAAAAAACTTGCCAAAAGAAAGAAAGGAACCAAAAGGAAGACATTAAGATGACATTACTCATTAATAAATGATAGTCATAAAGTTAAGCTAAGTGCAATGGCGATTAGTTCCATTACAAGGGATATTTAAGGTTACAGTTTTTTAATAAATGAAGCTCTTCTAAAATTTTATTAATTGTAATTGGTTGCTTGAAAAGTTTTGTTGTACTATAAAATTACCCAAAAAGCACAAATAGTGAAGGAAAAGCTGAGAATTTTTTTTTTCTCCCAACATACATAACATTTCACAAGTTTATCAAAACATTATATATCTTAACCTCTTAGCCCCAGAGACACACAATTATATTAAACAATTACTCACTAAGAAGGTCAAACAAAACAAGTTTTTTCAGCAGCTAATTTCTGAGACAATTTGTAAAAACAAACGTTCGAATAGAGCTAGATGCAATTAATTACAAAAAAATGACAAAGCTTGTCATAACACACACAAAAAAATACTTTTACTGAAACCTCAAATTTCAATAAATTGATGTGACATCCAACAAATATCAAACACGGATTTTTTTTTTTTAAAATTACTTGCTAAATACATAATTTTTGAAAAATATGTTTAGATAAAAAAAATACATGGTTAAGCAAGCCAATTGCATTCCAGTGCTTAGTTGGAAACACTATCTTGTTGTACTTTTTGCAATATAAAATTGATTTTAAAAAAATGATTAAGTCACGTGTCAGTCAACCATGAGTAACTCACATTACAACAAAAAAAGTAAAGCGTGCTAAAACAAAATCACTGCTTTTTCTTAACCAGCTAAAGAAAAAGATAGCTCCTTAAAAAAAGATAATGGCTGAGCTCCATGATGAGGTTGACTTTATAAATTTATATATATATATATATATATATATAAAAATACATGATTTAATGCAAATTCAGAGCTAAAAGGTAATTAACTTAGCAGTGTAGTCTACTGCTAATAGCCATTAGCAATTTCACGTGCATTTTTTTTTTTTTTTGCTCTCTTGACTTGATCAATAACTTATTTGCATTTAGAGTATGCACTATTTAGCACATTCAGTTTCACCTCTGCAAATGCTATAAGTAAAAAATATAGCTATACAATAATAGTGAAAGTAACGCGAATCCCAATTCGAACTGCCCTTCGACTGAGAAACTGTTTCTAAAACTTCAAAAAGAAATATACCCCTACAAAAGCAATGAATGGTAACTCTGGCTTAAACCAAAATCTTTTCTACCCCTTTGAGGTTTACGAGTGAAAATTTAGACTTGTAGGTACCAAGAAGTAAGAGGACTATAAAATTAAATGCAACAATACTAACCAGAAAGATCCATAAGGCTGTTAACACTTGGAAGAATAGAGGGTCTTGTGTTTTGGAGAAAGAAGATAATCATAAGGGTGAAGGCATAACTTGAGAGTGCAGCTTCCTTTATAAACATGAGACTCTTAGCCCACCATCTCAGAGTCATAACCAATGGAATCACTCGTGAATCTAAACCTCCGAAAAATTTCAGCAATTCTGTATTGAAGACAACTAACCTAAAATAGGTTAATAAATGAAGAATAATGTAATTTTCAATAAATGCTATAAAGAAGTCAGCAGTTAAAAAAAATTAAGAAGCTATAGCTATACATACTATACTTGATTGATAAAATTCCTGGAAAATTTAGATACTAGTTATTATACTATGGATCATGTCTTACCAATTAAAAAGTGACAATAATACAATTGCAGTAGAATTTCAATTTTTAAACTCAATTTAAAACAAATGCTTTAATTTAGTCATTAAAAAATCTTCACAGTCACAGAATTCAGAAAAGCAATATCCTTATTTTGTATTTTTCGAGTTTTAAATAGTAAAGTATTCACTGCATGTGTTTTTAAAACCATTTTGAAGTAAGCTGGTAAATTAAAATGTATCATCTATCATATTTTGGTTATAATAAATATGGGAAGAGAGTGAATCCTTAAGTGTTTTTGTATTGGGTATTAATATAATTTTTTTAATATAAAAATTACTTTAATTTTAATAAGATCTGAAACATTTTTAATAAATTACATACTTGTTCCTACATGTCAAATCACAGCATATATTTGCTTGTCTGCCTTTTACTCCCATGAAGTTTAAGATAGGGCACCTTGCAGGAATAAAAATTGTACGTCTGAAATGTTTTTTGAAGATTCGAGAAATAAACAGCAGCTGGGCCTTCTCACCCATTTTTTCCAGATCTCTTAAAGGAAATTCACCATTTTTAACTTGAGATAAAGTTGGAGGTTTTTCTTCTTTATCTTCTTCTCCACCCTTTAAAATTTTTGTTAAATTTAAACAGACGACTCTTAAAAGCATAAACTATAGTAATTCAAATTCTATAGTTTTATTTTCAATTTCAGAAATTAAAAAAAAATTCTATCTTAAGGATTGTCTGGTACCATTTTTATGATTTCCGTATTTTCGTTGAGTTTAAGATAGTGAGAATCAATTATTCATTTAAAATGAAATGCTTGAAACATTAGAGAAGTTGCATAATCTATCTCCATAGATAAAAGGGATCGTTTGAATTATACTTACTACCCAACAATAATCAGGTGTAGGTAAGAAAAGTATATCCATATCACAGCCTTGGGTACCAAACCCATTATTAGTTGATCCGTACATGAAAACTTGACAATTAGGGTAATAAGGTTGTAGACATTTAAGAACCCTGTCTAATAATGAATTACGATCTTTCAAGTCTTGTTCAGTTAAAGAAGACAATCTACAAAGCTGTTGCATTTTTTCAGTCACCTATAAAAGCAATTTATTTTAGTATTTTTAATAACAATTTTAAAGAACACAATTATAAATTTCAAGCACTTATTTAACGTTTAGTTTTTTGTTTATATCACAGCTAAATTTTTATGAACTGATGCATTGTAAAAAAGATAAATATTTTTTTTTAAATACATCTAAATTTTTTTCCGTAAGGACTGGGTGCCTTTTCTTTTGCTAGGGTTATTCTTCAACTTGTTTAACATTATAAAATACTATTCAGAATGTTCAGAAATAGCATTTTTAAGGATATAATAGTGACAATGAACCACCTTTGTTAGGTGTTTAATTAACACTTTTGCATAATTAGTTGAATTTCATAAAACTAGTACTTTTGTTCTGCATAACAATCTTAGCTTGTATCTATGATATAAATAATGCATGTACTTAAGATAAGGTCAATGGGAACCCTATCAGCATCCTCAATATTTTACTTTCAAATTTGTACGGTGAATTTTTACTAATTATTGACCCTGTAATCAGTTGTAAACGATGGAGTATCTTAAAAAGAAAGATAATCTTGGTTGGCAAAGCTTTGCTTTTGTTTGGGAGGCTGCACTGAACACGAAGGACTGGGTTTCAACAATTGCAGTCTCATGCGCCTATTAGGCAAGAGGAGTCCCAAGGCAATCAGTTGTAATTCCATTGGCTTTTGTTTGTGAACACATTTAATATCAATGCTGCTAATTTTATGGTTCATCTAAACAGCTTCAACTTAACAGTCTATCAACATATCTGGATGAATTGTCTGACCAGAAACATATGTTAAAAAATAAAGCAATTTTTTTAGGAATTTTTAAAGTACTGGGTATCATTGTTAATTCTGAATAAAATCAAGTTTAAAATAATCAGCACATACCTTGGTTATTATTCATATTATTAGCTTGTGTAATAAGTTTCAGATTTGTTTTTTGAGCAGTCTACTTTATTCAAAGTAGTATAGATACATGAAGATGCTGTACTTCTGCCACCACTTACAAGCAAAGTATGGCCCAGATTTTGTAAGATTTTTTATTCTTAGTAATAAAAATTACACAACTCATTTAAATTTTAAATATAATGTAAATAACCAATCATTATGGCTAGTTTAAGCTATTTGACGTTCTGTAGTGAGTCGCCTCTCTGGCTTTCAGGGGGATGTTTGGTGTGAAGATTAATGATCCCAAGTTTTGCAGTTATCAGGAACTGTTTTAACAAAAAAAGACCCCCCCCCCCCTTAATCACTTCAACCGAATGTGCAATTAAAGTTCTAAAACTTACTGTTTCACCTGTAAGAAGATGCAAATAATTGAAAATGCCCTTTTCATTTGGAGTTCTGTTTTTCTTCACAAATGAAATTTTTCCCTGTGAAGGGGGACCCTTTTGAGAATCCTGTGAGAAAATTGATTTAATTAGCAGCAAATTTGACAAAACTGGATATTTTATTAGAAGCACATATAAAATCATTAAAATAAAAATGTATATCTAGCTTATTAATAATATGCACAAAAATCCCTATACCTATTACATATATATACACTCTTCTTCAATGTATCATCCCTCAAGCATGCTTAGGAGCTAAACACTAGGGATTCTGCATGAGGTTGGCCCCCTAACCGAGTTTGCAACACAAAAAACAGATATTTTCACCGGCGACCTAAGCCCATGCTAGAACATAAAAAAGTGCTGAAACTTATTGTGCGCAAATGCATATTGAAAGGAGTATTCAGGTATATAAATTGCTTTCAAAAGCCATTTTTGCACTGGTTGAACACGATTTTGGGCATGTGTAATTTATACGAAAAAAAGTTAACGAGCCAAAAGAAAATTTGGCTTACTTTATGTTTTATGAAGATGGAGTCTTTGTACTTGTTGTTTAATCATGGTAAATTAAAGGTCATAAATAAAACCTGAAGAAATAAGGGTACTTCAAAACATGATATATACTAAAGAAATAGTTAAAATATGCTATGAAACAATAATTTGTGAACCAATACATTTGAATTTAAACTACAAAATAATTCCATCAAAAATGTAAATGATGAAACTGATAAATACCGGAAAACTCAATTTCATGTCAAGCATACATGGTAGAATATATGTTTAGTTTTGTTGATGGTTTACTGCTTGGCCAACTTGCATGTTTATATAACAGTTCTAATCCCGTAAACTCCTAGTTTATTTTAATATGTATACACAGATTGTTTGAACTAATATTTTTTTAGAACTTGTATCTAATTATTAAGAACCTGCACCGAACTTTTATTTTTTAAAAATCCCTAGTCCAACTGTATCTCAGTGCGATGCAACAGAGATGGTTCCTCGTCATTTCCTGTTGATCCTCGTAATTAGTACATTCCAGAAGGCACAGTACCATTTAATCAATTGACTTTCCTAAGCATGCAAGTGAGCTTCATAAAAAGTAGCAATTCACATGTTGGAGCGATGCATAAGACATACACAGCAATAGAAGTATCGCTTAACTCATTAACGACAGCAAGAAAATTTGTCACACAAATTAGCTTTACTATTAAGTTCAAACAAGCAAAAAAATCTATATATACGAGACAAATAAAGACGATTGTCCAGAACAATTTGTGTAGGCTAAATTAAATCAGACATTTTTTTTTTAATGTTAACGTTTTCATTCTGAAATCAAAGTGTTAATGGCGCTCCCAAAGTCATTGTTAATGAGTTAATTGACTTCAATAAGATACTTTTATTTTGCCATGTAGGCACAAAACTCAAGAGTTAGTAAAATGAACTTTCTTGCTGCCATTTTTGCTTACCTCAAATTAATAAGGAATCAAATAACACACTAAGCTGCTTTTATTTTTTCAAATATCCGAACAAACTTTGAACTGCATGTAAATTCAATATCTTATTACTATGATTATTTATTGCACAAAACAAACTTCTACTGGCAAAACATTAAAAAAAAACTGTGTACAAAGTATCATTGACCGACTGTCCTTACTCTCAATTATATAGGCAAGTTTACTTGGGGAAAAATAAATCATATCGAATTAAATTTAAAATATACGGTGCAGAAAAAATTATTGAAGATAAAAAGTTTCACCTAAGAGCAGAAACTGTACAGTTCAGGGTGGTTAAAAAGGCAGGTTTTTTTCCAAAAAACCCAGCCCACTTGGGATTTTTCCAGAGTTTTTTGTTTGTTTTTTCAGGATTTTAGGTTAATTCAGGGTTTTATTTTTTTCATGTATTTTTGTCTGGGTTTTGTGCTTTATTTAGAGAAGTTTTAATTTTTTTTTCAAACTAACAGAAAAAGCAATTTTTTAATTAAGGTTTTAGAAAATTAAGCAGAGGAATATCGGATTGAGAGAATCGGAGGAATATCATTGATTGAGATGAGAGAATGTTCTCAACTCTCGGACTGGTATGGTCAAAGCTGAGAAATAAGCTTGGATGTGAAAAGGCAAACAAATTAGTCAAGGTGTATAGCAGGGCTAGAAAAATCTCAAAATTTTTACATGCCCTGTCGGGCATGTTAGTCTCAGAAATACATGCCCGAATAAAACTTTTACATGCCCAAGCGCAGGCCGAGCGGGAAAAGACAGCTGAAGCCAGGCATGAGTTTTGCAAAAAATAACACAAGCTGAAGCTAAAATGCGTAATTGGATGCGTAAATTTATTTCTAGGCAGTATAATTATTTCACGAAATAAACTGTTACATTATGCAAGTTGGAAAACCAAATTCTCTGACCTTACCAGGTTTTCTTAGAGAATTTACAGAAAATTCCAGGTTTTATCAATGTTAATTAAAAATATATCGAACTATTATACCTTAAGAAACCTTGCCAAAGTAACAAGGATTTGAACAATTGTAGAAAGTGGTGAAATTTCCCGGTGCCCAACAGAATTTTATTGATGAATTTCTATTTGATGCTATGACAACATTGTGAAGTAACTAATTTCGACTTAAGATTAAAATTATCAATTTTCAAGTAGCAACGAATGGATATGTTGGGGATTATTAAAACGCAATTAAGGTTGTGAGGGATTTATTAAAACGCAAAAGGTTTATTTAAATTTATGGAAAAGTATTTTTGATGAAATGTTTACATGCCCAGTCGGGCATGTGAGGCGAAAAAATACATGCCCGATTGGAATTTTTACATGCCCCGGGCATGTCGGGCAATATAATTTTCAAGCCCTGGTGTGTAGGTCCCTTAATTCAAAAGGAATTCAAAAAGATTGGTAGACCTAATCAATTTGTTGTTCAAGAAACTGGGTTGCATTGATTATAATCAGGAATGTTGCAATATAAATATAAATGCCCAGAATATAGTAACTGCAGAAAATTAAATTTGAATAAAAAAGTGTTAATAGTATTTATTTGTTACATAATTAGTATACATTTAAATTTGTAAACATATTTTAAAAATTTAAGGTTAACTTAAAAGTATAATAAGAATAACACTAAAATATTGGTAATTAAAAATTATGTTAATATATTTTTTGTTTGCATAAAAAGTTAGAACTTTTTTTTTTAATTAAATTAACTTAAAACCCTTAAAAAAACACTTGGGTTTTTCGGGTAGGGTAAAATCATAACAACCCTGGTTCAGTTAACACAAAACAGATAAATAAAGGCCATTAAATTATACGTTACCATTTTTAAAAGTACAGAAGTTTGTTGGAAAAAATTATATAATTTGCCAAATGGCAAAATCTGTTACGTTTTTAGATTCATTATATTTCTTTACTATAGCCCTCGTGTAGCTCTAGTGCGACGATAATTCAAACCTAACCCTAACCAAATATTTCTTTACTCTTTAAATGTTAGTGAAATATAGTAAACATAACCATTTTTGGCTCTTTTTGCGAAATATAAATTCAAACAACCAACAAGGTTGGTTGGTTGATATACATATATTTTCAGGCTTGTGTGCTTGCTCAGAGAACCGCTTATAAACCTTCGTCAAGTAAGACAGTCACAACACACACACTCACATGCACACATATACGTGACAGATGCTGCCATCTATTACGCGCCACCTCCACAATTTAGACATGTCCCTGAAGGGGAGGAAAATAGTCTCCAGGAATCTGTACCCGTGGGAAACTGAGCAATGACCACCCACAGGACTTTCGGACCCAACAGATTTAACGAGCACGTACTCCGCATATACTCGGTGAGTTTTCAGCGACCAGGTTTCGATCGCGGGACCTTCCGATCCGTAGATCGCTACTCTGACCACAGGGCGCCTCACAGCCCAACAACCAACTCCAAGTTATACTTTCCGGCTGTGTATTTTAGTCACCTTCTCTTTTGAGCTTAAACACAGTTACTAATGTTTTGTAATTTAAAACCCTGGTAAAGTGAAGAAGGCGACAGCACGCCGCCGAAGTGTGACGTCCAACATGGCTGCTGAGGCTCACTGGGCATAAACAAACGCCATTCGGTTGAAGAAGTGTGTTGCTTTTCATTGAGCGGGTCGTGTTTGTCCAAAAATGTCTTCCATATTCCATATTTTAAGGGGTCTAAGGAGTCTTAAAAATGTGCAAAGAAGGAACTACAAAGTATAGTTTGATCTGTCATGTAATTTTTTAACTACTCAATATACAAGTATAATTTTTTTATATGTAATTCTACAAGATTTATTTATTATAAAACAAATTTTAAAATTTATGAAACTTTAGCCAAAACTAAAATAAATGATATTAAACATAAAGCTATTTTAACACATTGTGATTAGGCTTGCGCTGCAAATTTTGAGGGCAAAATTGAAAAAATGACCCAGAAAATGACTTTATATTGTACAAATATGTACAAACTAGGACTTATACCTAAATTCTCAGCTCAATTTTAATTAGAAATTATTTAAAAATGAATTCAAAATCAAAATTTAAAAAATTTTATTAATTTTTTTAGAAAAAAGTTCTTAAAATAATTTCTAATTAAAATTGAGCTGAGAATTTAGGTATAAGTCCTAGTTTGTACATATTTGTACAATATAAAGTCATTTTCTTGGTCATTTTTTCAATTTTGACCTCACAATTTGCCGCGCAAGCCTAATCACAATGTGTTAAAATAGCTTTATGTTTAATATCATTTTTTTAAGTTTTGGCTAAAGTTTCATAAATTTTAAAATTTGTTTTATAATAAATAAATCTTGTAGAATTACATATAAAAAAATTATACTTGTATATTGAGTAGTTAAAAAATTACATGACAGATCAAACTATACTTTGTAGTTCCTTCTTTGCACATTTTTAAGACTCCTTAGACCCCTTAACTTTTTTTTAAGATAATTTGCAAGCTATAGATAAAGGAGAGAAGCCCCTTCAGGCCTCACACATACAAATTTTCCTATTTGTTTCCGATTTTGTCAAGCTGGGGCGCAACTAGAAAAATTTTCTGGGGGGTTCAGTTTGTTATTATTTTTCAATAAAAATTAATATTAAATTTCAATAGTTTTTCATTAAAATGATTCTTAATTAAAATAGTTTTCATTAAAATGATTTTCAATTGAAGTTATTTTCAATTGAAATTATTTACAATAAAAATTATTTTTATTTGAAATTATTTGTAATTAAAATAATTTTTCAATTAATTTTTCTTGGCAACTATAGGCGAATACCCAAAATTTCCCAAAATTCTAAAATTTTTACTAGTGCTTTAATCTTTTCCTAATTTGGCAATTTAAATGAATAATACTATTTAGGCTTTTGTTTTTATTTAAATATAATTTATTTATTTTAAACGGTGTTTTTCTACTAAAAAAGAGGTTTACGCCAACAAGTCTACCACATTGAATTTTCATCCTATGAACATTTATTATGTGTTAAATTCTTCGTTTTGAACTGATACATGTAATGACCCTCTAGAGTTACATACAAATTACAAGAAAAGAAGTTATTAAGAAAAATGTTATAAATTAACCACAAAAAAGGATTTTTTTCGATTAACTTACACTTGGACATTTTTTTTTTTTAAAAAATTATACTTACACCAGATGTTAGAGGTTCATGGCACAGATATATATTGAAATAGCATCTGTGAAAATTTCAGGTAAATTAATGTAAAACTTTTTATGCTAGAAGTGTTGGCGTAAACCCCTTTTTTTAGTTGAAAAACACCCTTTAAAATAAATCAATTATATTTAAATAAAAAAATTGCCTAAAAAGAATTGCTCATTATATTTGAAATCACTATGCCAATTTGGAAAAGATTAAAGTAATAGTAAAAATTTTAGTATTTTGGGTATTCGCCAACCTTAATTTATTATAACTAATTATTATTGTTTTAAATAAATTATTATTGTATGATTTAATTTATTTAATTAGCTTTTTAGAGTTTTATTTTATAAATAAAAATTTTATGAAATAAATTGGAAAAAACAACTAATTATAGAATGATTTTATTGAAAATTTAACTTCTTTAATAATTTTTAACAAATTGGTGCACACCATCAGGCGCGCAACCACGGGGGGGGGGGGGGGGGGTTAGGGTGAGAACCCCCCCCCCCCCAGAACCCATATTATAGTCAAATTTTATTTTGCAAACAATAAAAAAATCGAAAGTGATGAAAAAAAATTCCATAGAGAAACACTATTTCACTATTTCGCTCGCCGCCAACAAAATAAGAAACTGTAGGGATAGCGGTTTTCAGAAAAAAAACGATGTTTCAAAAACCGGTTTTTCGGTTTTAATGAACCATAAGACTGGCCTTATGAAAAACCGGTTTTTTGGTCGAAACCGAGGGCAAAAAAAACCGGTTTCGGTTTTCCATCCCTAAAGTGTTTCAAATATGGGTGGCGGGATGTACAAATCTGTGTAAAACAAAATATTTCCAACGAAACTATTTTCTAATGGGGGGGGGGTAAAAAAAAGCGCCAGCTCTGATAAAATGACTTGTCTTGCCAAATGTATTAATTTTTTGTCGTTTTTTATGAGTTGCTCTAACATTGTGCATTCAAAAAATCAGTAAAAGTCCCGGTACTACGCAATGCTGCTGAAGCTACCTGAAGATATGAGTATGTTTGTAGGGAAAGGCACTTTTTTTCTCTCTTTTTACTGTTTTGTCTGAATGCTTAATATAAATCTAAGGATGGCTGTAAGTTCTGTTTTCATTGCATTTCAATTGCTTTTTTACATTTGAAACATGTTTTATATAATTTTGTTGATATTGTTATATGGCGACATAAAAACATAATTTTTTTTAATTATTTCACATCGGCGATTCGTCTGTACAATGTCTTAAATGTAGTTATAGATATAAGTAACATCGTTGAAGTTTGGAACATTGCCCGAAAATAATATATGTTTTGACCAAAAAGGAAAAAAACGGCTAACCGAAATCTTAGTTATAGTTAGTATATTTAATAAAGCAATCCATGGTAGAGGAAGTGTACGTTAAATATGCTCCAAAGTCCTGAGGCTGCGTACGATGTCGCCCTTAACGGTTGCGTTGGGTTCCTACTCAGAGGTACGGCTCGTCACCTGACTATGATTCTAAATTACGACGCCCGTCGCCAATTGCCATCGTTTTGCTCTAGTGCGACGACCATTCAAATCTGAACTAAAATTATAATAATAACTTTTATTATCAAAAAACAATATCAAGAAAATAAAGCAAACGAACGCCAAGGGGGGAAATGGAATTCAAAAAGCAATCTACTATTGACGACTGAGCGATGCCAACGAGACTGATATTATGAGTTGCATTACCCATTAATAATTCTAATCGTTCTTAAAAAGTCTAAAAACATTTGCAACTGGCGTAATAAATTTCTCTATTTTCGTTTCGAGTTTTTTTTTTTCCGAATAAAGAGTGGCGCGATGAACAACGATATTAGTCAAAGGAAGTATAAAAACCCCATAAAAATAAATATTGACTGATTTATTTGAAATTGGCTTTTTCTTTCATCGTGTATTTTTAGTTTGCTTATTATACATACAGTCATACACATACAAGTAAAATCAGTGTACTAAACGTAAAGAGTTTTTGCGCGTCTTTTTATCGTATTCTATTCTAAAATCTGGATTGGTCCCAATTTGTTTTGTAATTATAGAATATTTTTAACGTTTAATTTTTTAAATTTAAATAAATGTTCAATTTATCTGTACTCTTACCTCTTTTTATAATAAAAATAGTAATTTAATAATAATAATTTAACTAATTTGATAATACAAATCCGGTGATTTAAATTATCTAATTAGTTAAATTATAAATAAAGACATGCAATAATTTGTTATTTATTACACTTAATGTTTTATTTTTTTAAATAAAAATTAACTATTAAATACAAATATGAGTTTCGTACACTTATGTTCATGAATAGTAACTAGTAATACTAAATTAATACCACAAAAACTGCATTAAAACAAAAGTAAATTAAATTAAAAATCAATTTTAATTCAAATAGTTTGGATTGAAAAAAAGTAATTTTTATAAAAAGTAATTTTGCTTGAGAGTAATTTTAATTAAAACTAACTTGAATTAAAATTAATTTAAATAACAATGAATTTTAATTAAAATTAATTTTTATTACAATTACATTTAATTACACCTAAATTTAATTAAAAACAATTATAATTGAAAAATAATATTAAAAAATTGAAGCCCCCCCCCCCCCCCCCCCCCCCCAGGATTTTTTTCTAGTTGCGCCCCAGCACACCATTACATTTGAAGCAAGTATGATCAAAATATTTTTAAAGTAAAGACTAATTCTTGTTCATAAAAAGTAATTAGTAATAATAAATAAATAGTAAAACACTGTATATACGAAGACAAATTAAATAAAAAATAATTTTGGTAAAAATGATGTCAATTGAAAATAATTTTAATTCAAAATAATTTCAAATGTTAACTATTTTTTTTTAAAATTATTTTAATAAAGAACTATTTTAATTAAAGACTTTTTCATTAAAATTAATTAAAAAGAAAACCATTTTAATTACGAATTATTTAAATTAAAAACTATTTTAATTGAGAATTATTGTAATCAAAAACTATTTTAAATAAGAATTATTTTAATTTATTATTAATTTTCATTGAAAAAAAAATAAAAAATTGAACCCCTCCAGAAATTTTTCTAGTTGCGCCCCAGCTTGACAAAATCTGAAACAAATAGGAAAATTTTTATGTGTGAGGCTTAAAGGGGCTTCTCTCTTTTATGTATAGCTTGCAAATTATCTTTAAAAAAAAGTTAAAAAGTGGAACAGAGAAGTCATTTTCGGACAAACACGAGCCGCCCAATGAAAAGCAACACGATGTGACGTCATCACTTCGGCGGCGTACTGAAGTTGTTTCAGAATATTTAACTCTCCTGTTTAATTTTTGCTTTTCTAGCGATTTCATTGGTATTTTTGATTTCACTCGAAATAAGTTTATTTTTTCGTCTGATGGACGGATCGAAATCGAACGCTGAATCACCGAGTACATGAGGAGTACGCGCTCGTTAAATCTATTGGGCCCGAAAGTCCTGTGGGTGGTCATAACGCAGTTTCCCATGGGTACAGGTCCCTGGAGACTATTTCTCTCCCCTTCAGGGACATTTCTAAATATTGAAGGTGGCGTGTGATAGATCAGTGAATTTTTTAATAAATTTTCACTGGGCGACATTGCTCGTTCTGTTTTTTTTTTTTTTTTTTTTTGGGGGGGGGGGGGGGGAGGATCGTTGCGTAATAGGAAAAGGGGGCCGTCATTTTAAGATAATCCCTTACCTTAATTATAACAACATAATATTGAATAGTACTTCTATTTCCTATATTTTCTTAAAAATGAACATAAAACAATGAAATAATCATAAAAACAGTCCCTTTTACTATTTTACAATTTTAACTAAATAATCCTGAATAACTTCTTTAAGCCTTGCGGTTTGGTTTGCTTGGATAAGTAAGTAAGTTAAGAAAGTGGCAAAATAGCCATTTTTGGCATTTTTGTTATTTTTTAATTAAAAAACTAGTTTGAATTTTTGAAAAATATTTTGCAGTGTTGAAATGTAGAACATTTTCTACGTTCAGAAAAAAAGTTGGAGTTGTACTATAAAAATTGTGTTGTAGAGATAAAAAAAATATGACTGTAATTCAAAAAAAAAAAAAATAATAATAATAATCAACCACCCATAACTTACAAACCGGTTATATATTGGATATATATGCAATTAGCAATTTGTTGATACATAAAAAGTCTATAACGTACTAAAAATTCAGAAAATTCGAATTTAGGAAAAAAAACGCCGTTTTAGCCTTTTTACAAAATATTTTTAATTAAAAAACTAATTTGAATTCAAAAAAAAATTATTTGCAGACAAGAAACCTATACTGTTTTCTACATTCAGTAAAAAAATGAAAGAAAATTGGTGAAAATTGTGCCGTACAGATCAAAAAGTATGACTGTAAAAAATAAAATTAAAAAACCATAACTTACAAAACCGGTTATATATAGGATATATATGCAATTAGCAATTTTGTTCATACATAAAAAGTCTATAAAATACTACAAATTCAAAAAAATTCGGTTCTGCGAAAATTCATTTCGAAAGTAGTAAAAGAAAGATCCTTTTTTATTTTTTAACTAAAAAACTAATAGAATTTTTTAAAAATATTTTGTGGTCATGACACTTAGTTCAATTGGGACCTTCAGTAAAAAATTTTGGAGTTTTACTCCAAAAATTGCGTCGTACAGATAAACAAAAAGCTTAAAATAGAATTTTTTTTTAATATAGAGAGATTACGATTGAGTATGGATATTTTAAATTATATAAAAGGAATAAAAACGAATTCATAATTGGCAATAAATTATTTGTGGAATAATATCTTAAATAAAATGTGGGGTTTAATTTTTTTACGAAATAAAATATTTTAATGAAATAATAAGTTAGCGTGGTACGAGAAACGCCAATACATATTTTTGTATAAACTGCACAAGTCTAGCAAATAAAAAAATTTAAAATATTATAAACTAAATTCTTCTTCAAGCTTTGTTAATGCATTATAATTGTTATTTAAAATCATGTGTAATTTTATTAATAATTTTAAGTAAAAAAATTTAAAAATTTCACATACAGCCCCTTTTTTTTATCCTCAAACGTTTCTGCCACTTTTAAACACCAAAATTAGAAAGAAAAAAAATATACAGATAAAATAAATACATAAACAGCCTAAAAAACGTACCTTAAAACAGAAATATCCAATATAAGACGAAAGGCTAACTTTAAGTGAGAATAATAAGTTAGGAGCAAAATTTTGTGCGCTTACCTTAGAAACCAATGTTGTACAGCTGGGGGAAAAAAAACGCTCCACCCTTCGTTTTCGGCTGCTATTGGTCAAGGAACTTTGTGAAAGGTGTCATTTTTCAGGAAATAGCGTAAGTAATTCAGAACTGGCAACAAAAATTGCATAAGGGGTCGTCTACATATTAAAATGAGTACCAACTTTGAAAATTCCAATGACAACACCCAATTTTTTTTACATAAAAATGTTCAGCACCTTCAAAATACCCCATGTAAAAAAATTATGATCTAGTTCGCATTATTTGCTGAGATATTAAAGCATTAATTTTGAACTCGTTTAGGGGGACATCTCTAAAGTGAAAACAGTAATATTTGGGTTGCGTCTTTTCAAAACAACAAACTAACTGGGTTAACATAATCTCGCCAACGGATGCTAGAATTTAACTTTCTTCACTAATATTGTGATTTTTTAATGTTTTTTTTTTATTTTGAAATTATAAATTCAGAAATAAAACAAAGACTAGAAGATAAAAAGTTTTAATTTTAATTTGAGTCGCATATACGGTTATTTATAACGAACAGATTTTCAAATGCGATTAGTTATAATCACATTGACTAGCATGATTATTGCATTAATGTTTCACATTTTGTATGCAAATTTTTGTTTCATTAATAGTGCTGCAAAAAGTTAGTTAACAATTTGTCGCCCTTTATCGGTAATATAAACCACGTATTTCAAAACGAGGGTTACAACCTTAACACGATATTTAAGGAAAGCAAAATAAAATTATTCAGAATGATTGGGCAATGATTTATAATCAAGGAAAGTGGGCACTAATAATTTTAAATAAGCAATGTGGTAACAATAAAAATAAATGTACTGAAAACCGAATTCCAATTATATTTTAGCATATTTATTTTTGATACTCACTTCTTGAAATTGTATTGGAAATAACACATATTTAAAAACATAGTAATCGATATAATTTAAAGTTAATTCGACAAACAAAATACATTGCATGCACTTGAAATAAGAAAAGATTTTTAGATTTTTTTCAGACATCAATAATTTGAATAAACATTTATCAACAAATGCTTTTCAATCACCAAAAGATAAATGCAAGTTAGGATCGAATTCGCCAAGTAATTTTTTACACGATCCCTAAAATTCGTCTTTTTCAGTTTTTTTACAATAACTCGGCAAATAATTGTTTTTGAATTAAAAAATTTGGGATTTTGGTTCTACTTGATCTACTTTATCGATTTATGTAAAAAAAAATTGGGGTTGCTATTCATGTTTTATTTTTTATTATTTAAATTTAAATAAAAAATTATTAAAACTGAAAAATTGATGAAAAAACTTGTGTGATTTGTTTTTGGAAGATTAAGAAGTATATAATGAAAAAAAACTTTCTTTAATTCCTTTTATTTGTGGAGATAAGAATAAAAGTTTATGAAACTTTTTTAACATTATGGGCGTTCAACTTTGAATGCTTATAGCTCAGCAAATAATGCAAAGTAAATAATTCTTTTTTACAGATGGGGTATTTTGAAGGTGCTGAACATTTTTATGTAAAAAAAATTGGGTGTTGCCATTGGAATTTTCAAAGTTGGTACACATTTTAATATGTAGACGACCCCTTACACAATTTTTGTTGCCAGTTCTCAGTTCCTTACGCTATTTCCTGAAAAATGACACCTTTCACAAAGTTCCTTGCCCAATAGCAGCTGCGAAACGTGGGGTGGAGCGTTTTTTTTTTCCCCAGCTGTACAATGACATCCTATAAGATCTACTGACCACCAACCCTCAGTTGGCCAAGTTCCCAAGCTTTTCAAATGACTTTTACGATGTTTTTCTCAGATCAGAAACGTTTACCAAAGATTGTAGCTATGATCCCCCTCTGAGAAAATCTCATTTGCTTTTATACCAAGCCAATTAAAAAAGCAAGGCAAAACGGTGATGAAAATACGAAGTCCCAGATAAGTTAAACTGATTGGAAAAAGCGAAGACTTCAATGTGTGATACAGAAAAAAAACTGAGAATCGACACGGGATAATTGCCAGTCTCTTTTGTCCAACTTCCTAAGGGCCCTCGTCATAAAAAGAATCCCCAGCTTCTTGTCACTACAGCAAGTAAAGCCTTATCTTCTAACGCAGTAAATTCTCCTCTATCAAGTTGATGTCCGAGGCCTGTCACATGAACTAACTAACACCCCCTGACGAGAACCCCCTGACTAAAGGGGTAGGGAAAAAAACTTTTGTAGGGGGAGGGACCATCTTGGTTGCGGAAAGTTTTTTTTTTTTTTTTTGTGTTTAGTCACTCACACAGCACAGGGTTGTAATGAATGAGCAAATATCTGTTAAACAACAAATGGCTACTACTTGCCCATTTTTTTTTTATTTCAAATGCTTTTTTTTTAATACAATTTATGATATAACGGATGGGATTTTGGGGAAATTACAGTTTCTTTCAATGTCGCCCAGTGATTTGATTTTCATATTACTAGGCGACATTTTTCTTTTACTGGGCGACATTAGTGTCGCCCAGTCACTATGTTAAAAAATTCACTGTGATAGATAGCAGTATCTGTCACGTATGTGTGTGAGTGTGTGTGTTGTGACTGTCTTACTTGGCGAAGGTATATAAGCGGGTTTCTGACCAAGCGCACAAGCCTGAAAATATATGTATACCAACCAACCAACTACTAAGAGTCACGTCACAACTCACAATCAATGTCCTGTGGTCCTGTCCATTTTGAATTTGAAGTTAAGCCTAATCGAACGTGTAATTTCTATTTTCTAACTTGGTGTTCTTGTTGCAGTTCTTACTTCTTAACACTCCAGTTATCATTGAGCTCCATTAAAATGGGCAACCAAGACAGAGCCAGATGGAAGAGCATCTATTTCCCTAATGGTAAATAATAAGTATCAAAGATTTAATAAATTATGAATTGTATAACTGTTTTGGGTTTGGGAGCCTAGGCGGTTAAGGCGCCTTGCATGCGGAAGATACCAGGTTTGGGACCGGGCTTCACCAAAATAGCCAACCTATAAACGGCCCGTACAGCAAAAAAAAAAGTCTACGATTACGAATAATACCGTTATTTTTCAAATTAGCGAAGTTTTTAAAACTTGATTTGCCAAAAATACTAATTTTCTTTTACTGTATGTGTGAAAGTTGGTAAACTACTTTGACAGCTGGTGGCACGCCCATTTTGCTTTGGTATTAGCTGGTTTTGTGGGAAGTTATTAAAATAATTATGTTTTTGTTTTGTCTATATTTATTCTCATGAAACCTTAAATCTTACAATTACGCAATGGTTTATGATTTTTTGATTCCTTTCTGCAGTTTTGATTTAGTTTTTACAGTAGTAATTTCAGATTTGTTTTTAAAAACAAACTACCATTATGTTTTATTTCCATTGTTTCATATGCTATAAATTATTCTTAAGAGATTTTTTTTAAATTGTGGTGCGATATTTACTTCGCATATGTATTTACTGTATTGCACATGGAATTGTAGCATTTATTGTGTATAAAAGTGCTAGAGTATAATGTCATAAGGAACTAATTATTTATTACTTTCATGTAAAGCTCAATGAAGTATACTTGTGTTCAAGTATCCTTGTAGGTAAGTAAATCCTTAGAATCCGGTGCTGCTTGTTAAAACAAAAAATCCTTGGCAAATCTCGAGTTTTTTTCGATTGCCAGATTCTTTCACCCCGATGCAGTAACCCTAATTTCTTTCACTGATCTCTAGGGTTACTGGATCGCGGACCGCCACAGGAAAGCTGGAAGTCTTTCTCCCAGGTCAACCCCAAACTTTTCGTCTTGCTACGGGACTCTATGGGAAATTTTTCATTAAAAAAAATGGTTAATCCTTAGAATCCGGTGCTTCTGTCGGCAACGAATTTGGCGTTTTTTGTAGGAAGCGATAAACAATTTTATTTGGTGATACGGCGAAAGATCTTTTCATCCAATTGTCGGCGCTGGTAATACTTGCACGGAATTGTGGGTAAGAAGCCCGGATGATGTGCGCGCACAATGGAATTATTTTGTTCTTAATTTATTTTTTCGTCCAACTAACGACGCTGTTGATACTTGCGAGCGATGAATTGTGGGTAAAGTTGCGCGCGCATCGGAATTGCAGTTACGGTTAACTCTGAATATCTGGTTTTGGTTATTATATTTCAGTTATTTTTTATTCTGGATATTTTGTCGATTCGAAGAGGGCCGGTCTGCTAGCTGCCGGGGGCCCCTGACAAAATTTTATGCTTTCAATGGGCCCTACAGTACTGCCCGATGTTGGATACTGGTGTTTTTTTAGAGAAAAAAAATTGCCCGGGGCCCCAAACGGGTATTTAGGCTTTCAATGGGCCCTACAATACTGCCCGATGTTGGATACTGGTGTTTTTTTAGAGAAAAAAAATTGCCCGGGGCCCCAAACGGGTATTTAGGCTTTCAATGGGCCCTACAATACTGCCCAATGTTGGATACTGATGTTTTTTTAGAGAAAAAAAATTGCCCGGGGCCCCAA
This sequence comes from Hylyphantes graminicola, assembly GCA_023701765.1. Taxonomy (NCBI): domain Eukaryota; kingdom Metazoa; phylum Arthropoda; class Arachnida; order Araneae; family Linyphiidae; genus Hylyphantes; species Hylyphantes graminicola. Next base: position 33,635,802 of record CM043123.1, read on the forward strand.
ACGGGTGCGTACTGTATAACCTCTTGTGTAGCTCTAGTACGGCGTTAATTCAAACCAAAGTGGATTGCCAATCGTGCAGCTCTAATGCGACGTTTATTCCAATTAGACTAGATATTTGGGGTTGACCTGGGAGAAAAAAAATGACTTCCAACTCTTCCGTAGCTATCTGCGATCCATTAACCGTAGAAATCAGTGAAAGAAACTAGGGTTGCATTGGCTTGAAAGAATCTGGCAATGATAAAGCACGCGAGTTTCGCCAATTATTTGTTGTTTTTGGACAAGCGCCAAGCAGCACCGGATTCTAAAGATTTACCAAAAAATTACTCCGCTAGAACTGCACGAGTGGCTATCCAGTACGCAGTTTAGTTTCGTTTTAATTAACGTCGCACTAAAGCTACACGAGTGGCAATCCAGTACGCACCCGTTTGGGGCCATGGGCAATTTTTTTCCCTAAAAAAACACCTGTATCCAACATGGGGCAGTATTGTAGGGACAATTAAAAGCCTAAATACTCGTTTGGGGCCCTGGGCAATTTTTTTTTCTCTAAAAAAACATCAGTATCCAACATTTTGCAGTATTGTAGGGCCCGTTGAAAGTCTAAATACTGTGTGGCGCCCCAGGCAGTTTTTTTGTTTGTTTCAAAAAGCAAAACAAACAATTTTAGCAACAAACAAAAATAGTTTTGTTTTTTCAAACCGAAACCAAAAAGAATTAGTTTTATTGATAACAAAATGCAATTTTGCATAATCCCTCTTCAAATCGTAAAAAATTCAGAATTTAAACATGCCCCATCTATAATAACCGGATATTCAAAAGCCAAACATAACCGTGATTAACAGCACGACAATTTAGCGAAAAATAAATTCAGAATTAAATAATTCCAATGTGTATGCACATCATCCGGGCAACTTACCCACAATTCCCTGCAAGTATTACCAGCGCTGACAAATGGACAAAAAGAAATTTCGCCGTATCACCAAATAAAATTGTGTATCGCTCCCTACAAAAAACGCCAAATCCCTTGGCGACAGAAGCACCGGATTCTTAAGATTAACCAACTTGTGTTATTTGAATTTCTACTCTTTGTAAATGGTGTCATTGATTTATATATTTTTTATTTTGTTCGTTTCAGGGATATTTCGCAGCCCGCCGAGTTCTACAAGGTTTGTAATTTTTCATTTTTTTCAATTAATGATTAAAAGTAAAACCATTGAAAGGCTCTGTTAGGCAAATTTCTTTCTAAGGTGTGTAAATAGTGTTTCTTGTTGTGCACAAATGTTGTGTCCAGAAGAGGTTTAAGTGACGGATTCTGTTGCATTCCTACTTCTTTTAGTTAGAGAAGTACGGTTTTGCTGTATTGTAATTGTAAACCACATTCATACCATATTGTAACCATATTCCTTTTCTCAAACTCTGAAAGTTTTGTACTTAACAGCATCAATAAAGCATCCAATCGCTCACTAAAGCTTTATAAGCGAGTTATGCAAAATAGAAAATATGCTAATTTAAACTTAATAGGTTAGCTAATAATTCCAAGTTTTAACTTTAATTACCTTCAAGTATTTTTATAATTCAAATATTAATAAAATTTTTATGTAGCCCTTAAATTTTGCTGAGTGTTTTTGGGTGAAAACTTAGTTTGTAAATGTGTATATAAATATTGTGGTACTATATTTTATTAGTTTTTAATTTTTCTTATTACAGATTACATTCAAATACAAATTTGGAGTCCTATTATGCCAGGTATTTACTCTTTTAATTGCTTTATGAACAGCATTTGTTTATTAATTGTTTTATGTTGTGATTTAAAGTGTAATCACAACATAAAACAATTAATTATGTTGTATTATTATTATTGTTGTATTATTATTATTGTAATTATGTGTTAATTATTTGTAATGTCTAAGAGCACTTTCAAAAAGTTTCGGGCATCTAAAATGCGATAAAAAAATAAATTTTTCGGATTTTTAGAAAATACACTCGCATACCAAATTAAATATTTATTATTTTACTACTCCATCATTTTATGAAACATCTTTTCTAGTAAGTGAAGAACATGATGAGGCACTTATGCCTAACAATGAGCCAGAACTGCAAACAGATCTACTAGAGCGAAGTGGAAATCATTAATGCTACTAATCAAACAAACGGGTTTCGTTTGCATTCAGCTCTAGCATTTAAAATTAAAAGCGTGGGTCATACACTTTTTTCAAGTGTAGTAGAACTCAAAATATTTGAAGATGTGCTGATTATAAGAATGTCAGAAAAATTAAACTTGGCTGACCTGTTACTGTTCCTCTTTATTCCATATCATGTCTATTTAATTTTTTTGTACCCACAAAAAAAATACTAGGCATGACATCTAACAGAGACGAACAGAAAAAAAAATAGATTGAGTATTAAGTTATAAATCGCATGTAAAGTTTAGTGCACTTTTTCCAAGATTCTAACATAAGTTGAAAGAAAGAAAAAAAAATACAAAAAGCTACAACTCAAACTGAAGCAAAAGCTATAACCCAAACTATCACTTACAATTTGGATTTGGTTAAACCGAAATTAAAACTTTTCTCCGATTTAAAATATACCTTTTCTCCAATTAACTCCAATTATCCAAATTTTCAATTTATACGAATGTGGTTAGGTCCCATTTCCAATTGCTTTGGATAGTTGGAGTTCTACAGTACTATTCAAGAATTCTTATTAGAAAAATTCAAGAACTAGGAATTACCAACAAAATTTTGAATACATAAAGCGTGTATAAGCCAGTACTCCATGAAAAAAAATCTAAAACCAATCTCAAATCTGAAACCCCAGTATAAGACAAAATAAAAATGCCCTACAGTTTCAAAAGTAAACAAAAAAAAATCCCCCATTCAACTGCTCTTGCGATCACAAGGTCACTACTCAAAAACAGTAGATCAGAAGAAAATATTCTGGTTGGTCCGATTAGGCCTGAACCGGAGCTACAAAAGTTATTGAGACACTCTTTCCGATCAGGCAAACGCAAAGCCATCGAACTGTCAAGCATTGAGGAGGCAATGTGATGTTATCGGTGGATTTCTAAAAATTACTAGGCAGCAAAATGATCAAATCATTAAGCATGGACTGCAAATTTTTGAGAAGATGATCCTCTTTTAATGGGGATTTCACTAGCCGTTGGTTGATATTTGAAGACATCTTAGTGTAATATAATCGTAATTCATCCTTAAATTTTAATTAAAATGTTTACTTTCATTATTAAAATCCATTATTTAAACTTGCTATTTATCAAAATTTAAGTTTAGTTTTCATTGATATTAACCGAGAATGAAGGAAACAATTTTTTTCAGGTTGTGTTAAGTTGTGGAAAATTTTAGGTCTTTAGTGTTAAGCCGTAAGTTAAAGCTAACCCCCTTGTTCAAGGCATGATTTTTGCTCAAAATTCTCGATCGTCTATATGGTTCTAAAATCGATTCTCTTTGGTATTTATTAATGATTAAGTTTAGAAAAGCGGGTTTAAAAGTATAATATAACGTAACGTGGGTTAAATAAATTTTTGGGAAAAAAAGTTAGATAAACAGAATTTTTGAAAAACTCGGGAAAGCGCGGAAATTTTTAAAAGAAAATCGGCAGGGAGGGCGGGATTTATGTTGTAAAAAAGGGCATATAAGGCGGGATTTATATTTAAAAAAGGTGGGCAGGGCGCTCCGCCCCGTGAAAAGCGCCTAGAATGATCTCTGCTGTAATCAAAGGCTGAAAACTGATATGTGGATCTTTTTCCATCGGACCAGGTCAATTTTGGAACTAATTAACATATTAACTGTTTGGGGAGGTTTTGAAAAATGTTCCCAAATGGGGACGCTAGGTAGCAAGATATTAAAAAAAATGTATATTAGTTGCCTTTTTGGTTCAGAGCTAGCTGGTTGGCCTACTAAAAAGACTATTGGTTGTGCATAAAAAAATGTGCTGGTCTGTGAACTTGTCACATCAAAGACTGTGTTTGCATATATGCTTGTGTTAGTTTTTTTTAAAATTGTATTGCAAAACTAACAAAAACAGGTAAACTGTTTCCATACTAATAAATAACGAAAATCGGAAAATGTTTCAAATCCAAAATGGCTGCAGTCCTGAGAAATCCGGACTTAAGAGGCTCTGCTGTATCTTGGTCATCAAAAGGACCACTTGAAAGGTTAAGTTAGGCGTTTGTATTATCGTCGCACTAGAGCTACATGAGTGTTATTGGCGACGAGCATCGTATTTTAGAACCAGTCAAGTGACGAGCCAACGCCTGAATAGGCACCCAAAACAACCATTAAGGACGACATTGTATGCAGCGTTAGGACTTTGAAGGATATTTAACGTGCACTCCCTTACACAGGGTATTATTCGTCGGACATTTTTGGCTGCACGGGCCGTTTATAGGTCAGCAGTTATTTTGGCAATGCCAGGACCCGAACCTGGGACCTTTCGCATGCTAGGGGAGTGCCTAACCGACTGGGCTCCCCAGCCCCTACCACTTAAAACCAAATTTTGTTTGGTTAGTAAATCTCTAGAATGGATGAACAATAGGGTATTTGACTAAAAAAAATTTTATTGGTTTTAAATATTCCTAGGCAAAAAATATTAGACCCGTATTTTTTCTTTTTTCCAAATACCGCCTAGAAACGGAGAAAAACGCAATTGAAATTTAATTATAAGCCACGCCCCAAAACGATCCCCGGCAGAATTTGAAGGGTGTGACATTACCTGGCGTGAAACGTTTTCGACATGCGGGAGAATCCGTTGTGAACACCGTTGTTGTATTTGTAAACGCCATTTTTCTTTGATTTATTATTAAAAGAGTGAGTAGAGGTGCTTTAATGGGCTTTTTTTTTAACATTTAGCACTTTCTTTACTAATAGTTGGTTCGCGACTTTTTATTTTCATAATCCGCTACTTTTACATCTGTTAATTACCTTAAAGAATTCAGTTGACTTTCAAGAAAAATGCCACCAGAGCGCTTGTAAACCAAAAAATAATAGCTTATAAAATAAAAGATATATACATAAAAAAAACGCAATCTGAACTAATACACATCCTAAGAAAAATGTATATAAAAAAATTATAGGGCCGCAGTTAAATAGTTTTTTTAAATTCATATGAAGTGACCTAATTTTATACTTAAGGTTTTTTTTCTTGTAATTTTATTTAAACAATCTCTCTATTTGCCAAAATATCTATCCTTAAAATTAAATAAAACCAATTTAAAAATTATTACTTTGGTTTGTGGCACGCATATGTAATTTTTTTATTATAATAATTTTAAACGTCAGTAACTTTTTATTATAAGTCGTTCATTTGCGGATTTGTGTTACTTTCTAATGTTATTTTTTATTGAAATAGGTACTTTATTGTTACATAAAACTTGATATACACATTTTGATCAAGTACGGACACGGAAAGTATTTCGGCTTTTTCTAATGAGTAACTATCGCTACTGTGCCGCGCAATTCGCATTGTAAATATTTGGTGATTTCGTTACTAAGGCCCTGTATTTGGGCTTAAAGTTTGAATTCACTGGACTAATGGCCTACCGCTTGAAAACATCAAAAATAAGATCATTCACAAACAACTTAAGCTGTTTTAAATTTAATTCATAATTTTTTAATAGATAATTTATTCAAGTTGAGTTTTGAGATAATTTATTCAATTGTGTTTAATACGAAGTTTTACTATATATTTTAATGTAGATTAGAGAAAAGGATACTTGAAGTTCAATGAAATCAAAATTAGAGGAAAACTGATGTAGGTTTCAAAAAATAAATTTTTTATGTTTTTCTTTTAACTAGAACGAAGAAACAACTTTTTGTAAACAAAATTGCTTAGATAAATTTCTAATTTTCTAGATTAGTACAAGAAAAAAAAGTTCGGGGCACCATCTATGGGCAAGGATAAAGATATGAAACTAGTTACCATTACAACATTAACATTATAACACTTTCCCTTGTTAAGTATAATCTTATTTACACTTTTAGGACCTTTTCATTAAAAATATTAATAGCTTCCTTATAGTCCGTTTAAAATTGGTTATTATTTTGTTGGGGGGGGGGGGGGGGGGGAGTTGTAATATTTTGGAACTTATCAGAACAGAAATCGGAAGACGATTTAAAAAACAAATGCCCTACAATCATATTCATAAGCATCGATTATCGGCAAATTTGAGCTAGCCGTTTTTATGAATCCTTTAATTTTACTTATTTAAATATTTTTAAGCACTAAAATCGTAATGAAAGAAATACTTATCCAAAATAAAACATACATTTTGGACTTAAAAGAGCGCTAAAAAGTTTCGTATGACTAAATTCGAATAGCATGAGGGGCGGTTTAATGCCAGGTGACGTCAGACCAATCAGCGTAGCGTTTGCAATCACGTGACCAAGCTTTGGAATATTGGCGATTTTAAAACTTAATTTAAACAATATTTGAGCAATTTTTTTGAAGAAAAACCAATGAATATGCGTTTTCTAGGTCCTATACTATGTTTATATAACTTTTTGGGGCAGGTTCCCGATTTAGTCAAATGCCCTATTGCCAGAATAACAGGTTTTGTAATATTTTTGAGCAGTTGTACATTTCTGTGTTAGAATTCATATTTTTATTAATATCTATTTTCTGGCAATATTTTCTTTTTTAATAAGTTGTTGCCTTAATAATGTGTTTCTGTGAATAAGGTTACTAATTCTTTTATAGTTAACACCAGGGTGTCTGTTGTCTGTCATTCAACAGCACTATCAAGACTTGAGCTGCATCAAAGTCAGTGCCGATGATGACATGGTCATCACCGGTGGAAAAGATGGCCATGTCAACGTTTGGTTGCTTGTTGAGTAAGTTTTTTTTAATTGGATTTAAGAGATAGAACAATGGTTAACTAACTTGAACTTAAATCTGTATGCTTGTTGAAATAGCTGTGTATTGTCATAAATAATTAACTTATGCAAATAGCTCTAATGAATTTTTGTCCGGTTGTCTGGGAATAAAATTAATTTGTAGAATTGTGATTTTTAAAAAAGTTCTCCAAAGGCACATTTTGATTGCTTAAACTCTTTATAAGTAACTCTTTCAATATTGGTGGTTAATGGAAGGTAGAAACAATGTGTAGATATGCACCTTGAACTTTACACTAAAATAACATAATTTTAACTTTGGTTCTTTTGAGCTTTTGAATTTATTTTCAAAATTATTTTAATTGGCACAATCATTTAAAATTAGAGGCATTGAAAAATCAAGAATATTCTTGAAAGGGAATAATGTTTATTCAATGTGTATTGGATTGGAGTTATCCTTTCGTAAAGTTTTTCTGCGTGCTATAATTTCGAGTTATAGTGGGTTTTTTTTGTATATCTCCTGTTTATTTCAACCACCTTATAGGCACAGGTATTGCCCCTGTCCGGGTTTATCTTATTAAGAGTGATAAAGCTGTTAACATTCTAAACATTTTTATTAGTTGAATCAAGTGGGCAACAATGACAGCTTTATTCCTATTTTACAATTAATATATCTTTAGCAATATAAGATTTAATTATCCTTAACAGCTTGGTGCAAGCAAGTGATACATCAGAAAGAAGGAAAACCCAATTCAGTTGGACCAATCACTGAAATGAGGTGAGGGACATCTTTAATACACCTCAAGGAAGCTGTGGCCGTCTTGCAATTGTGTCCTTGGACACAACATGTAGAGTAAGTCTTTTGGATGGGTTTGTATATTTGTCTCTGTACCTAAAGCCAAAGTTACTTTAAAAATATATATGTACTGTCGAATTCTGTTAAAGCTAACTCGAGGGTAGTACTGAATCATTTTGTGTTAACCCAATTTCATATTAACCGTCAAAATTTGTTTTTGCATTAAACCTGTAAATAGTTTTAAAAATGACATCTGAAAGTAATCCTAATTTTATAATGTAACGCACTAATAATACAACATGTTATACACTTAGTAATGCAATAAATAAAGTTAATTTATTTGGAGTAATACATACTCTAAAAAAATTAGAAAAAATTTTAAGGAACAGCAATTAAAAATAAAGCATATTTTAAAAAATGCCCTGTTTCATCAGCATTCAATACGTTATGGCAATCATATGTTAGGCCATTTTTTCAGCATTAAATGAAAGAATGCTCTTCATATCAACAGCATCTTCTTCGACGTGCATTTGCTTACAAACAATTCCATAACAATTTATTGGGAAACTGGGTGACCTTCTAAAATTGGAAATAAGTCAACTTTCAAACTTCGTGGAACTCTAATGATATTCAAAAGTGAAGACTTAAAGTAAATATGAACTGGAGTAAGCAGAAAATTAACCCAAGGCAATTTCTAAGACTCTGATAGGATATTTTAAAAAATAAGAGCAGAAGTTTATTACAAATTCTTTTTAGCACTTTCTATTAAAAAAATTAGAAGCAAAACTTTGTAATATTATACAAAAAAAGTGGAAAATAATCAAAAATCGGAAACTGTTCCAAAAGCAGATGAAGTGTAAAAAAAAGCATATGTAAGCTGTGCAGCTATAATAGACATCACCTGGAAATAGAAGAATATTATTGAGTGTACTCAACTTAAAAAATTTAAACATTTTATTTTATTAAGTTTCATTTTCTTCCTTTCAAGTTTGTCATTTAAAAAACCCAATATACGAGGCGTGTTTTTTAAGTAAGTACCGTTATGCCACACAGAGGGCGCGGCGCTGCGATCGGCGTTCTGGGCATGCGCACTGGGTACCTACATCTCTTGTCTACTCACTGACGATATTGCAATCCGATTTGTCATTGTTTTACGTTTTCTGCTGAGTGTTTAAAATGTCTCCGATAACCGTGAGTCCCGCCGACTGTGAAGTACGGTCTGTTATAAGATTTCTTAGTGTTAAAGGCCTAAAATCAATCGATATTCATCGTGAGATCTGTGCAGTTTACGGACAAGACATTATGAGTGATGGAATGGTAAAGCGTCTGTTTTCTCTCACCTTATTATCCACTTGCTGCACCAAAATTTCATTAACGACTGAAGGACGCCCGCCCACTCCGTTGTTCATCATGAACATTCGTGCGGCCTTCTTTAAATGATCTCACCCACTTTCTTACCATTCCATCACTCATAATGTCTTGTCCGTAAACTGCACAGATCTCACGATGAATATCGATTGATTTTAGGCCTCTAACACTAAGAAATCTTATAACAGACCGTACTTCACAGTCGGCGGGACTCACGGTTATCGGAGACATTTTAAACACTCAGCAGAAAACGTAAAACAATGACAAATCGGATTGCAATATAGTCAGTGAGTAGACAAGAGATGTAGGTACACAGTGCGCATGCGCAGAACGCCGATCGCAGCGCCGCGCCCTCTGTGTGGCATAACGGTACTTACTTAAAAAACACGCCTCGTATTTTTTCACAAAAAAATATATCGCAAATTAAAAAATCTGTTATAAACCTTTTGCAATATAGAAATTTGTCTGTAATGTTTAGACTTGCTCATTTCAAAGCGAAAAGCTCCACATATTGATAATTTACTGATGTTTTTTTTATTTTCACATTATTTAAAATTTATTGAACTAAATTTTTTAAAAAATATCCTTCATTTTTAACTATATTTCTGTACTTTTAACATCCGTAAATTGCTAGAATATTTTGATGTTTTTCAGCTGTATGAGCTCAACACTGGATCATTACTTACTACAGTGTGTTTGGATGTAGCTCTTAGTGCTGTTACTATGGACACTTTGGAATGTTTCATTTTTTGTGGAGACGTATTGGGAGAACTTCACTGCATAAATATTTATGAAGGGGTAAGATTTCTTCATCCAGATGCTAACTGAAATAAGATTACATTCTGAAATATTTTTTCTTGCATTTATTAATATTGTTTACAAGAGCAAAGGAAATTTGGTCTATCCAGCTTATTGTTTGATGGTTAAAATATAAAACTAGGTCGATATCAGCAAAAATATAATTTTTCAATGCATTTGTACTGCATAAATAATTGCTTTGTTTGACAATAAAGGTGACTTTGTTTGACTATTAAATATTATGTCATGACGTCTAACTCTAGTATTTTTGTAAAATATACTATTTAAATTTAATTGGTTTTACCTGCCATCAATTAAGTATTTTCAGGCCTCCCAACTGGTCCCTTTTTTCCCCTAAAAGTCCTTTTTTACAAGCCAAGTCCCTAAAACTCCTTATTTTACAAATCTGGTCCCTATTTTACCTTTTTCACAATTAACAGGAGGATGTTTTCCCTTTTCCCTGCTTATTAGAAAGGGGAAAAATTCCGTTGACCAATAGGATTTCTTCTTCCAACTACAATTGACATATTACTAGAAGCGTAGCAAGCCTTTGCGGGGCCCCGTATAAAAATTTGTTTGGGGGGGCCCTTAGGAATGGTAAAGATTTCTCACAAAAGAAAAAAATTGCATAAAATTTTTTAAAAATGTCTATTCATCATATCTGTCTTTTTACAAAATTATTACAAACAATTCAAATTAAATATACACTCTCTTTGCCTTTTTTTGCAAACTGATTTATTAAATCATTTATAGCTAATGATGACTTTTCTAAAATTTCTGCCTCTATGGACAATAGTGACAGGTCTGACAGGCGTTCCTGTCCCATCGAGTTCCTTAGTGGAATAAATTTTTTGATTTTCAGATTTTAAGCATGTTTTTAGAGCCTTTAATTGGTCATTAACATTAGGTGAGATTCACTGATTAACTGAGACTCTAATGTATTTAGCCGACAGTTTTCCGGAAGCGTTTTATATCTCTTTGTTTGAATAAGACAGGAGTTTCTACGGTTGTAATATTTCGAACGTACTATTCAGGTCGCTAAGGCTCTGAAATCTTTATTTAGTTTGAGAAATTAATATATCTAAACAGCAATAGTATGCATTGACTTTGAAATAGGACCCGGGGTCTGAAATTCTCTCATCTTGTGATAACTCATCCAAAAAAGCGCTTCATTATATCTTTCGCCTTTTGTTTTAAAAAAGTTTTTACCCTCCACCTCCACTCTTTTGCCAAATCTTTAAACTCATTTAGTAAACTATTGAATGAATTTTGATCCTCCCCTTTCATCAAGACCAAAATCTCCCCTTACATCTGGTAAAGAAAAGGGGAGGCTCCCCTCTCTTCTTGATTAGTAAGTGTATCAAAGTTTTTTGCATTTGGATTATTCATTAAAGCTACAGACCACTCCGAATAGCGAGCGTTGTTTTATAACCAGGGCCGGATTTAAAGAGTTGCCGCCTGTAGGCTTCAATCGATTTGCCGCCACATATAGTTTTCATAACTATTTTTTTCTTTCTACATATTAAAATTATCTATGCACCTTTCAATCAAAATCGAAAGCGAAGTAATATACGAATTTTTTAAACTGTTCTATTTTTCTTTCATCTTCCAAATCCGAGAGAAGAGGTGCAATTGGCCTCGCAGCTACCATGTTTACTACTAAATATTAGTACTACATATATACTTTTACGAATTACGCACTAATGTAAATTATTTGCTTTCTTTCTTAAAAATATTAGTATCTTTTTAAAATAAATGCCGAATACCGCTTTAATTGGTCATGAAATTTGCCGCTCCCGAAAATTTGCCGCTCTAGGCTACAGCCTACTTAGCCTATTTAGAAATCCTGCCCTGTTTATAACCACCCTGTATTTGAATTGAATCATTTAAGACTCAAATTTGTGTATGCCATGTTTTATGTGATATTTTTACCTTATAATAAAGAACACTTTTGACTTTGGTACTAATACTATTTCATTTTTAGATAACTCATTTAAGTCATACTTAAAATATTTTATTTTCAGGACCTAGACATGATGCGTTTCATATTTACGACTTTCAATAAGTATCAGGCATGAAAGTTTTCCGCCTTTCGGCTGATTTCCGCCTTTTTTAATCTCATTTTGGCTGATCCTGAGATCGATGCAGAACCGTTGAGAAATTGTGACCCATATATATATGAGGGGGGTCCTGAGATCAAACGGACGAGATTTTACTCTGTCGGCAATGTTTTGATTCGACCTTCATTCAGATGAGTCAATCACTTTCTCTAAACGTGTCTCGTAGGACAGTGACGCAATGAAGGAGGCGGGGCTATTTCTTACGTGGGCCAATGAGAATAGCGGATGTAACAGTTAGATTTGGCTTTTAATGCGAAGTAGTTTTGGTTTGCTTGGCATCTTAGGGAATTTTAACTGTCAATAATAGCTAATAGATCAGAAACAACTAAACTTTTTCTTCTTTTATTGGATTATTTGCAAACGAAAGTTTCTATGGCTGACAGCGGGAAAAATTAGTCTGCTCACGTTGTACTCAAAACCACAGACAAGAATCTAAACAGACTGCGCATTTACGTAGGTGAATAGGGCGAAAAGTCTCCGCCCCCTGAGCGTAATAACAAGTTTACTCACTAGGAGCGCTACAAGTCAGCTGCCTATTTTTGGCTCGATTTAGGAGTTTTAACATAGCTATAGCGCCTTGTAATTTTAAATCCTAGTCAAGTGATGAAATTTGTTACTTTTTTGCCTGGTATGGAACGTTTTTAACTGCTTACTTTTAAACACCAAAACGGATTTAAACACAGCTATAAAGGTTTCGTAACCCGTGTAATTTTTCGCTTTTTTTCTTAACGGACTGTGGCGCTTGACCAGAGTTCTAAACTACGAGGCGTTATTGGCTGTGTTAAAGATCCGAAAGGAGGTTAGAAATAGGCAGCCAGAATACATTACTTTATTGTTGGGCTTATTTCACGGGGGTTCTGGCAACAGCTCTGCTGTCTAGTTTTCTTTTTTCTCTAATTTTGTTTTTATTCAAAATTGTGTTTTCTAAGAATAAGTTAATTTAGTTATTTTTTAAAATTACAACATCTTGCTGTGCTGTTGGTTGTTTTAATCATTTATCAAGGAAAACTTGCATCGAAAAAAGTTGGAATTTTAAATATATAACAACGATAATATTTTTAAAAAATTCAATTTGGCAAATAGAATGCAAAAGTAATTCGAGAAAAATGAAAACAAAACTGCAGAGCTGTTGCTAGTTCCCACGTGAAACCCCCTGGTTATTTAATTTAAACAGTGAATATATTATTTATATATTTACTGAAAATGAAAACTATTGTTATAATGTTTAATCAAAACAGTTAGTATTTCCCCATATAGGGTGGGGGCAAACCGAAACAGCTATAAATCACCCTGTTCCAAGAAAACCGCACTCGTGGATGGGGGAGGAAATGCTTTCCAAGCTTACATAATAGACCTACTATAGGTAATCCCCTGTACTACGGTAGTTGGTGTGATAATGTTTTCTTTACATTTTATCTTTAAAAATTGCATTAAAAATACAAATTGTTAGTATAGAATAAAGAGAAACTCTATAAATTTTGGTAATTTTTCTGGTACACCAGCGACCAATTTTTTTTCCGCTTAACTACAGATTTTTTTTACAGTGTATGCTAACCAAGCAAAACTGTATGAATTTTTGAAAATAAAATTTTTCTCATTGAATGTTTTTAATGTTAGTTTTTATCTTACAGAAATGCCCAGTTCCTCAATGGACCCAACTTTGGAGTGCATGTTGTGCAGAGAATCCCTCGACAACAAATATGATTTGATGGTGCACCTCCAAAACCATTACTACTCTTCTAATACTTCAACAGCGATAAATTCCCCTCCACCCAGCAGTTCATTTGCCGAGAGTCGGAATTCTGGCCACAAATCAACCGCTACGAAAGGATCACCACAAGATCTTTCACAAACCAGAGTCCAAAGTCAAAGTAATGAAGGCCGATTCACCTATTCAAATGCATTGTCAAATTTTTATCGATACAGAGTCCAAAGTCAAACTCTCCCCCCTCAAGTCCTGCAGGTCGCCTCAAAGTGGCGAGGGGGTGTACCTGGGCGGAATGGGCAAAGTACGTCAGGAGAGTTTTCTCCTGTTAGGGTCACCCAAGGCGTGAAGGCCGTTCCGCTATGCTCAGCTAAGATCTGCAGGCACCGGAGCAAAGTCAGACTTCTCTCCAATGGAGCTCCAAGTACTTGTACCAAGAGAAGCTGTTTTTCCCTTCTTTGATGTTATGTTGCCCATTGTTAGTCATCTGTCGCTAGATCAGGAATGATTGGAAACAACAACCATAAGTACAACAGAAGAACCGTGAATATTTTTAAAGATTCTACGCCAAGCTGTTCTGTCTCGCCTAGTAATAAGAAAAGGAAGAACTATGATGTGAAAACCACCTCTAAAAAAACTGCAATGATGGAGAATTCAACAGAACCACATCAAGTACTCCAATTCCTTCGACCCCTAGAAAAGACACCAAGTATGAGAATTTATCAATGACTCCGTCAAGTAGTTTCTTCAACCTCTGGAAAAGTCGTCATTGACTAGGACAAGTCTAACGCATTACCATCAAGTGCTCTGATTTCTTCAACTAACAAAGGAATTGACAAAAGCAGTGCTATCAAAGTACCCCAACTCTTCAAACTAGCCATACTGTAATTGGTACTCGCACATTCCAATGCCAAGACTTGATCAACAACCTCGAAACCTTGCATCACCTGGACAATAAGGTAGATACGGGTGTATCAATTGCGGAAGGTCCATGGATGACTTTAACGCCCTCTCGATGCTGCATCCAGAAGAGTATGCAAAATGATGCGATTCTTGCCGGACCAGGTACAAAAGCAGGGTTCGGCCCAAATGGTACCATGGACGCAAGCTATATTCTGATGTGCCGAGAGGCCCCGAACCAAAGAGATCAAAAAGAGAATCTTTTCTTCATCATCCCAAAAAAGACTAAAATAGACTTAAGCACTCTAATGCCATGTATCCAACAAGATGCACTATGATTAGAAAAACCTTCAAGAGCTATTTTAACGTCCCTGGTGCAGTTGCATGGCAGACAAATTATACTTCACACAATTAAATGTAAAAAAATTGAGCAATCAAATAAAAGAATGCATTCTTTATGAATTATTAGCTATTTTATTGTGTCACAAAATACTTAAAAGAACTTATAGGCTAATGTTTATGCTTGAAATCCACAATAGTTCTATCACTTTTCTAACTTTTGTAAATAAGGAGTGTAAATAATTAAATCTATTCCCTAAATTAGGTTTGTAGTCTCTTATACAGAGTTAGCATGGTATTTCCCCCTCCCCCCACAACAATTAAAAAAATAATTTACAATAGGTTTAAAATTAATGTTTAATAACTATCAAAAAACAATATTTGGTAAATATTTATGGTTAAGCTGTTGCGAAACCTTTATTAATATACAAATTAAGAGTATATGTTTAATCACCATTGAAGTACAAAAAATTATGGCAGATTTGTCAATTTGAAAAATTTAGTAGAGTCCATCGAGTATCTACTCAAAAATAATTTTAAACTACCTCCATGATCGTTCCAGGTTTTCCATAATAGCAAATATTTTTTAAGGGGGTCCAGTACCCAAAAATCATGGAAAATGCAATTTTTTTATTTCTTAAAAATATTACTTGAACATTTTGCAAAAAACGCTTCAAATTTTATGCATTAGCTTTTGGGTTATTAATTTTTGAATGAGACTCGCTCACCAAGTAGTATCCTATCACGGATCTATACTTTAAATGCTCGTATCTCTGTTCGTGTTTTTTAAATTTTAGGATAGTGAAAAACACTACTCTTTTAATGTTTATATAAAAAGTTTCTGTAAATTTCTATAGCATCATAAAAGTATAATGAACAAAACTATGCATTAAAACTCTTCATTTATGTTGTCAGTATTTTTTTTAATTCAGTTTAAATTTTACGTTTTTAGTAAATTTTTTTCATAAAAATTCGAAAAAGTTTTCTTTACAAAAAAGTTGAATCTTGATTAAAACTTGGATGCATAATTTTGTTAAGATATCATTGGGGAACTCATATAAAAAATTTGGTAATAAAAAGTCGAAAAATTAGGGAGGAGTAGGGATTTTAAAATTGTAAAAAAATTGAACAAAAAATTATTTTTAAAAAAAATATTGAGTCATTTTCAATTTTTTTTGTTAGATTAGTTTTTATTAATGCATGATGCATCAGTGTATAAAATCTGAGTAGTATAACTTAGGGATGGCGGTTTTTGAGAAAAAAACCGGTTTTTCGAAAACCGTTTTTTTACAAAGCCGGTAAAACCGACCCGGTTTTACCGACCCTAAAAAACCGGTTTCGTAAAACCGGTTTTCCATGAAACCGGTTTTCCAAAGGCAAAAAACCGGTTTTTTTTCGGTTTTTTATTAATTAATTGAAAAAATCGATTAATTATTAACAAATTAACAATAAACCTAAGAATAATTAACTTTTTAATAATAGAACTATTAAAAGTTAACTAATTAATTATAAACTTATTACAAATTTACTAATTGGGAATAACCTAATTAATTATAACTTATTAAAAAGTAACTAATTTTCAATTAACTCATTTAAAAATTAATATTGATGATTTTTTATATTCATATAATTATTTGTTACTTATATATTTAAATTATTAAAATCTCTTATTTTTCATTCCGGTTTTCTCGTGTTTTAAGATTTTTTTTTTACTTTACTTTCGAATTTAAATTTCCAGTCAATTTTAAGTGTTTAAATTTTTTTATTTAAAACTATAAGTTCCTGGATTTCTTCTTAATTTCTTAGGGGCTGGGGAGCCCAGTCGGTTAAGCACTCGCTTAGCATGCGGAAGGTCCCATTACAATTCTGCCCACCACGATACCAATATAAAAATCGGATTTAAAAATTTAAGATTTTTCATGTGTATATATATATATATATATATCGTATGATTTTTTTAAAGTTATAATATAACGTAAAATTATTGGTTCCTTGGCAATAATTTATAATTTTATAAGGATACTTCGGTTGTAGTCCTGTAGTCTATTTTGAACACTTCTCAGTCAGTCTTGAGTTCAATTAAAACTAGATCTTATAATCGAATAAGGGGCTGGGGAGCCCAGTCGGTTAAGCACTCGCTTAACATGCGGAAAGTCCCAGGTTCGGGTCCGGGCATCGCCAAAATAGCTGCCGATCTATAAACGGCCCGTGCAGCCAAAAATGTCCGACGAATAATACCCCGTGTGAGGGAGTGCATGTTAAATATCCTTCAAAGTCCTAACGCTGCGTACGATGTCGCTCTTAACGGTTGCGTTGGGTGCCTATTCAGGTGTGGCTCGTCACCTGACTGTGGTTCTAAAATACGACGCCCGTCGCCAATAGCCCTCATGTAGCTCTAGTGCGAAGATAATTCAAACCAAATATAATCGAATAAGAGAGAGAATGTATATGAAATTTCGTAACGTTTTAACAATACTCAGGATCAATACACTCGAAACACAGAATACTCGATTTCATAATTAATCACAGCATTCAAGACATGAACTAACATAAAGAATTTGCAAGCGGCTGCAAAAATTAACAATTTCAAAGCGAAAGTCCACTCTTATGGTTTTAAAATATAGATTCTTATGGTTTATTAGAATTTCTTATGGCTTTAAAATATAGAATAGCTTCACCCCTTCGCCAAATAAACTATAAACTTTTTATATATTTTAATTTGTTTTAATTCGGTTAACTTAATTTTTCCTCACAAATTGAGGAAAAATTAATAGATATCTGATTAAAAAACATTTTCCCGCTTTGAAAACGAAACACTCATTTGTACTTATATTTTTTGTGTACTCTGCTTAGTGGGGGAGGGGGCGCCGCGACAATTCGCGGCTGCAATGTTAGTGGTGACAGTGACAACTTTATGTAAACACAGCTCAGTTTGGAATTTTTCCAGGTGGGTTTACTTTCTAGTAACCTTCTCCCCCAAATCAGCTGTTTAGTAAATACCGTTGTTGACGTATAAGTCACCCAAAGTTCTTCATATTTATTAATTAAACTAATTAAAAAGTATATTTTTTAATGCTTCAGTTGAATTTTCATTTGTAGGTAGGTAACAATTATCTTCGCACTAGAGCTACACGAAGGCTATTTGCGACGGGCATCGTAATTTAGAACCACAGTCATGTGACGAGCCATCACCTGAGTAGGCACCCAACGCAACAGTCAAAGACGACATCGTAGGCAGCTTTGGTACTTTGGAGCGTATATTTAACGTGCACTCCCTCTGCAGGGGGTATTATTCGTCGGACTTTTTGGCTGCACGGGCCGTTTATAGGTCGGCAGTTAATTTGGCGATCCCCGGACCCGAACCTGGGACCTTCCGCATGCTTGGCGAATGCCTAACCGCCTGTTCTCCCGAGCCCCTAATTTTGATTTGTACTCTATACTTTTTACTGTATGTTCATATGGTACAGTAAAAAAGTTTTGTATCAGTATTTTATCATCAAAACAACAGAAATTGATTATGAGAAAAAAGAATGGGTGTAAAGAAAAGGATTTAGTTTTTAAAAATAGGCACCTAAAAATGAAAGTCAATGCACATAAAATTCTCAAAGTATTTTATTGTGTTTTGAACTTATAAAATCAAACCAATTTTTAACACCTGCTACGGTTATGCCCTTGAACTTAAGTTTTTACATACAGTATTTATGTTCCTAAATACTAATTTTTTGTACCGATTCAGTTTTTAAATCCTATGTTTTGATTTAGATTGCCGGGATAATTAGGGCCTCTACATGACACGCCAATTTTATTCATTTCAAACTGCCTGTATGGTTCGTAAAAAAAGTGTTTTGTCTATAACAAAGAATATTCTTTAAAAACCAGCGCCAAAGAATCGAGCAATACCAGCAACATAACTCTAAAACCTTAGTTTATAAACGGCCGATATTCAGCAATCTTCAACAGCACATCGGGCTTTAATCTACTGAGGTCGAAGCGAAGACTCAAGTGAAAAACTAATTTATGGGTAACATCTGCACTCGCGAGGGTAATGGTTGGTGAGTCATTCATCGTAGTAGATTTTTTACGATTTGTGGCGGCTTTTGTATCGGAAACGGTTGACTATTCAGAAAAAAAGTTTGAAACTTAAAAGAAAATGGTTTACATTTTAAAAATTTTAGGTTATAAATTAGTAGACAATAAATATTATTGAAGTATCAGTTAAAATAAAGTATTTAATTACTCAATATTTGACAAATAAACAATTAAAAAAAATTTCATCTGAATTTAAATATTTGTTTGGCATTTGGTTATTATATTTTTGTTATGTGTAATTAGGTTCACGAAGGCAAGAATACTTTATTTCATAGTGATCTGGTCATCCTTAAACATCGTCGTAACGTTTCTGGCTAATACAAAGTCGCGCATTTCAGGCCGGTTTTACATTTCAAGAAAAATATATATAAATTAGCAAAATAGCAAATATTGTACTGGGCAGAACTCAATATGTCAATGAAATTGTCTAAAAATTAATGATAACTGCGCGTACGATGTCACCCTTAACGGTTGCTTTGGATGCCTACCAAGGTGGTTGGCTCGACACTTGACTGTGGTTCTACATAATAATGGCCGTCGCCGAAATCCCTCGTGTAGCTCTAGTGCTACGATTTTCAAACTAAACTGCGATCTATTGGTAACTGTCTGTAAGTCTTGAATGTAAAAGGGCTGGGGAGCCCAGTCGGTATTCATTCGCCTAGCATGCGGAAGGTCCCAGGTTCGTGTCCGGACATCGCCAAAATAACTGCCGACCTGTAAAACGGCCCGTGCAGCCAAAATGTCCGACGAATAGTACCCCGTGTGGATGAAGTGCACGATCCTCCAAAGTCCCAACTAGGGTACCTTTCAATACACTGTGTGCTGTTCAGGGTAACGACAAGGAGCTTAGCAGGTGAGCCATGCTAAAATCGTTATCGCTCAGCCAAACTCGCCAATAAAACAAAATTAGTTATTTTTCCAGTTTTACACATATAAACATTATGTTGTTGCTTCGTTTGGTAGAAATAAGAATGTTTTCAACTTTCAAGTAAGCAATGACTTTGATTTGCGGTTTGTTTACGTTTTTATCGAAAACTATTGTTCCGCCAACGCATGCCAAAGACATGCCAAATACCGTCTGTTAGCTTCGACATTAAAAATGGCATTTTCTGGTAGTATAATGATAAAAAATACTATTTTTAGAAATGTAATAGTCCACATGATGTTTAATTTACAATACAAAGATTAAAAAGTAAAGCTTTATACCTTTTTTCCGAGTTAAACAGCTTTTTTATTCCATAGCAATGACACACGCCGGTATTAAAACATGGATTACAGCTTTACCGTTAAGAATTTTAATCCAAAAAAAGAATAAATATTGAAGAATATAGATCATTAAAAACAAAATCAATAGCAAATAGTGGTTACGTTCCTTTGATTATATCGTTTAGATGCGATTTATTAGAGCTTCGCTGAGCCACTGTGTAATGTCTACGGGGGAAAAATAGGGTAGGGTAGGGGGTAGGGTATTTTACATATATATTCCGACTTGTTGCTCAGTGAGCCGCTTATAAGTCTTCGTCAAGTAAGACAGACACAGAAAGATTTTTTACTGCCACAAAGAGAGGAAAATACACCCAGGGCGAAGGCGGGAATCGAACCCGCGCCCGTTACAGCACGCAGACTGCTGGCCAGCGATGCTTACCACTCGGCCATCCTGGCCCCGGGGGGAAAAATAACAGCGCCGTATTTCTGGAGCATGGCTATGCTCCAGCCGCAATCAGGTGAGAGCATCATGTCGCAACCCTCATACGCAGATATTCCAGTAACCCTAGTCCCAACGCTTCGTACGATGTCGCCCTCAACGGTTGCGTTGTGTGCCTACTCAGTTGCCGGCTCGTCACTTGACTGTGGACTGTGGTTCTAAAATATGACGCCCGTCGCCAATAACCCTCGTGGGTGCCTACTCAGATAACGGCTCGTCACTTGACTGTGGTTCTAAAATACGACGCCCGTCGGGCCGTTGCCAATAACCCTCGTGTAGATCTAGTGTGACGATAATTCAAACTAAACTGGAATGAAAAATTGAATATGTTTCTCCTTTTGGCGCTCACTTTGTAGTGTTGTGCATCGACCGACCCTTTTGGAGACTTTCATGATTTTAGTTTTTGTTAGAATGTACTCGATGGCTATTGGTGACGGGCGTGTTCATTTAGAACCAAAGTCAAGTGACGAGTCGATACCTGAGTAGGCACCCAACGCAACCGTTAAGAGCGGCATCGTACGTAGCGTTTTTTACATTCGACCATAATTAACGTGAAATTCCTTTTCGGGGTATTATTCGTCGGGGACATTTTTTGAATGCACGGGCCGTTTGTAGGTCGGCAGATATCTTGGCGATGCCAGGCGGACCCGAACCTGGAACCTTCTGCATGCAAGGCGAATAATGCCTTTACCGACTGGGCTCCAAAGCCCTTGGAGACGTTATCATGATGACCGAATATTTACAAGCAAAAGCATCCTTTGGGGACAGTTAAAAAAGTTGATTTGACATCTTGAAAACAAAGAAGGAGAATTAAAAAGATAAACATAAAAATTTAAATCGAAGTGAATTTTAAAAATCGTAACGTTAAATATGTACAAATAAACGGAATTGAAAAGAAATTCATAACTTAATAGAAAGAAAATACATTTATATAATCCAAAACTTAAATTAAAAGCAAAGCTGAACTGATCGAAGGCCCTATACCCTTATTAAATAACAATAGGAGCATGAAAAGATGCTTTGATAGAACGTTAGCAAATGTATTATCAGGGGCGCCGACTTATAGAAAATATTGGGGGGGCCCATGCAAGGGTTTTGTCCCCCGGGAAATTTTCTAAATTTTTGATGAAACATAGTGAGTTTTTAAGCATTTTAGAGTCATATGCTGAACATTCATTAGAGGCATTAGAGCCCCGAAAGCTCGAGTCTCGATAACTCGTCACTCCGGGAAACATAAAAAAGCTTGACAAATTTTTTGGCTTTGAAAAAGGAAACAAAACAAAAACACGGACGTTATTTTCGTAAGAAGCTAATTTAATTTACAGTAATAATTATGCTTATGGACTATAACTGTACGTATTAACCTTTACACCTGATGTAAACTCGACATTTAGGAAACTCGACGCCCTTCAAGTCCCGAGGTTCCGGGGTTCCACTTTACTTTGCATCAGATTAATGAGTGAAATAGCTAATTAAAGCTTATCTTGAATAAGGCTCAGGGTTCATTAAACAAAAACAATTAAATCAAAGTTAATGCTATACTAAAACCGACCTTAAGTTTGCAGTATACAAATGTTCTACGAGAAAGAGGGTAAATAGTTCTCATTTTTGAGTGCGAGAATCGAATACAAAAAGGTATTTCACATTCAATAAACAAATTGATTTGTTATTTCAAGACATAAATTTATATTTTTTTTATAAGTTTAGCTTCAGTTAGAGTGTTATTTTAATTATTTTTTTCTTTCGATTTTGACGTAACAGGGCGCATGAATATCAGGGTCGAAAGGAGCAGCCAATCAGAGTACGTGAAATTGCGGCGCCAGCCGGGTTGTTTACCCAGTTCCCTCCGCTCAGTACATTTCTCTGCTGCAAACTTAAGCTCGGTTTTGGTATAATACCCAGGTAGCACCCCCATATGGGCCCACGTGGTTTCCAAGTGGGCTATCTCATGTGGGGCCCGTAAAAAACGACCCCCTTTTTTTTTCGGTGAAACCATGTGGGCCCACATGGGTCAACCCACCTGGACCGACGTGGTTTCCAAGTGGGCTATCTCATATGGGGCCCAGATGGGTTAGCCCACATCGACCGATATGGGCTGCCCAGATGGATCCAGAAAGAAACGACCCCCTTTTTTCCGCTGAAACCATGTGGGCCCAGATGGGTTAGCCCACATCGGCCAATATGGGCTTCCCAGATGGATCCAGAAAGAAACGACACCCCTTTTTTTCGGCGATACCATCTGGGCCCAGATGGGTTATACCACATCGGCCGATATGGGCTCCCCAGATGGATCCAGAAAGAAACGACCCCCCTTTTTTCGGCGAAACCATCTGTACCCAGATGGGTTATCCCACATCGGCCGATATGGGCTGCCCAGATGGATCCAGAAAAAAACGACCCCCTTTTTTTTTCGCTGAAACCATGTGGGCCCAGATGGGGTAGCCCACATCGGCCAATATGGGCTTCCCAGATGGATCCAGAAAGAAACGACCCCCCCTTTTTTCGGCGAAACCATCTGGGCCCAGATGGGTTAGCCCACATCGGCCGATATAGGCTTCTCAGATGGATCCAGAAGGAAACGACCCCTTTTTTTTTCTCTGAAATCAAGTGGGCCCAGATGGGTTATCCCACATCGGCCGATATGGACTTCCCAGATGGATCGAGAAAGAAACGACCCCCTTTTTTTCGGTGAAATCACGTGGGCCCCAGATGGATCCTGAAAGAAACTACCCGTTTTTACCTTTGAAACCACATAAGTTATTCCATCTGGACTCGTGTGAGCAGTGAGATGATCAGTTAGCTCTCCTTACTTGTTTTAAAAGCATAGGAACCTACATATTATACTTAAGCTTTGTTGAACCAGAATCCTTTAGCTGATCAACTCATATAACCAACTGGAAAACAATCGTTATTTAATACAATTATTTGTATACCACAAAAAGTTAGTTTTTCTTTCAGGGTGAAGATTGTTGTACCTGTAACTCTGTTTTCATAAACATATTTTTTATGTCAAATATTTTTATTTTTAAGTAAAAAGCTATCTGAGAAACAAAAATAAATGGCACAAGACAAAAATTTTAATTTCAAAATAAATTTTATTTATTAGATCCACCAACAGTCCTTTTTACTCTCCATCCCAGTACCTGACACCAACTAAAATGACATTGATTATTTTTAAAACATCTGTCACACTAGCATCTAAGTGAACCAGTTTAATAGAGTCCGAGGCCTAAGGATAAAATTTTAGCGATTTATCAAGTCATAAAAATCTACATACGAAGCTAATCTTACTAGACTAAAATGCAAAGGAAATAAAACTATTTAAAATTATTAATTAAGTCCATATTTTCAAACTTTGCAATACTAAACAAAAATATAATCACATATATTTATGGAACATCAAGAATTATCCTCATATAGTTAGAACTCTAGTTTAAATTTAAATATTAAGGTTACAGTCTTATTTTAGTTTTAGTAGGATACAAAATTTATTGCATTTAATTTGAGTAATTTGTTCTAGTTTCACTTTATTTTCTTTAGTTTAAGTTGGTTGAATAAACATTGCACTAGAGCTAGTTCTTAGTCTAAACTTTCTTAGCTTTGTGATACATAAAAATCAAAACTAAGAAAGTTTAGACTAAGAAGAGCAAGTTTTTCTAAGAAGTTAAGACTTTTTAAAAATAGCTTTTTGTTGTTGGTAACTTGATTTTAATAAAATTTTAGCTTGATCATGGCATATTACCAATTCTAAAGCATAGCAGAAAGTACCATTTGAAAAATAATTTAACATGAGTTTTTTGCACAAAAATATTTTTCTGCAAAAAAATTTATGATGTAATTTACAACACCTTTTTAAACATAACTTGTAAACAAAGAATAGTTTTTAATCTGAATTTTATCTATATCTGAATTTATAATGTCAAAAAGTAGTATCCGGGAAAGCTCATTCAGTTTGAATACTTGCTCAATAATATTGCATGCGTAAAAATTCTTAAACCTCTCTTTGTCTATTATCCCCCAGAAGTTGTAGCATAGTGCTACCTCCTCCCTGCTTAAAGTATATTACATGAGATGCAGGACCATCTACTGCATTGATCCTGCAACCTGTGCAGTTTGGTGTGATTCCTATAAAGAAATAAATTAAAATATACAAGATGAGTAATCCTCCTGCATTCTAAGAATTGAAAATATTCCTTTACTTTACAGGGAGGAATGGGGATACTCAAAAACTATTCACATCCCTTTTTAATATTAGTTGATAATTTAAATTTAAGTTTTTACCAGGGGCGCCGACTTATAGAAAATATTGGGGGGGCCCATGCAAGGGTTTTGTCCCGGAAAATTTTCTAAATTTTCGATGAAACATAGTGAGTTTTTAAGCATTTTAGAGTCATATGCTGAACATTCATTAGAACCCCGAAAGCTTGAGTCTCGACTCTCGATAACTCGTCACTCCGGGAAACTCGAAAAGCCTGACAAATTTTTTGGCTTTGAAAAAGGAAAAAAAACACAAACACGGACGTTATTTTCGTAAGAAGCTAATTTAATTTACAATAATAATTATGCTTATGGACTATAACTGTAAGTATAAACCTTTACACCTGATGTAAACTCGACATTTAGGAAACTCGACGCCCTTCAAGTCCCGAGTTTCCGGGGTTCCACATTATTTTGCATCAGATTAATGAGTGAAATAGCTAATGAAAGCTTATCTTGAATAAGCCTCAGGGTTCATTAAATAAAAACAATATATCAAAGTTAATGCTAATACAGTGTGCCCAATACTTTCAGTCAAAAATGTAAATAGCGGGTTTTAATTGGGTCTTAAATCCTAAAAATATTTGTTTATTATTTGAAAATAATTAATAAAGTAATAGTATATTTGCAAGCGCCTGCAATGGATAAATTTCTTACCAAAAGGTAAAAAATTTATCCATTGCAAACCTAATTCACATTAAACATAAGAGAACGTGCTCGGGCAGTTCTAATTACAAACTCAAAACACTTTTTCTAGCTAATGTTACACCTACACTTTTAACTTAAAAAAAGCCACCTACCGGTCACGTGACCGGTAGGCGCCAAACAAAAAGTGAAAAATGCAGAGTAAAAGAAACGAATAAAAAATAAGATTACGTAATATTGATTTTCTGACACACTGAACACGAAACAATCCTACTTTTGTGATTTTACAATGCACAATTTAAATAAATTTCTTAAATTATTGGGGGGGCTCTGCCCCCCTAAACGAATTTTTGAGGGGGCTCGGGCCCCCTCAGGCCCTATGGAGTCGGCGCCTCTGGTTTTTACAGCATGAAATTATTTTTTAAAAAAAAGAGTTTTGAGATCATTAAGAACAGTTTTTCAAATTTTTCATCCCCTATAGTTTTATTTAAATACAGGTAACTGTTTTGTTTTTAATTCAAAAGAACTCTTTATCAACAAGCATTTAAATTTTATTCACTCTTGGATTTCTATCTGTTAATGATAATAAATCAAAAAGCACTTGATATGATTTTTTTTTAATTCTTTGTTTTTGATTTAAAAGTCACACAGGTACAATGATTTCGGAAATGCCAACCAGATTTGTAATAAAAGTTATATTAAAAATTGAGAAGTTGAAAAATAATGAGATTTTGGCATATCTTCCGAGCTTTTTAAATTCACCCTTAATTTATATTCTATTTTAGGTTGCTCTCTAAATGATATAATTTAACTTTTAATAACTGCATAAAAAAATTAGCCTATTGGCAGGTAATTGCAGTCTTGTATTACTTGTATCGCTGCAATTGCAATGGTGAAATGATATCTGCAGACAAACCAGACCAATATATGCTATTACACATGAATAAATATATCAAACTAATCTTTATCTTAACATCTTCACTTTAGAAGTCCACAGGCGTGAATATTTGTAGAATTCACTTTACAATTTTTTTCTGCACTTTTTTGTAACACTGACTTTTTTTATTGCTTAATTCTATGTAACTGTAGTGCAAGTCACAATTTAAAAAAGCTGTCTAAATTTGAAAAATAATCAAATGAAATAAAGCAGGCTACATTATTTTGTTACAATAAGTGTAGATCAGCTATTCTGCTATTCCCATATGATGTTAAAAGTGTTAGTATTAATTACTTTATTCACATTTGACTTACACCATAAAAAGGGCAATTTTGTATGAAATTAGCCTATTAAAGATTAAATACTCAAAGATACTAGTACTTAAGCAACTGAAAATTATCAGTAAGGTTTTTGTATTAAGACTATAGCACAAGGGACAAGCACAATTTTGGATATACTCAAAATCAATTTTTTTTTTAGGTTTATTTATCAGAAAGCTTGTATTTCAGAAAAATGTCAGAATAAAGTATTGATTTCAGAAAACTGACAAAGCTTGTTTGTGCTTTCATAGCATACAAAATATGTCTATATATAAAGCTTTAAATCTGAAATGTCACTACTTGCTTTGCCCTTTTAGCATAGGTTATATTTTTTTAAAAATATTCTTTGCAAAACATGCTTTTGATTACATTTGAGCTAATAATCTACATCGTTTACTTCAAGAATCCTCTCAAGGGTTAGCATTAATCTGGAATTATCCTGTCAACCATTTTGGCCAAACCCAATATTAAAGCTTTGCAATCGCATATATTTTTTTTACAATATTTATTTTTGAAACATCAATGTTTAATTTTAATAAATAACACCAAGAAATTTGGTTACTTTGGCAGGTTGACAAGATAATTACAACGTACAAGATATATAGGAATTTTTAAATCAAAATTTAAAACTTTAAATGGTTGTGGTACTACCTTTAACATGGATATGTTGGCAACTTCACTATGACTTCATTGTAGAAACTGGGTGAAATTTCAACAAGAAGGCTGAAGGTGACTATTTTCGTAAAAAAATGCCAACAACCGCCTTCAGGTTAAAAGTTATACCCAACATATTCACTCGTGCATCCTTTAAAAGACAAACGAGACATCATTAAAAGATTGGGTTCACCTTTACTGTACGGTAACCATTGGCGCGATTTTCTGATTTGGCGATAAATAGTTTTTGATGGCAACCTGTCTGACCTGACCGAAACGCATAATGGTTAGATAGGGTTGCCGGAAAACGTCATCGTTGTGAACAGAGTATGACGCCAAAAGTCGTCAGAATACGGACTTCTGGCGCGATTTCGGAAAGTTCGCCAATGGTTACCGTACAGTAAATTTCTACCAAAGATTGAATTAATATTGATAATTAATACACAATAAGATAATACAAACTCTTTTCACGGATGTAATATTTTAGTAAAATAATACAGTCAATACTCGATAACTCAAAGTCCCAGGGAACCCACAATTATATTCGACTTATCCGAAGTTCGAGTTTTTGAAATTACTTTCCACTCCTCTCTACTAGTACTTAGGATGGGTCCACATGGTTTGATAGGTGCCATAATACTATAGTTGTAAGTATTTAATTTTTTTTGATAGCACAGCCTATGTAAACAACAAGAGAAGAATAGAGTCAAAGGGTTTATTAAAACTCAACTTTAAACAAAATTTGGCTTCATTACATATTAATCAATATATACATACCGCCCGGTAGCAGAAACCGTGCAGCACGGCAGCAATGTTACAGACAGATCACAAAAACTTTTGACTTATTTGACTTAGAAGATGTTTACTTTGAGTTATCGAGACAGTTTTTTAAGGAAAAGTATAGAAATGATTCAGGACTTGATCAAAAGTTTGAGTTAGTGGATTATTCGAATCGTGGGAAGTCGAGTTATGGAGGTTTGACTGTAATTGCATTATTACTGTAACTGTCACTTTTTCTTCGTAAATATACGAAAGAAGGGTTCGGAAATGTTCTAATGAGCTATTTTATTACTGAAAAGGACATAACAGCACAAATACACACATACACAATGAGACAAAAGTAATCTATAAGGAGCTCTAATTTTGCTCATCTTCATCTCATGAGAATATCTTAGAAAGTGACCCTAAAAATGGCCTCATAGATGGGAGTTCAGGGTTAAAGCTCCGGCGCATGCGCGTAGGAGGGTCATTCATTTCCAGACATAAGCACTTAATTCAGGACATACTCCCACCTTTGAAGTTTTTAACTTAAAAAAATTCAAATACATTTTAAAACATACATTTAAAAAGTACTAGAAAACTAAAGTACCAAACATTTGCATTAAGGGGTCATAGGACTCTTAAAAATGTGCAAAGAAGGAACTACAAAATTTAGTTTGATCTTTCATGTAATTTTTTAACTACTCAATATACAAGTATAATTTTTTTATATGTAATTCTACAAGATTTATTTAATATAAAACAAATTTTAAAATTTATGAAACTTTAGCCAAAACTAAAATAAATGACATTAAACATAAAGCTATTTGAACACATTGTGATTAGGCTTGCGCGGCAAATTGTGAGGTCAAAATTGAAAAAATGACCAAGAAAATGACTTTATATTGTACAAATATGTACAGACAAAGACTTATACCTAAATTCCCATCTCAATTTAAATTAGAAATTATTTTAAAAAATATTTAAAATCAAAATTTAAAAAAATTTTATTAATTTTTTTAGAAAAAAGTTCTTAAAATAATTTCCAATTAAAATTGAGCTGAGAATTTAGGTATAAGTCTTTGTCTGTACATATTTGTACAATATAAAGTCATTTTCTTAGTCATTTTTTCAATTTTGACCTCACAATTTGCCGCGCAAGCCTAATCACAATGTGTTCAAATAGCTTCATGTTTAATATCATTTATTTTAGTTTTGGCTAAAGTTTCATAAATTTTAAAATTTGTTTCATATTAAATAAATCTTGTAGAATTACATATAAAAAAATTATACTTATACATTGAGTAGTTCAAAAATGACATGGAAGATCAAACTATGTTTTGTAGTACCTTCTTTGCACATTTTTAAGACTCCTGTGACGCCTTAAAAAGTACTAGAAAACTAAACATTTGAATAAAAAGTACTTTAAGCAATTATCTATAAAAACAAGTAAGAACTATAATACCAAATGAAAATATTGCACACAACACTTCAATGATAAAGTTCACAAACGGTTGGGTGGCTTAGAAATTCGGCCACTTTTGGTTTTCACAATTTCACTATTAATTAACTCTTCAGCATTATCATTAATAGGAATATCAAGTTCAAGTCTATAAAGTCTTTGAACTGGTCGTAATAGTTCAGTTGTTTCAGTTTTTATTAGAGCCAGTCTTTTATGACCATCTCTACCAGTAATCAATTTTAACACTCTAGCCATACTCCAGAAAGTACGTTTTTTGTTTGGGTCTTCCAACAAAACAATATCACCTACTGCAATTGGGTTGTTTATTTTATCTTTAAAAGACTGTTGGCACAATTGACCCAAGTACTCGGATCGAAATCGTGATCGGAGCACTTCACGTATCTTTTGGAGATGTTTTGATCTTTTATTTAACTCGGAGTTATCTACCTCATCAATATCCGGGACACCTGACGTCTTCACCTCATGTAAAAACATGGATGGTGTTAAAGGAGCTACGACGTCAGCGTCTTCGGACACATAAGTGAGAGGTCTATTATTTACCACTTGCTCACAGTCACAAATCACTGTAAGCAGTTCCTCGTAAGTAAGGGCTGCCCGTCCCAGTATTTTCCTTAATATTCTCTTAACCATTTGAATAAGTCGCTCCCACCATCCGCCCCACCAAGCGGCGGAAGGAGGGTTAAACTTCCATTGGATCTTATGGTCAACTGCCTGGGAACTCACCCGCTTCCAGTCGATGGCGTTGAGCATTCTGTTGGCCCCCACAAAATTAGTTCCGTTGTCGGAATATATAATTTTGGGTCTACCACGGCGAGCTATAAAGCGCCTTAATGATTGCAAGAAGGCTTCAGTAGACAAAAGCGTCACTAGTTCAAGATCCAAGATGAATTGCTCGATACACAGCACATGTGTATAAAACAATGTAGGCTTTTTGTCCACCTTTAATGTGAAGGGGCCCCGCCAAATCGACTCCCACAATTTCAAATACTGCCGTATCTCTCACCCTATCTGCTGGTAATATGCCCGGTTGAGCTTCACTATGTTTGTTATTAAACCTTTGACATATTGTACATTTTCTTAAACAATCACGAATGGTCTTACGTGCTTTTAAGATCCAAAACTGTTCACGTAAACTCGACATTAACATAGAAGTACCAGCATGTAATAAATCTTTATGAAAACTCATAATCAACAGCTTCACCACGGGGTGCTTTGATGGCAATATTATCGGATATTTAAAATTATGCGTATCATCTCTCAATACCAGATTAGTTTCAGCTCTTAATAACCCTTCGTTATCCATCATTGGTTTGAGATTTTTTAATTTTGGATCAGAGCATCCCGTAAATGACTCTTGTTGAATGAGTCTGAACAAATATTTTTCTCCGCGTTCAATTTCACTTAAAGACAAATCATTTGTATCATTAACATTAATTTTCCTGGTCTTATCAACAAATCTTAAAATCCAGGCAATCATTCTGATAGTCTTTTTATACGAGGAGAAATACTTATAATACCAATTAGAATCATCCACAGATTTGCTCAAGTTCACCACAGCTGACTTACGCATTTCTGAACACACTATTTCTTCGTCCGGATTTTCATTTGACTTTGGCCAATTTCCCTCACTTAAATAAAGCCAATCTGGTCCTTCCCACCAACGCCCTTCCAACAACTGTTCAATAGAACAACCGCGGGAAACAAGGTCTGCGGGGTTGATTTGACCTGGGATGTGTTGCCATGTTACCGTAGAAGTTAGAGATTGGATTTCCTTTACTCGATTTTGTACAAAAACTCCCCAGTTTTGATTTCGTATAATCCAACTCAAAGCGGTAGAGGAATCGGTCCAACAATATATTCTTATATCCGGAAGATTTAAATCACTCAAAGTTGTAGATAGTAACCTAGCCCCGATCGAACAAGCCAAAAGTTCCATACGTGGAATTGTAGTTTTAGTTAAAGGACGAATCTTGCTTCTAGCACTTAACAAAGTTACTTTAACATTTCTATCTACTTCAACGCGTAGGAAAACACAACAAGCGTACGCCAATTGGCTTGCATCGCAAAATAGGTGACAGCTTATCATCTGATTTATAGGCTCTATAGCCAGCCACCGAGGTACCTTTATATTTGTTAGTAAGTGTAATTGGCTAATCCACTTTTTAAGTTTATTTGCCAAATCATTGGGAAGAACATCATCCCACTTAAGTTTTAATTCCCAAGTTTTTTGAAGAAGGAGTTTAGGCAATAGCAAAACCGGTACGGTATACCCCACTACATCAAACACTTGATGCACTTTAGACAAAACGATTCGTTTAGTAATAGGCCCTTCCAACTGTGAAACTGGTTCGATTTTACATGCAAGTGTGTCGTTCTCTGTATCCCATGTCAAACCTAACACTGAGACTTCCGCCTTATGACACTCGTTCATAACAGAAAACGGAACATTAGTTTGCCATCCCCGCAAATTGAAAAGTCCGGCCGACATAATAATTTGCGACTCCGTAATAAATCTAACCATTTCTTCCTCCGAATCTACACTCGCGAGGCAATTATCCACGTAAAAGGAAGACCTTAAAACGTCCGTCGTCTCTTTTAAATTTTCCGAAACCGTATTTAAATGATGTCGCAAAGTAGCAGCTAAAAGATAAGGACTGCATGTTAATCCAAAAACAACTCTTTTATGCCGATATGTGACAAGTTTATTTAAATTATCATCCTCCCACCATAAAAATCTTAAATAGTCTCGATCGCTTTCCTGAATACCCACCATACAAAAGGCTTTCTGAATATCCCCAGAAACAGCGATTTTATTTTTCCTAAAACGATTAAGGATGGAAGGAATTTGTGAAATCAAATTAGGTCCAGTAGCTAAACAAGCATTTAACGACAATGTACCAGCCGCAGCGGAACCAGCGTTGAAAACGGGACGTACAGGTGAGCTACTATGCTCCTTAAATATTGGTCGGTGTGGCAAGTAATGACAACCCATTACTTTTTCCTCATTATCCACCCTCTCAATAATTCCCAAGTCCAACCACTCAGTAAAAACCGCTCCGTACTCCTTAATTTGATCCGACCCAATTAATTTCTTTTTTACATTAGCAGCGCTCTTCTCTGCAATGTTTATATTTAAAGGCAGCCGCGTCTTATCCAAAACAAATGGTAATGCTATTTCATACCGTCCGTCATTATCTAAGTGTATGGAGCTCAAAAAATGGTTTTCAACTTCCCTCGCCATTTCGTCGTCGTTAGAATAAACAGGATCATTTATACCCAAAGAATCCAATCGCCATAACTCACTTATGCAACGATCTCTTGTTAAGAGATTCACCACATGGCTCGCCATATTTAAGTTTACAAAACCATTAGATTCATTCCTCGTTCCCACGATCGACTGAGCATTCAAGTCAAAACATTTCCCAAGGAGCACCCAACCTAATTTCGATTCCATAGCAATGGGACCAGATGGCAAATTAAACATTTTCCCCGTTAGCAGTTTTGGCATAAAATCGGCCCCAATTAAAAGTTTGATCTCGGGGTCAACATCTGGATTTTGTTCTGTGAAATCCGAATATGAAATCTTTAATCTTTCACAGTCTTGCGCAATAACGTTAGAAGAAATGCGATTTATGCTTGAGCATATCTGTGATTGATTCAACACTTCAATTTTACATTTATAAGAATTATCAATATTACCAATATCAACATGAAAAGATTCATAAAGTTTCTCTTTAACTTCAATACCTCCAAATAAAGATTGTTGTAATTTAATCTCATTAACTGGTTTCAAATTCATAATGTTAATTACATCTTGTCGTAAATAAGAACGCATAGCACCGCTATCATAAATGCCTCTAATGGCCATTTCTTTACCATTATTATGAACTTTTACTATTAAAGTTTGGAGCAATACATCTGAGAATTGTTTACCCTTAGTTAACGCATTCGTAGTTATGGTTTTTTCTGCTTCGACCGTAAAGTTTTCAATTTGTTCCTTTATAGGCAATTCAGGACACAATATGCAAAAATGTCTCTTTCTGCATATTATGCATTTAATCTTAGAAAAGCACCGGTCAGCAAAATGAGAATTTGTTTTTAAACAAACATAACAGCCGTTTTTTTGCTTAACTATATTTTTCCTCTCTGCAATAGACAGAGAAGAAATTTCATCACAATTCTCAGAAGTATGAGATGATTTTTCACAAAATATGCATTCATTCTTTTTATTTTTATGTAAATTAACGTTCGAATCATTCCAATTACCTTTATTAGTTTTAGTATTGGTAGTTAACAATTCATGTGCAACAGGAGTATATTGTTTAGCATATTTATTCTTATTTTTAAACTGATTGCTATTAGTATTAGTATTATTTGTTTTAGAAGAAGTATTATTATGAAATGACTCTTTGGCCATTTTAATGCGCATTTCAGATTCCACTTCATTTTTTAAGAACTCGATTAATTGGTCTAGATCAGACTTACCAGAGTTGTTGATCTTACCCCTTTCTCTCTCCCACGCTTTGAGAATGTCGATAGGGAGTGCCGATTCCACTAATGGATATAGGAAGTGGGCATAGGTGTTCTGTGTAACACCCAAAGACTCTAACGCACGTAATTGCGTTTGCAACTTGTCGTAAAGAGTTGACAAATCAATTGTCGAAGTCTTGTTGACAATTATAAGTTGTAACAAATCGCGTATATACACTTGGATTAGCACACTTTGTTGGCCAAACCGTTCCTGTAGATACTTGACTGCTGGTTTATAGTTCTCTGCACTCACAGGAAAGCTGGAAACAATTTCTCTCGGCTTGCTTCCCGGCTTTGTGGAATGTAGCAGGAGCTGGAGCTTGTAGTCCTCTTCCAGGGTTGCATCGGAATGGATCCTCTTGAACTGGTTCCAGAATGTAATCCAATTTCTCGGATCGCCGTCGTATTTCAGGATCTCAAATTCTGGAAGTCGTCGGTCCACTCGATGTGCTGGAGCTACAGCGGCAGGAGTCACGGCTGTGACACCCCCAGATGAGTCGGCTACTTGAAAACTCGGTTGTTTTCTCTGCCTTACAGCGACTCTTTGAAGAGTGTATTTTTCTTGGTACTCTTCATTTTCAAGGAATTCCTTCTCGAACTCCTCTTGGGTTACTTTAGCATCTTGAAGAAAGTTAAGAATTAATTCGTCTGAGACCCTCAACTGCTGAACCCGTTCTGTTAAAAGTTCGAGAGAGGCTTCCAACGAATTGTCCGAAGACGATTCGTCATCTAGCAGAGCGGTAATCTTATTGAAGATTTTCGTAAACTGCGTTCGTTGGATCGCTCTCTTTTGTTTCACTTTCTCTAATGTTGGCGCCGAAGTCATTGTCTGAGATGCGTAAATGTCTTCGTAAACAACCAATTAATTCGTAATGTGCATGTGCTTAACGTCGTCCTATGTTTATTCAGTAAAAACAAAGCGTTCGTAGAATAGCTCAGACTTATAACGTAAAAAAGAGGAGGCACCGCACAAATATTATTTCGTAGGATATAAGTGCGTAAATTCCTTTAACGTAAATATAACGTAAATATCCAAATGTCACTGCAGGGGATGCCAGAAATGTCACTTTTTCTTCGTAAATATACGAAAGAAGGGTTCGGAAATGTTCTAATGAGCTATTTTATTACTGAAAAGGACATAACAGCACAAATACACACATACACAATGAGACAAAAGTAATCTATAAGGAGCTCTAATTTTGCTCATCTTCATCTCATGAGAATATCTTAGAAAGTGACCCTAAAAATGGCCTCATAGATGGGAGTTCAGGGTTAAAGCTCCGGCGCATGCGCGTAGGAGGGTCATTCATTTCCAGACATAAGCACTTAATTCAGGACAGTAACCAAGTCAAAATATAAGTTTTAAGTTTGAGCTAACCAGGCACTAGGTATTTTGTAGATCAGTTCTGTGTTTAACAAAATAAGATATTTTGCTGGCTTAAATTTATTCAAATAGCAGATCAAGTTTGAATCCCATGATTTACTCGTTTAGTTTATATTTTGTCAGAACTGATTAAAAAAAAAGAAATATTGGGACATATATTGCATTTTCTGTCTTTTGAATATATTGCTGTGTGTATCAAATGCCCTTCGTACTATTATTAAGTGATAATAATTTACAGCTTTTAGATGGGCGGTTTATAAAATTTTTTTTAGTTAAGAGGCACAGCGGACAAGATTTGTTCCATGACTATTGATTATACTATAATAACAACAATTCTGGTCACCACAGTTTTAAATTTAATATTTTTTTTAATTTAAATAATAATCAGGCACATGCGACAACAAACTAAGCTCTTCTGTTATGATGCACAGAATTAGAGTTGATGCTTACCGCGTGGGAAACGTGGATTGCGGATTCCAACAAAAAAAAATATTATATAACACAATAAATTACAGAATAAATTGATTCTTACCTTTCTATTTTTCTTGATGATGTCAATAATTATTTTTTAAAGTCTTCCTTTTTATTTTAATTTAATTTTAGCAGCCGTGCCGTGAGCAGATTTAATGTAAACAAAGCTAGTCCAGTCCAGTTAAGTCAGGTTACAGTTAACTTTCAAAGAGAAATTACATTCAACAATTTATTGCCCATTCGTGTTTCAATTTTTAAAATATGTTATTTATTGTCAAAAGTATTCAACTAATAATTTGTCGAAGTAAAAAGGATATTATTTACAGTTTATTTGTGTTTCTTTATGCAATTTTATAAGAATTGGCTTGTTGCCCTTTGCCCATTGAGTCCTCTGTTCGAAGCTTTTTTCAGGAATTTGATCTGAGATATGCAGAAATTGTCTTTAATGTGTTTAAAGAATTTTTAATTCATAATTTGATGATTTATATTTTATAAGATTATTATTTAGTTTTTACGTCTGTGAATTGTTTCAGTACCAAATAATATTGTTTGCAAAGTAAAAAATGTTTTTAATTTTTCTATTTCTGTTTAGTGTTGTTGATGTTTATCTTGCTAATTCTTAGTATAAAAGTGATTGAAAAGGTAGATTTTGAAAGTGACAAACAGGAAATTATAAGATTACTTTTATCCACATCGATGCAGCTTGATTTTATAATAACTGGCACCCTTTGCTGCATAACCTTACGCACTCGTGGGGTAATGGTACTATATGGATAATAAGATAGGAAACACCACAAAAAGAAATTTTTCATTTTTAATTGCTGCAACGTAAAAAATATAATACATGTGTTGTTACCCCACTTTCTATGATAAATCTTATCCTGAATAGTGCAAAATTTATTGTTAATGTGGAATATTTTCCCTCCTTTTCCTTTCCAATTAAAAGCAATTTACAAGGATTTTTTTTAATATTGACATTGGTTTTTTTTAATCGTAGTAACACGCGTTTTGAAACAAGCGAGATTTTATTAAATTACTTATTATACACATTAAAAATTCAATTACACTGATCTTATTTTTTTAAGATTAAAGTAGTATTATTAAATTAAGATATATCAGAATTTTCGGAAATATAAACAAATCACAAAATTTAATCTGCCTGAGACGTAATTTCTTTTAGCTTTCATCCATGTAACGTCCTTCGATAGGCGATCGGATTGGTAATTTTTTCTCAAGTGATATTGTTTCACGAATTAAGGGTCAAAAATTTAGTTTCATTCCGCATTTCTGTTGCTACTTAAGTCGCGAAACATGCCGCATTCTTTTTTTTTTTTGCCGATGCCTTTTAAGTCGATCAATCTCTTTATTATAGTTAATGTTATAAGTCAAACTGAATAAATTTTAAAGCATAATATACAGTTATATTCAGTATCCGTCGTTGCTTCCCCTCCCCCCCCCCCCTGTAGGTTCCTGTTATTGAGTATATCTTAATATTAGTATGTGAAACAATATTTTTTATAATCCTAAAACGTGTATCGAAACACGTGACACGATACTAAATTAACTTGTTTAGAAAAACAACTACATTTAAATAATAATTTTATTAGATGTAAACGTAGTATGCAATAATTTTTAAGATATATCAGAATAGTCAGAAATAAAACAAAGCAATTGTGTTTTTTTAATAACACGTGATAATCATATGGGCAATCCATATAGATTTAGATGGGCTTTCCTACATTGGCCCATGCGGTTTCAGCCACATTGATCCGTTTGGGCTTAACCACATAACACCAGTGCAAATTTTCATGAACATTTGATTTTGCCTTTTACGATGGTTGATCTCGTTATTATAATTCATAATATTCATGAACAATGAATATATTTTAGTAATATGCATAATATACAGTTATAGGATAAAAAAGTGCGTTTGGACAACAACTTTACTTTTTTTGCACAGATGAGCAATCAACCTATATAGATTCAGATGTGCCGCCCATGCAGATATAGATGGGCAACCCATATAGATTTAGATGAGCAATCCATATAGATTAAGGTGGGTCGTACCACATCAGCCCATTCGGGCTGATGTGCACCCCCATATGGGCCCACGTGGTTCCCAAGTGGGCTGTCTGATGTGGGGCCCGTAAAAAAACGACCCCCTTTTTTTTCGCTGAAACCACGTGGGCCCACATGGGGTAACCCACCAGGGTCCACGTGGTTCCCAAGTGGGCTACGTCATATGGGGCCCAGATGGGTTAACCCATCTGTGCCGATGTGGTTTCCAAGTGGGCTATCCCATATGGGACCCAGAAAGAAACGACCCCCTTTTTTTTCGGTGAAACCACGTTGGCCTAGATGGGTTATCCCACATCGGCCGATATGGGCTGCCCAGATGGATCCAGAAAGAAATGACCCCCTTTTTTTCGGTGAAACCACGTCGGCCCAGATGGGTTATCCCACATCGGCCGACATGGGCTGAACAGATGGATTCAGAAAGAAACGATCCCCCTTTTTCGGTGAAACCATGTGGGCCCTGTTCGATTATCCCATATCGGCCGATATGGGCTGCCCAGATGGATCCAGGAAGAAACGTCTTTTTTAAATATTGGAACCACATGTGCGCAGATGGATTACCCCATCTGGATTTGTGAGAGATGATCAGATAGCTCTCCTTCCATGTTTTAAAACCATAGGAACCTACATATTATACTTAACCTTTGTGAAGCCAGAAACCTTTAGTGGATCAATCATATAAACGATTTTGCCTTTTAGGTTGATTGATCTTTTTATTAATAATATACGTAAGCATTGAATATATCTTAGTAATACGAATAATTTTTAGTTAGAGGATAAATAAATATAGTGTATTTAGACAGCAACTTCACTTTTTGTGTACAGATGGGCAGCCCATGTAGATACAGATGGGCGAACCATATAGATTTAGATGGGCAATCCGTATAGATTTAGATGGGTCTTACCACATCGGCCATACGGGTTTATGCCACATTGGTTCACCTGGGCTTCTCCACGTCAGTCCATTACAATTTTTCACGAGAAATCGACTTTGCCCTTCACGTTGATCAATCTCTGTATAGTTAATAATATACCGAAACAATGAATATATTTTATTAATATGTATAATATACAGTAGGAAGATTTAAAAAAATAGAGCATTTAGACCGGAGTTTCAATGTATAGGATAATGGACAATCCATATAGATTTAGATGGACCATTCCACATCGGCCCACCTGGGCCATTCCACACATGAGCCCACAGCCCAGTACAATTTTTCATGAACAAACGATTTTGCTATTTAAGCTGATCGATCTCTTTATTAGTTAAAAAATAAACAGAAATAAATATCTTTAAATAATATGTATAATATACATCAGTAGGGGGATTAAAAAAAAGCGCATTTGGACAGCAGCTTCACTTTATAGAACGGATGGGCAAACCATATAGATTTTGATGGGCTATCCCACATCGCCCCACCTGAGCCATCTCATATCGGCCCATATGGGCCATCCCACATCGACCTACCTGGGATATCCCGCATCGGCCCATAAGGTTTTCTTCCACATTGGCCCACCTAGGCTGCTCCACATCAGCCCAGTACAATTTTTCATGAGCAATCGATTTGCCTTTTAAGTTAATCGATTTCTTTTAGTTAATAATGTATCGAAACAATGAATACATTTTACTAATGTGCATAATATACTGTTGGAGGATAAAAAAAAATAGTTATTTGGACTCAGCTTCACTTTATAGGACAGATGGGCAATCCATATAGATATAGATGGGCCATCCCACATCGACCCACCTGGGTTGTCCCATATCGGCCCATTTGGGTTTTTCTATAAAGCTCGGTTTTATTAAAATAGTTATAAATTATACTAATATAATTTGCTATTCTTCAGTATACTGAACTGCATCAATTATTACAACGTCAAATTTTTTGGTATTGATTTTGTTTATCAAATATAATTTCTATTTGCCTTGATTAATTAGTTTAAAGTAATATACTTGTATATATTTTTTGTGATGCAATAATTTTTAGTTAACAATGAAACATATTTTATTTAAGTTATAAACATTTCATTTGACTAAGAATTAAAACCGAGTTCTAACTACTTTTCTTAATGTCGTGGGCCTGTTATGGATAGCCCACCGAATTCTATATGGGTTGCCCATATTGTTCCATGTAGATCCACATGGTTTGAATTTTTTCTAGAAAAAGCGCAAAATATAAAATTTTTAGCACCCAAATACAGTTATGTCACTTAATTATTACAAAATAAATAATATTTTACTCATATTTTTTCGTAATTAGCGCATAATTTGCTGAAATTGAGTACATGAGATTCATATGGTTTGGTGATGGGCTGATGGGCCCCACTAGTGCCCACCTGAACCACGTGGGCCCACGTCGGACCAATGTGGATCCCACATTGATGTGCTACCTGGGTACAGTGTGCCCAATACTTTCAGTCAAAAAAGTATGTAAATAGCAGGTTTTAATTGGGTCTTAAATCCTAAAAATATTTATTAATAATTATTTGAAAATTATTAATAAAGTAATATAGTATATTTGCAAGCACCTGCAATGGATAAATTTGTTACCAAAAGGTAAAAAAATTATCCATTGCTAACTTAATTCACATTAAACACAAGAGAACGTGCTCGGGCAGTTCTAATTACAAACTCAAAACACTATTTCTAGCTATGTTACACCTACACTTTTAATTAAAAAAGACACCTACCGGTCACGTGACCGGTAGGCGCCAAACCAGAGACATAACATAGAGTGGACTGCGCATTGGCAAACCTAAAGTGTCCTAAACATCTAACTTACACAGTCACATGACTGTGTCGCGTTTGGCTCGCATCTATGGCGAGTTTACCATTTGGCGAGTTTTTCCACAACGACCTGAACACAGAGGCCGACAATCTAATGTTATGATAAAGAAGCTTGGAAAGGAGCAAGGATGAATCGCTAGTATTTTAAGATCCTCTTAATAGGTATAAGATTATTTCTTTGATTTTGTGAGTCTATTTAAGATTACTTGAACAATTGAATGTGGACTCTTTATTAAAAATTAATTTAAAAGAACATTAGTAGGTTTATGTAGAGTGTTGCTGTAATATAAGTTGGTAATTGACATGGTGAACATTTTCTGCCGTCTCTATAAATTTCGTTCTAACGGTCCGATTAAAAAAAAAATCAATTTTTTTTTTGAAATATGGCTTCTTCCTTTATTTCACCTGGAATAAATCAACTTTCTAAAACACATCAATATATTCCAAATTCAGCAAATGTTCTACTTTTTAAATATAAATAACTCAAACACGATTGCAAAAACAGGTTTCGTTTTGACCAAATTGTAAAAAAATATTCTACTTCTAAGCTGTCTAATGTTCAGACCATTAATTTAATTGACTTGACCCAAAATATTTATTATAATTTGAGTTCTAACAACGTTGATTTAATCATGGATATGATTCTTCAGTATAAAAGAGCTTTTAGAATACATATTCCCTCGATAGAAATTATAGTTTATGAAGAACACACAATTACTAAAAGTATGCAGAACTAAATAAATTTTACCCGTGAAGTGTGACTAATCCTTTTTTATACCCCTCTTTACAATTAGGAATTCACAAGCATTTGGCATCTTACGCAAAACGTTAATGAATTAAGAGTGCAACATTCACGATTCATGCTCAGAGATTAAAAGAATGTAATTAAATATTTATTATAAAAGCCAAAAGAGAAAAATACCAACAATGCTAAAAAAATCGTCTGCAAAAACATTAAAAAAAAATTCAAGCTGCCGTGATTGGTAGAAACCCACGTGACTTGGGTATTGATGGTAGTCTCCACTTCGGTTTGCTAGCTGATATTCAGGTCTGGCGACAATTTGGAATAGTTCGTAACGAAACGGTAGCGTTAAGTTGCCATATGTAGCAACCTTTCCCCTCTTGGCGATTTATGATGTTTAGGACATAATGCTAATCTGCAAGGGATGGCGGTTTTCCAGAAAAAACCGGTTTTCCATTTTCCCTCGGTTTTTCCCTAAAAAACCGGTTTTCGGATCCAAAGGGCCTCATACAAAAAAAAAAAACGGTTTTCAGTTACAACCGGGACCACCGGTTTTTTGAAAACCGGTTTTGGTTTTCCATCCCTAAGCTGCTTTACTATGAATGCGCAGTCCACTCTATGTTATGTCTCTGCGCCAATCAAAAGGAAAAATATGCAAAGTAAAAGAAACGAATAAAAAATAAGATTACGTAATATTGATATTCTGACACACTGAACACGAAACAATCCTACTTTTGTGATTTTACAACGCACAATATAAATAATTTTCTTAAATTATTGGGGGGGCTCTCTGCCCCCCTAAACGAATTTTTGAGGGGGCTCGGGCCCCCTCAGTCCCTATGGAGTCGGCGCCTCTGTGTATTATATACTAGGAGGAAAACCGGAATGGAAATGTGAAAAACGAAGTTTATAAAAGATATTGCTTTCAATAATGCTGTTGATTTTTTTTTTTTACATTTGTGTGTTTAACTTCTGTTTAAATAAAAAAAAGTCGATGGCGGTTTTTGAGAAAAAAACGGTTTTCCGGTTTCCGTCGGTTTTTTCCCTAAGAAACCGGCTTCCGGTTTAGACCGGCCTCATAAAAAACCCGGTTTTTCGGTCAAAACCGAGGCCCAAAAACCGGTTTTTCAAAAAACCGGTTTCGGTTTCCCATCCCTACTCACAAGTCGTCTATTCTATTTATTTTTTGATTTGAGTGAGAATTTAGAAAAAAAACCACTAATTCTTAGAAACTAAAAATGCCAGATATTGCAATCGATACTTCTTCCAAACGAAATTTGACAGTTTTAGCTGTAGTTGTGGCTTGTTTTGCCGTGCTATGGCCAAAGATATTTTATCCCATGATTATATCCATACTTTTCCCTTCAGACGAAGAAGGTAAGATTGTAGCGTCGATAAACCTATAATTAACCATGTATCTTGTTTGCGTATTCCTCAAATAATAATATGTCCTTAATTAATTAATATTTATGTATTACTATTCTTATTTTTGCATTTAAGTTGCAAAAATATCATACTCTCTCGTCATTGTTGTATTTTAGTTTTTATTCTCTTTTAATAGTTATATTTGAACATAATATATACAATTCCTTTCACAATACCTTTCGGGAAGAACAAAGTGTACCTATTTTTACCATATTCTTCTTATACTCCAGCCAGAAAAAAAAATATTCTAACTTAAACACATTTTTCGAACACTGACAATG
Organism: Hylyphantes graminicola; assembly: GCA_023701765.1. Classification (NCBI taxonomy): domain Eukaryota; kingdom Metazoa; phylum Arthropoda; class Arachnida; order Araneae; family Linyphiidae; genus Hylyphantes; species Hylyphantes graminicola. The sequence continues at coordinate 33,679,213 of CM043123.1, forward strand.
ACCCTCATGCTACTTATCACTTTTGTGCCTTTAGTTTTTTAAATTGTGATTTAAAATGCAAACTAGACTTGCGTTCATAGAACTATTCACTGGGTAACCATTCTTCCTGGGCTAAGTGTTTGAAGGATGGCAGGTATATAACTAGCAATGTCAAAGACTGCTACATATTCAGAAGCTAAATCACACGGTGCACAAAAAAGTTATTTTTCTTGCATTTGGTAAGCATGGCCAATTTGTTACTTTTCCATGAATACATAAAACTTTTTTGTTTTCATTTATCCCTTAACATTGATTAATAAAACCTTTGAATCCAAATTTAGTAGTCTGTAATCTTATTTAGTGATTTTAATAAAAGTTATTTGAGTTGTGGAGTAATCTTCAAAAGCAGGCTTAGGTGCCAATCGCAATAAATTGCCCAGATGGTAAGCTGAAGATCTTTTCGTCCAATTGTCGGCGCTGGTAGCACGGAATTGTGGGCAAGTTGCCCAGATGATATGCGAGCGCAATGAAATTATTTTGTTCTTAATTTATTTTTTGTCCAATTGACGACACTGTTAATTCTTGCGAGCGATGAATTGTGGGTAAAGTTGCACGCGCATCAGAATTGCGGTTACGGTTGACTTCTGAATACCTGGTATTGGTTATTATATTCCGGTTATTATTTATTCTAAATATTCTGTCGATTTGAAGAGCTAGCCGGTCAGCTAGCTGTCATTCAGTTTTGATAAAACTTTTTTTTTTGCTTTTCAAAACAATTGTTTGCTTTGTGAAACAAATAATAAATCTCCCCGGAGCCCCAAATGAAATGTTATGCTTTCAATGGACCCTACAATACTGCCCGATGTTATATACTGATGTTTTTTTAGAAGAAAAAATTGCCCGGGGCCTCAAACGAGTATTTAGGCTTTCAATGGGCATTACAATACTGCCCGATGTTGGATACTGATGTTTTTTTAGAGAAAAAAAATTGCCCAGGTCCCCAAATGGGTACGTACTGGATTGCCACTCGTGTAGCTTCAAAGTGACGAAAATTCAAACCAAAGTGGATTGCCAATTGTGCAGTTCTAATGCGACATTAATTCCAACTAGACTGGATATTTGGGGTTGACCTGGGAGAAAAAAATGATGCTTTATGTATGCAATAACAATCTTGTAAAAAAAACCTGCTTTCTCAGTTCAGACTCACAATTGCTGAAGTTGCAAAACTGTAGCGTTTCTTGTAAGCAAAAGTATATAATTAAAGGTATATCATTAAAAGTCTCACTGAAAATAATTCAATATTTTTTTAAAAATAATTTAATAATATTTTACTTTGTGTTATAGAAAGTCAGGATGAAATAAGAAAATTAGATTTTCATAATATGCTTCATCCTCAGATGAGAGAGGCAATGGGAGAAGCTAGGCCTTTGGACAAAACATTAAAAGATACAAATAAGGTGTGGTGACTTTTTTTAAACAAGGTTAAATATAGATACAATTTTTAAGAATTTTTTAATAAGATATTATTTAAATGATATCCACCTCAAGTAATTACATATTTGGCATTTTTCAAAGCCATTTTTTTGTTGTTGTTGCTGGATTTATTTTATAAAACATATTTTGAAAGATTCAAGTAGAAAGTTAAATTTTTTCGTGTGGCTGTCGTTCAATAAACATAAATTAACAATAATTCACCTATTAGTTTGTGAAGCTAAAAGTAAAAAATAATATATGCAGTAAAAAATTTTGATTTATATTTTTCAAAAGTTATAGGTAGTTTAATACAAAGTAATCTTTTTGTTTCTTGTAGATATTGTTTCATCCATCTGTCAGACATGCAGTAAAACCACAATCTAAAGGGGCTGGAGCTGTGAACCTTATAATTCCAGTTTATACTATTGCCATTATAATATTTTTCCTCTATTCGTTTTTTAAAGTGAGTTTAGTTGATTTTTTTTAATGTGTGGCTATTAATTAATATTTAACTATCATAGTAATTATTGAATATGTAAAATATGTATTTAGGTTGAAATATCAATAACAAGAAACAAACTTTTTTCATTATATATCAATCAAGCCTTTCTATAAATAACCCTTCATATAGTAAAATTATTCCAGGCCTGACCTAATAGTTTTAGTATGCTTTTTTTATTAACCTAGATTTAGATAACCTTGCCCTAAAGATTGAAGTTTTTACAAATAAATGCAAAGTAACATGAACAAAACTTTTTGAACTATACTTTCTTCTGAATTCAGTCTTAGTCTTCTTAAAATTTAACAATATTAAAAATCATTTATCTTTACTATGGTGGGAATCTTCTAATTGATTAGGTGGTTTTCTTTCGCAAAAATGGTAGAGTTCAACAAGAGTTTTTTTTTTATATAAATTATACAAAATAAACCAAAGAGTCATACTTATTTGATAAATTAAAAATACATACCGTCAATGCATGTAACTTTGGCCCAAAATCTAAGGTTTTTTTACAAGAGAAGAAAAATTAAGCTACAAAAACAAGTTAAACACTTTAAAATCACCATGTATTTTAAGTAGTGAACTTTAAAAAATAATTTGCCCCAAGCACGAAGTAAATAAGAAACATACCTTTTACTATCCTTAAGGGTTATGTTACAGAATTAAATTGTTAATATTAAAATCTCTACATTAAAGGAAAGTCATTTTTTTCCAATGTTTTAAAACATGTTTTATACTCTTAAACTTTTGTTGCTAAACCAACGATATATTAGTATATCCACATGCAAGTGTCTAATAATTTCTCATTGATATACAATTCTACATGTGCACAGTAATTTATTTAATTTTTCCACTTATTATAGACAATCCTTAAAAAGAATCAAGAATCATGCCACGTTTTTGTTAGTTCAAATCAGCAGAAACCAATATGTATACATAAATGTACAGAAGAGGAGGATTCTTTGAGTAAACGAAAAGAAGTTCAAGAAAGAAAGGCTCAAAGGGCACTTGAACAGTACGGAAAACATAAAGGTAATTACTTTCTGCTTAATAACTATTCAATTTTTTTAAAAATTGTAATCTGTTTATTTGTATTTTCAAATTACATGTAGTTTATTCTAGTGCGAGTTTGGGACAGATATCTCAACCAAACCTTTATGTCCCTTAATAATTGTTTATTTGTTGGGAAATCACAGTAGAAACCATTTAGGATCGCATCAGTCAACCAAACCTGGATGATTCATAAATTTGGCTTAGTTAGAGACAGATCGGTCAACCAAAGCTGGACGCCTTGTAATTTTGGCTTATTTGGGGCAAAATCGTTCCTGGTATAATTATGTAGTAGAATCTTTTTTTCTGGAGTTTAGGATCATCAGGACAGTTATTGGTCAATCAAAACTTTATTTTTTTTTACTTTGAAAGTTAATGGCTGGTCCGCAACATTTTGACTTCATGAGCTGCTTGAGCTCCTTAAGTACTAAAAACATGACACACAAATGCTAAATTTAAAAAAAAAATCGGTAGAAGGTCTCTGTTACATCATATTGTTTGGTTGTTGTCACATGGGATAATTGATTTTTTAGTATTTGATTTCTCAATCTGCAATCGGACAATGGAAAGAAAAAATAAACAGCCCATCTGCTGATACAATGTTTGAACAGTCAGCATCAGCCAAAACCCGCTATTTTTTTGAGCCCTAATGTGTGCGTTATAATTATTCCACTTCCAAATAATCTTTTTTGGAAGCCATTCTTCCTCTAACCATTACAAATAGATCATTTTTATTTCCGTTTAATTTGGTTGTCTATTTTTGTTAGCTCTAAATATTTTTTTTAGCATATTTCCAAAAAATGTAATTTATTTTTAATGGCTCTAGGCTTACTAAAAATATATAAAAGTGACTTTATTTCCTTTTATTATATTGTTTCACTTTCTGAGTAACATGAAATAGTCATATTTGATGGGGGGGGGGGGGAATGTCTTCAACACTGTTAATGAAGGGTATTAAATAAAAATTATCAGTCTATTTTGTCAAAAGTAAAATTCATTGTACCATTTTATTGCTTACTGCACTCTGTATTTAATTGTGATTATGCTGGAGGAAAGAAAAACATAACGAAGTTTAGCTGTCACCCTTTACTTACTATTTCATCAAGTTGATAAGTAGCAATTTAAAATCTAAATAAAAAAAGCAATTAATGTTTTTTGTTGTTTCTCCTAATTGTTTTTAATTTTTAGTCCTAACAGCTTTGAAAACAATTATCTTAGAAATGGAGGATTTCAAAGGGAACTTGAGTGAACGCCCTCCCAACCATAATTCTGCTTTGAACCCTGATGGTAAGTTATATGCCTTCAGAATTCTTTTTTTTCTTAATTCAATTTAGTGTATATATGCACTATGTGCCTTCCAATGTTAATTTAAATAATTTTTCACAAATTCATTGAGTACAGCAAGAAAACATGTGAAATGAAGTTTGCAGCTCGTGTTTAAAAAAAATTTAGGGATGGATATCATCTTCTGTTCTTGATTGGAATTTGAAATTGTTAAATAAGGCTAAATATGTGTGGTGGCTGCATGAGCTCTAGTTCCTGTGTGAACATTGAGACTAAACTAAGAATTGTTTTTTTATAGCTATGCCGCCTATACTCACACTGTAACTATTTTACCTGTACATAGACAGATAACCTGGTAACATTGTTTCTTAACTGGCAAATTTAATTTTTTTCCCCAACAGGACTGCTTTTGGCAGATTATGCCTTTTGAAGATATGGCATATTACTCAAGACTGAATTCCATTTTTTATGGTACCATTTAGGGGCTCTTGCTACCAATTTTGATGCTCAGATTACAATTCGCCTGATCTCTCTGTGGGTGTTAAAGTATCCCAGGATTTAAATTTGCTGTGAGAACCTTTGCCAAATGGGTACTCAAGGGATCTTTTACATGTCACATTATCATATGACATGCATACCTACAACTTTCCCCACCCTGACGAAACCTTGCAGACTCAACCAGACTTCAAACCTGCAACCTTAGGCTGGCATACTACCTCTGCTCCACTGAGACGATTTAACTGTGCAGGTTAATTATGGTTTTATGATTTTTTTTAGATTTTAAGTTTTATTATATCAATTTTGTTGAATTTGTATGCATTATTTTAGCCCTTCAGCTCAATTTAAACGTATCTATACTGTGTCAATGGGTAGAGAATACACGTTTAACCCTTTCAGTCCCAAAAATTTACTACACCGCAGAAACATCTGATATTCACAAAATAAGCTTATTTTAGGTCAAATATACAGATTCCATAAGAAAAAAAAATCCATTAACATTTTTTATATGGTTTTTGAAACAATGCCAAAATTCTTTAACTGTGGAAAACAACAAAATAAAAAAAAATTATTATTACCTAAAAACACTTCGAGTTATATATTTTAAGATATCTGACCATATTATTAAAAAAAATTAGTAATTATTTTAACCGAAATAGTTTAAACTGTGTTTTAAATATGTGGAACTGAAGTGAACTTATCAAAAATCAGGAGAAACGCTTGTTGACTATTTTCTAAATAAAAAAATAGTAGTTCTGACTTCTATTGAGATAAAAGTAAAATTTTGTCTGATAGAACAAAGTGTGAAGAATCGAATGATGTGTGTTTGGATGTCATAGCGGGACATAAACATTTTGAAAAAAATATTGAAAGTGATGATGGTGGCATCACTGGGACTGAGAGGGTTAATATTTAAAAAAAAATGCCGAAAAGATTCCTCTTTTGGAAAACACCTCAAAACTTTTCGTTTGGTGCCTTCCATTGCCTTTACTGTGTAAGTTGTAATAATTGTACTGAAAATTGAAAATATTTTCGTAAATAATAATTCATAATAGTAATTGAAATAATAATCGTATAATGTCTGAACTTAACCATCACTAGGTCATTATTATACATTGTAGCAGAAGAACATATTTTTTTCCAATTGCTATTTGTTTAATTAAATTTTGTTATAGGATTCTAAAAGTATATAGACTCGACTTCTTTTGGAAGATGCATTTTTAAAGAAAGTTATTTGCATTGGAAGATTTTGCCTTGTTTATTAATAATTTTACTATTCATTCTGGTAAGTTATATGTTAGTATATATCCTATATTTTCAAATGCTTTTTCTATAGAGTCTCAATTTGCTTTTTGCACTATTTTGTAAAATTAACTACTTTACCTTTCATTTTATTGTAAAGCTTAATCTACATAAGTTAGCAGTAGATAGACTCTGTATCTGATCTCTCACTACACCCTTATCAACTATTATATCAACTAATGGACTATATTACCTTTAATTAAGAGTGAATGAGATGTTATTTGCAAACCTAACTTAATCTTGTTGCAACACTACTTTGCTATATCAGACGAAGCTATTGTTATCAAAAAGCATTGTTTTGTAAGGACGTACCAAATATAAAATGATACATGTGTTGTTCACACTAATTAAAATCTCAATCTAGGTACTAAAGTAATTGTAATAATTTGTTCAACAAAATTATCTAATGATAAAAATATTTGAAATGTGATGCTTTCTGTCAAGAAGCTTTATAAAAGAGATGAATGTTAAACTTTGGTTGTCCCCTTCCTTTTACCCTGATACTGAAACAACACCAAATAATAAAAGTAAAATTTTTCTACTGGCTGCTCCTACTTTGTTGTTGAGGAGAAAAGGATTGTCTATTAGCTCCTTCAGAGAGAAAGCCTTCTTTTCTAGAAAACTTGATGGATAGATTTTTCTTTTAGTTTTTTTTTTTTTTATTATTTTTTAAACTTAAAAGTTCTTGTTAAAGCATTTTAAGATAAATATATCTGCTAAATTTTTTAAAAAATGTAAAATATTAAATCAAAATGCATATTAAATAATTAAAGATGCTTTTGTTTTGATTTCAAAATGTTATTTAGCATCCTTCTTGATAGTGGCTGGGCAACAGCACTTCTCACCCAGGACCTTGTATTTGCCCTGAATAATTGCAATAATAAAATTTATTGTGTGTGGGGGCCAGAAAATTGTTTAAGATTGTTTTATTAAATGTACTTGTACTTTTTATTAAATGTACTTGTACTTTTTATTAAATGTACTTGTACTTTTTATTAAATGTACTTGTACTTTTTATTAAATGTACTTGTTTTATAAACATTTTTTATTTTGCACTATTTTATATCTCACTGTACACAGAAAAGTGACATATCACACAAATATGACTTTTCGGATTGTAAATGCTATAATATTCAAAATTAAAATATCTAGTGATTAAGGCAAAAATTAAATCAATTGGTAGAATAGTTGGAATGCAGTAAGCAAATCGTTACTTTTTCTATAATGCAATGCAATGGAAAAAATAAAATTCCTGACAATCTTCCTGAAAAACTAGTATTTTTGCGATGGGCCTCTTTTCCGTATACAGTGCAATACAATATATATAGTGCGTTTTTTTAAAAATATTTTTGAATACGTAAATACAAAACAATTTAAGTGTATACAGAGGGATTTGTATATTGCTTTCAAACCAACATTTAAAATGTGTGAGTATTAATCTTTAAAAATGTCCATTTTTTTTAGGTTCCTTTCTTTTGGAAAAGCTTGATGAATGTCTAATTCTTGTTTATGTTCTTAAAAATAAATGTTCAACCAAAGAAAATTAAACTAATTCTAATCCAGCCTTTATTTATGCATTGTGAAATGATAAAGTATTGCTATTTCTAAATGTTATGTATATAAAGTTAATTTAGGCTGCACTCTGTATTAGAAAATTACCATTGATCATAGAGGATCCCATTGATGTGTATAAAAATATTATGGTTAGTAGTCTTAAAATATGTTTATGATGAAATAAAATTGTTTTTTTTTTAGTATTTGTTTATATTTTAAGAAGAGTATATAATAAAACAGTTGCACATATAAAAAATACTTGTTGTAACCACATTTAAAAGCCTAAATATTATGCTAACTTCTAAAAAAGATTGTCTATAGAAATGAATTACAGGTGTTTAAACTTGTGTAATGATCAATCAACTTGATTAAAAGAAAACCTCGAATTACTGTACAAATCTTATTTAATTTACATTCAGCTCTTCTTCAATACTGTCTAACTTAGTAAAAATGACATGAAAAATCTAACGAGACTCTTTTGGTTACCCTTCTATTGATTAGGTGGCAACATTTTATTCTGTGATATACAGCACAGGTGGAATTTAGTAGTTAACCTATTTCTTGATGTTAAAGGGCTTAACAATTATTAAGGGCTGGGGAGCCCAGTCGGTTAGGCACTCGCCTAGCATGCGGAAGGTCCCAATTTCGGATCCGGGCATTGCCCAAATAACTGCCGACTATAAACCCTTAAAGGTTGCGTTGGGTGCCTATTCAGGTGTCGGCTCGTCACTTGACTGTGAGTCTAAAATACGACGCTCGTGTAGCTCTAGTGCGACGATAATTGTAACCTAACCTTAACAATTATTAAAAAAAAACTTGCAAACTGTGATTAAAAAAGAATGAGGAAAGAAAGATAGCTAATCAGAACGAAGTACTGGTTTATTAGGCGGAGATCTTATTAGTTCTCGGTTTCAGCATAGGTGCTTTGAAAAATAACTCATAAATGACAGTTGAAAATAAGGCCTATATAATATGATTTAATTAGAGTTGCAGCTGATGCTCATCCAAAAAGTATCTATGTACCGAATGTTGCCGCAATTAAAGAGAGAAATTGGATGCTCTAAACCTGCCTCCCATCCTTACCTATTAGCAAAAAAACCCTATCTCCTTACTTTTCTAGAGTTTGAATTACAAAAGAAAAATGCTTTTAAAAAAAATTATTTCAATTTATTAATATTACCCACAAGTTAAAATTTCAAATTGTGCCTGGTATTTTAGATGTGTTTAAATTTTATTATAAACCATTATAGTTAACGAAAATAACACAATGAAGTTTGAAAATAAAACTCGTCTCAAAAAGCACGATGAAAGAAAGTAAAACCAAAGAGCGAGAAGAAGCGGTGGAGGAAAATCGGAGAAATAAAGCCGTGAGTGGCAATGGTACCAGCTGTACTGTTTTCACTTTTGATTCTTCTAAAATTACATTTGTTTTAGCGCACAAACCGAAAAATACATGAACATACCTTACATAAAAATATAGCTCTTTTTAAGAGTGAAATCAAAACAATTGAAACCTTTCAGATTTCATTCCTACATTTCCTTCGATCGGTACTCTGCTTCCATATTCCACTCAAGACCTCAAACATGTCCGTTGTTTTCATATCAAGCTAATAATACAATTAACACCGAAAATGTGATAACTTTTCTGAATTTTGGGGATCCGATTGCGCATACTATGGTTTAAGTTCCAATCTTTCAAAAATACAAGGCCCGGTTCTAAATCGAAACAAACCAATCAACAAACAACTCAAACCAATGAACTGCTTATCATTTTTTTATAATCTTCAACATGGCAACAATATTAAGAAAAATGTAAACAATGTCTGTTTTTTATGCCGAACTTGGTGTAATTTGAAACCTTGGATGATGTGAATAAATCGCTGAGAACTCTTCAAAATTACATTCTAGTCAACACTTTAAAATGCCAAAGCCTATTTTATGACTACCTATTTTTACAACAATCTACGGAAGTTCAATGTTAGAGCTACGCTTAGGTGTAAAGAAAAAGGTAATTTCATTTAAAATTAATTTTAGAATTAAAAATAATTTAACCTCCGCAATTTATTTGTTATTAAAATATGAAATTTGGCTTAATACACAATATCAAGAGAGTTGCAAGTTTGTTTTAGGAATTACCAAAGTGTTTACTAGTTGAACCTAAATTTGTGGTTTTATTAACCAATAAATAGAACCATTTTATCATTTTTTTTAAAATTCTTATTTAATTAAAAATGATCTCCTTCATAATGTCTACAATTTTCTGGCTTACATATTGGATATCTGGAACATGTATTTTACTTTTAAATGATGATTTGAACCCTTACCTGAAAAGTTCAAACAAACTAATAAAAAAAAAAGCTTTGCTCCTTTGTAAGAATTGTAAGTGCTTTATCTTAATTTCATAAGATACCAAATTGTCTATGGTTTTGTTCTATCAAATTAACTTAAATATAATTAATAACCTCTTCCGACCCATTACTGCCTCCAGATGACAACTGTCATGCCATTTCGCTCTTAACAAAATGGTAATCTAAAACCTTGATGTGAAAAAATGAGGTGGATTTAAAAAGCAGATGCTTGCTGTTGCTGTCATTTAATTGATCTATTTTTCACAAAGCGATCAACAGTCTAGGTTTGTTTTGGGATCACCTTTACTGTACGGTAACTATTGGCACGATTTTCAGATTTATTGATAAATAGTTTTTTGTGGCAACCTGTCTGACTTCGACCTAAACCCATAACGATCAGATAGGGTTGCCGGATAACGTCATCGTTGTGAAGAGAGCAGGGCGTCAAAAGTCGCCTGAATACAGACTTTTGCCGCGATTTCGGAAAGTTCGCCAATAGTTACCATACAGTAAATTTCTACCTTGTTTTGAAACTATTCTAAATATTTCATTTTGTGTTTGCTTTTAAGTTTTTTTTTTAAAGGTTGGGGTATTTATAATTAGTTTAGCTATTGCATTACATGTATTGAAATTAATTTTGAAGTTTTTTGTATTGCGTGTAGCTGCAAATGAAAACTCCTGTCCTAAGTAACCACTATGAATTGTGACCAGATGTACTGCATTTCTCAGTACAGTTTAGTTTGTTACTTAACTACAGTAAAACTTCTTCAATACACCATGCCTATTAAGCGACTTCCTTAAACGTGCAATTTTTCAAGGCAGCATTTTTTGCCTATGCTAAAAATACCCCTCTAACGGACCTGACATCATAACTCCAGTTACCACCATATTTAAGGTCATGTGGAGGTCACTTTTCCAAAGAATAACATAGTTGACCCTTTTCGTCTTTTGACCGACAGCTTGAAAAGTTTCAACAGATTCAGTCCCCTCTCCCCTTCTGTTAAGATAGTTATTTCGGAAGAACCTTCCACAAATTGTGGGAGTTGTCAGTAGGAAGCTTCTTCCTTTCACTTAACTGCAGTTAACAATAACAAGGTAGGGAGTGCCATTATGCCGAAGTTAGGCTTGGACACACCCTTCCAGAAACAAATCACTCTGGTTATCACACAGGACAGAGGGCTTATCACTGATGGCAAAGCTTTAAGCTCGAACAATATAGGGGATAATGGTGAAAAGTTATGTAGATGGACAATCTCTATTGATTGGCCATCTTTATTGTCGAGAGTGGTGGTGGTATGGGGGGTTAGGGGGTTGTTAGTGTCTAGTAAGGGTTGCGGAAAAGTTCACCTGACGACATTATTCGAAGGGCAGTCGAACCTATGACATCGCAGAGCAAGCATTGACATATTGAGACGTTTTACTTTGTCTAGCTACAAAAATTGCCCAAAGATATATCTGTTTTCTTTGTTAGAGTTTTTTCCCAATAGAAAAACAACTTATAAGTGAAATATGATTAAAATTTTTTTTTATTTTAATTTCATAGCAAAAAATTCATCACTGAAGCAAATATAATCATATCTAGAAGTACTTAACTTACAAAAAAAGTCATTTCATTTAATTTTTAAGAAAAAGTTCAAAAGCATTACCTGTATTCTTGAAAACATAAAAATACTTTACATGCTGTGCATTTAGTGATGTAAAATTCCCAGGCATACATAAGTAGGGGAAAGTTCTCAGGCTTTTATAAATTTCCTGCAGGAGGGTGTAAGCAATTTATTCATTTCAAAAGAGGTTAATTGTTATCCTGTTTTTAAAAATTGCTAACTCCTGGAAGAAAGTGTGCCTTCCCTTGGTAGCATCTGGTGAATTTTCAAAGCGCCGCAAATGATTATTTTTGGCAACCATTTACTACTTGTTTTGTGAAGGAATCGCTTCACAAATTGGTTTTGTAAACTTAACTAAAATGCTAAGATAATAACAAGCTGCACCCTCTTCTAAAAAAATTGATTTCCCCCCGTGTATTAGTTTAGTTAAACATAAATAATTTTCTTTGCAGCTTTAAGACATCATTGTAATTAGGAACTGTATATTTTTTTGAATATTTGATCAAAGTTTTTCTCTAATGTTTTTAAAATGAGCTTTTCAGTAAATATCATTGCTTTTCAGATCAAATGCTAAGGTATCAGCTATGATGCATGTGGAAAAGGACAAATCAAATGGAAAGCATTTTGAGCATCATAATCTTCAACGAGTCTCGACAGTTCATGATTGGGAAAGCTATAAAATTAAAGATGTATTTGATGATGGAACAATGACATTCTTTTGGTAGATACTGATTTTAAAAAATAAACTTATTATTAGTTTGATGAATCTGTTTATAATCTGTTTTGGAAAAATTATAAAAATTTAAGAAGTATATAAACACTACATTTAAAGTCAATTCCAAATATATCTGTAAATTATATTAATATTTCATGTATTAACGCTTAGTGTTACCATACCGCTGCTCCATAACATCTAATATTTTGACTTTCATGAATATTTTGATTAAGGAACATTGGATAGTTTAACCATCCATTTTTGCAAATAATATTTTTCTTAGATAGAAAAAAGGTTACATGGTCTTTTGTGTCAAACCATGTAACCTTTTCAATTATATTTTATGAATTTCAGCAAAAAAAATTCTAATTTGTGACTTCTATTTTGCAGGCAAGCACATACATTAACAGTTCTTTTTTTTCTTACTTGTGCTCTTATTTATGTTGCCTTTTTTGAAGAAACATCATCTGACTTAGAATACAATGTGAAGAGGTAATTGTAGCTCTAGTTTTATTGAAATCTAAAATTACACATCTTGCGCAATTTCAAAGTAAATTTAATCCTCTTTTTAATGAAGTTTTCATTTTCTTACCGATCATCAAGTACCTAAGAGACACAAAAAGTTTTTCATACAAATAGCTTACGCTGCCAGAATGGTAATGAGTGTACCTTTGAATATTGTGTTTAAAAAAATATTTTGGAGGGCTGTGTTTTGGGTATGCTTCTGAGATTTGGCCATTTCAGATATTACTAGTTAAAGCTATAGAGTTTTCAATTGAAATATTATTTTTAGTTGAGATTTGTGTATTTAGGGTAGGATTTTTTTAAAATTCTTATAACTCTATGATTGAGACGTACTATATCCAAAATTGAGGTAGATCTAAAGTGCCTGTTCAAAATATGGCCTTTTATGAACACGATCACATTACTTACGCACATCAATCGATGTTTTAGCAGTGATCCAGGGAAATCCTTTCAAACTGAGTGAACTCTGCATTGCAAAAGTTTTTTTTTCCAAAATTCAATTGGAATGTCATTATAAATAATTTTAGAATATTTAACACGCATTTTCCTAACTATTTTTTAAAAATAAATTTTCGATTAAAACTAGTCCTATTTTTGATTATGGTGTTTGTTATTTTGCTTTCCTAATTTTAATGTGGTGTTTTGAAAGATTACTATTAATTTTTATGCTACCCATATGTAACTTGGGACTACACATATGAATTGTTTTAGATCTTATAAAAATAGTCTGCATTATTCCCATTGGCTGCTGCTGTTTGTATAGAACTGAAAATAAAGAGATAAATGGTTGAAAATTTGAGGATTGGTTTCTTGTATCAGTCGTAATAAAATCATTGACAGTTTTAAAAGTTTTCTTATCAAACTAATTCCAAAATGGTGCTTTACAAGTATACGAAAACACCTTTACCTATTATTGGTATCCTTGATAGAAACCACTTTAACCTGAATAGTATACTTAAAAAATATATATTTAACATACAGTGCATTCCATTAAACGACCACTTCTACTGACGACCAATTTTTCAAGGCACCGATTTTCCCCCCTATGTGTTCAAAGTAAAAAACCACTCTGGGAGAGACCAGATTTCACTCCTCAAACGACCGGTTTCAAATTAGGTCCTCCACGAAAAAAAATATTTTTCTAACACAACTTTTTTCTTATTTAAAAAATAAATTACAGAACAGATAATTTGGGAAAAATAAAAAAATGAAGCAGTCAGAAATTTATTTTTACTTTGATTTAATTAAGTCACACTCATTTGTTAAAATAAGTTAGTATAATTTTGTGTGCATTATTTGCGAACTAATAAATAAACATAATGATAAATAGATTTTTGCTATTTTGTATTGGTTAATAATACATAGTAAAATGACCTTTCAACTTTCTAGCTAATTCACTTTTTGTACTCTAGGAGTGACCCACCTCCATTTACGACCGTTTTATTAGGGAACGGACGGGTGGTCGCTCTTAGAGGTTTCACTGTATATTTACCAAAACATTGATGATAGGTTATCTTTATAATATTTAAGTGTTATATACATTCGCAGGTTTCCATTTTACCATAATGCAAAAAGTGCTGCCAGTTTAAACAGTAACATACAAGGTACATAATATGTACCAATGTGAATAGTTTTAGATTTTATGCTAGAACACTTTGGGATTCATTGCTAGGAACTTATTGACGTAATTTCGTCTCGATAAATATTAAACATTATTTCTTTTGAAATTAACTGCAAAGCATGCTTTTATAATATATATTTGTTTGAAAAATATATTTATATGAAGAATACATATGTGTAGGTTTTTCTCGGGTCTCTATTAGGAAGTTGTATCTGCAAAAAATTTTGATGGAGCATTTTAGGTCTGTCCCCCTACTTCGATTTTGGATAGGATTAGATTCCAAGTGTTTTTAAATTCGCCTTCTTGGAAACCGTAGGTTTGATCGGCAGTTTTGCAAAATTTGAAAAAAAAAAACCAGATGATTTCCATGCTGAAAAATACATAAAAGTTAAAACAATTTGTTTAAACAAAAAATATATTTTTTATCTTCAGATGGTTTGCTGGAACAGAATTTAATTATTAGAAAGAGCATTGTAAATGATCTAGTACTAGACTGAATTATTTTTTATATTTCTTAAACTTTCATGTGTTTAATTTTTTATTTTTTATTGTAGAGGAATTATATCATGTATTTTGGTGTTTTTATTGCTTGGTGTTACACAAATACCTGATGGGCCATTTCGTAGACCACATCCTGGTATGCCTTGTTTGATTATTTATTTAAATATATGTGTCTAATTTTGTTTTTGCTCATTTTGTGTGGAGCTGCAATTTCTGCGGCGATGCTTTGATTTTACTTTTATTTTGATGTGTGTTTTTATGGACTCTTGTGCAGAGTAAGGCCGTCTTCATTTTTAATGTTGGATGATCGGGCTTGGTACCTAATTTTTTTCTTGTATATTTTTATTCCTCTTTGTTTGGCGTCGGGTTTGTGGGCTGCTGTTTTTGCTTACAGCGGGCAGTCCATTTCAGAAGCGCCTCTGGAGATCTTGGCCAACTAGACCCCCTGTTGAGAAGGTCAGTCAGGATCTCCTTTCTTCACTTTTAATTTCTTTTTGTATTTATACAAAACTGAGGCTACTTCTATTTTTCAGAGAAAACATAGGTGGTTGAAGAATCGCTACTTTTTAATCAATATCAACTTGAGATGTAGTATCCATTTCAGGCCAATTAAAACATTTTCCATCAATTCTTTATGCATATTGAATTGCAAACTCATTAAAAAAATTTCCCTAGTACCTTCCTAACAAACCTTGTACACCATAAGGAACCCAGTCATTTACTTTTGGGACTCCCGTGATTTTTAAAAAAAATGTACTTGGTCTACTTCTGTATACTTTTTCTTGTTTACTTGGGTCACATATCCGCAATTGGCTTAGGTCAAGTATCCCTAGTTGCACTTTCTTTGTTTAACCACAAAACAGTCATTTGCAAATGGGGATGCACCGAATATTCGGTTACTATTCAGTATTCGGCCTATTCGGCTACTTTAGCCGAATATTCGTTTTGGCCGAATAACAAAATTAAAATTTTTTTAAAAATTCTGAATCGTAAAGAAATTCAAAAACAAGCTTTTTTATGAACTCAAATTCTTAAGTTTTTGTTATTTATAATGTTAAATCAAGCTTTACTCAAATTGTATTCGATAAACATGTCTCTTTAAGGAGCAGTTACTGTGAGTGGGCTTTTAAAAAAACATTACTAAAGATTTTACAATCATGTATATTTTTATTCTACAAGTAATTTTTAAACCTACTTCTGTGTTTGTTTTCATACTTCTATTTTCATATTGTGATTTTACCAAGTTACACTTTCTAAAAGACTTGTTTTAATAACAAACGAGTGCTACTTTATTGTGTGTTGCTTTAATTAAAACTTTAATAGGTATATTGTA
Source organism: Hylyphantes graminicola (assembly GCA_023701765.1). Taxonomy (NCBI): domain Eukaryota; kingdom Metazoa; phylum Arthropoda; class Arachnida; order Araneae; family Linyphiidae; genus Hylyphantes; species Hylyphantes graminicola. The sequence goes on from CM043123.1 coordinate 33,695,499, forward strand.
ATAAAATTATTGCGATTGTGTACTGATATGTTTATGCTGAATTGAAATTGAGGAATAAAAAAACAACTTAGATTTAACAAAAAAAAATTTGGTATTCGGTGCATCAATATTTGCAAATAATTACATTAGCACTATTATGCACGGAACTGTATCTAATAACATGAACTTAAACAAATAACTAATTAAAAAATTATTTTCTTTAAACCAAAAAATGTAGACCGAAAAACCTTACGGCCTTAACAATTTACTTTCAGTGCATGAAAACATATTTCTTCCTATAACTAAACACATATGCAATGATTCAGCTAAAATTTTTTTACCATGTGATCAGCTGAAGGGAAAAAAGTGATGCCACTTTCAACTCCATTTCAACTTTTCCATTGCTGAGAAAAAGGTATTGGGTCATGTATCTTTATGGGTCAAATGTCCCTGGTTCTCCCTACATATCTTCATTTCAGCTTTTCATATTTATATATTATTAGGCAAATAAAATTCGATTGTATTATTTTTTTAAATGTAAAATGCTTTCTGATACATTTAACATCTTTTTTTTCTTCTTTAGCATTATGGAGATTTGTATTCTGTATTAGTATTGTATATGAGCTTGCATTGATCTTTATTCTCTTTCAAGTAAGTGAATTTTAGTAAAACATTTTTATTACAAGAAAAAAATTCAAAGTTTTATTTAAAAAAAAACCTAGTTTATAAGTTTTATTCCAATAAATAGAACATGTGATTTACATTTAACGCATTACCATCCATTAAGGGAGATCTGCAGCATGACTTTTAGAATTTTTTTTGTACAAATTCGTTTGACTTTGTCCAACAATTTCAAAGTAACAACACTATGAGTTCCTGCAAAGTAGACAGATTGTAGTGATTATGTTTTTAAATCGTCCATTTATTAATTCAAAGTATACACAAATAAAAAAAATTAATTTTTATTTGAATAATTTCTTCTTAATTTTTTTTATAAATTTAGTTATTTAAGAGTAGCTGTTACTCCAATTATTGAGTTTCCTAAATTGCCAAGCATTAAAATATCAGAAATGGTCTGAGTAAGGATTTTTTAAAGTTTTGCTAATGTCAGATATTAAAGATTTGTGAATTTTAAGCAGCGACGCGTTTACCAATAGGCGTTGGAGGCGGCCGCCTGTGGCCCCAAGATTGCGAGGGGCCCCAAATTTCAAAATTAATAACAAATACTTAAGACTAACAACTGTTTGCATACAAACATTGTAAAGGACCGCCGAATTGTCGCTTTTTCGTGTCTCCTATTACCGAACTATACAACATGACGTCACGGAGTTCCGAGAATTCGCAAGTCGTTTTCTGTAAGAGCGCTTTGATCGCTCTCCTACCAAACCACAGAGTGAAAGAATTTCTTGGCGATTTGTTTGTAAAGCAAAAAAAAAAAAAAAAATTGTAATAAAAATTACAAAATCTGTTTTTGGCGGGAGATTTTAGACAATAGATATCCATTTTTGCAAATAGATCGCGTAGTAACGGTACACTGGAGATTTTTTCAATTTTGATTGAGATTTAATGCATTGTAAACAGAAGACCGACTAGAAATAGGCAATAGTGTTTCAAAATTCACACGTTGATATGTTCTAAAGTTCTGATAATTTTTTCATGCCAAATTAATGTATTATTGAAAATCCTTCAAAATATAACTAAATGTATATTTTTTTTGCATAAAAACTTCCCCATTTGTTGTAATTAATTCAATTATAATTGTTCAATAATTCAATTGTCCAATGTTGTAATAATTCAATTTTTTCAATTATATTTTTAATCTAAATTTTTAATTGAACACATGCAAATCTATGGATATTTGATAATTTGTATTTCACTTGCATTTTTAGTTATTTTGATTATTCTGATGTTTGTCTACGAAGGACAATAAAATGCCCATTAATTTTATTTAGCAATGAACTCCCCTGAATCCTAGATAAATACTGGCAAAGTGTTTGGCTATATTTTCTATTATTAAAATAAATACTTTTAAAAAGTAAGTTAAATTCTTGTCACTTGTAATATTTAGCCAAGACCATGGTTCTTTTTTTTCAGCCCCGATTGCGTCACTAGCATTTCATGCTCCAAACAAGGGGAGGGGAGAATCCCAATTTACAAACTGGTTCATCCTTCATTGTGTTTTTTATTGTACAATTAAGATTTTTTTAAATTCTAATTTCTGTTTGGGGGAGGTGGCGAGGGGCCCCAAATTCGGAAGCCGCCTATGGCCCCGGCATCCATAAACGCGTCTCTGATTTTAAGCAAAACATTTCCTACAGTCAATTCTATATCTTGAGTTTTCTGGAACCATTAAATCTTCAGATTTAGAGGTTTTAAGCTATACTGGTTTTGGAATAAAGTGTTGTAAAACAGGGATTAATAATACTAGGTATGTATTTATTATCTACAACAAAGACATTTGTAATAGTTTTTAGTTTCTAAAAATCATTGAAGTTATAGGATATAGACTGTTGGGAAAGGGTGGGGGCAAAGTTTGTTAATCTCAAGCAATCACTCTTGAATGATCTAACAAACTGAAGCAAATATATCATTTCAGAATTGCGTAACCTTCGTCTTGAGTTTACTCCTATGCCCTCTCCTCATGCTCGTCTTATTTAAATTCCCACTGATTGTCTGACCTTATTCTCTGATATTGTATTAAGGGGAGCATGAATTGGACATGGTGTTACATGATAGTTAAACTGACCATTGGGAATTACAAGTCAATTTTTTGTACAATCTTGTAAATATTTGTCTTTATATGCAACTTATATTGCTAGCCTAACTATCTAAAATTTGGATGATAACTCCTTAGTTTAATTCACTTATTTAAGAATATTTTTTATCTATTTAGACTGCTGATGATGCTCGGCAATTACTCAAACATGTTGATAAAAGCTTAGGAAAACCTTTGTCTGAAAAAAAATATGGTGGAAATTGCCTGTTATATGATGCTTCACATCCAACTGATCCATTTCATAATATTTGGGTATGACTTGCAGTTTAATCTAGTAATTTTTTAACCGTGAAAGGATCCTGGTAAGACATGACATCTCAAATGTTTTTTAGTGTGAAAATAATTTTTTTTAACAACAACTAAATGTTTTTTTTTTGTTCTTTACCTTAATTTGAAAATATCTCCTGCAATAAGACTAATTCATTGTGTAACTCCTTAAATAGAAAAGTTTAATTTATTAAATACCTTAGTTTGCATGTTCATCAATCATTTAAATGGAATTTTCATGTTCAAAAATTAAAGTTGTGCTAATTTTTATTAATGTATTTTTTCACTTAACAAAAGTTACTAGTTTAATTAATCTTATTTCTCTTGGGTTCAATACTTGATTCAATATGGCACATTGTCTTGGTGGTAACGATTGCTTAACCCTTTAAGACCTGACAAATTTTCATCCTTATATGTGACTTTTTTCTAGTGTTTCACTCTATACTAGTCTTAATGATTCTGAAAACAATTATTTAAAAAAATTGCGGACCCCTCTAAAGCGTAGGGGGTACCCGCACGATTGTGCGGGTTAGGTCTTTACTTGTCCCCACGAATGTTAAGGCTTTTCCTGTGAAAACATCACTTGTAAAATTTTGCTTTTTTTTAATCTTTAAATAAAATTATATAAATTTAACTGATATCGTTACAAATAATTAATGATTAATTATCATTTAATTGATAATTAAATATTATTTATAGTTAACAATTTTATTTATTATTTGATTATTTATAATAAGATACTTGACATAGAATTTGCTTATTCAGGAAATTCAGGACAAATCAAGTAACGCAACAGGAGTCAAGATTTCGTTTTCTATACTAAGCTTTAATGACAGAAAATATGTACAACTATTTACAATTTGAATTGCGCCGTCTAGCGGCAGGAACAGAACTTATCACGTGACTGACCATCCTCCCCCCCATGAACCGAGAAGGGTTCTTAATCTTAAACTTACAAAGAACATTTTCAATATTAATAAAGGGAAGAACAAGCAGTTCACTGATACTAAAATTTACCTACATAATATATCTAAAACAACAATCATTAAAATTACTAAGTAAAACATCATTGAATTATTATGAAACATTATCCTAGAAATAGAACACATTTTAACGAAACTATCAAATGAATTAAAATTGTTATTTCAGAAATATAAAAGATTCACTCATAAATTGGTAATTTAGAAATCTTAACAATTGGACGAATAAGTTCACTAGTAGCAATTTTAAGTTTCACAACTCTAATCCTGTTGTCTCTTCCTGGAAGTAGCGCAGTCACTCTACCCATCTTCCAACTGAGTGGTGGAATATTATCCTCTTTCACGAGTACCAACTGGCCAACCTCGATATTAGGGCTGGCGTTGGCCCACTTTCTACGCTGCTGAAGACCACTTAAGTACTCACTAGACCACCGCTTCCAAAATCGTTGTACCAGCTGCTGAGTGAGCTTCCAACGCTGCAAAATGGGAATTTTTTCATCGATCAGTTTATCTTCAGGTAAAGCAACTAGTGGAGCACCGATCAGAAAGTGCCCCGGAGTTAGGGGCTGCAGATCTTCTGGGTCTGTTGACATAGGAGTGAGAGGACGTGAGTTGAGGCAAGCCTCCACTTGAGCGATCAGGGTCAGGAATTCTTCCATGGTCAGCACTTGACCCCCCACTGTCTTTCTTAGGTGCAACTTCATGGACTTGACAGCAGTTTCCCAAAGTCCTCCTTGGTGAGGTCCTCCCGGAGGGTTGAAACGCCACACTATGCCTTCTCTGGAGAGATGGTTTTGGATCTCCTCGCTGGATGAGAAGGAGGAAACAAACCTTCTCAATTCCTTTTCTGCACCCACGTAGTTGGTACCGCAGTCGCTCCAAATCTGTGCTGGTCTGCCTCGGCGAGCTGTAAACCTCCTTAAGCACGCCAAGAATGCCTCAGACGAAAGATCACTCACAACTTCTAGGTGCACAGCCTTCGTAACAAAACAGACGAAGACACACACATAGTTCTTGCTAGACTTAACACCTCGTCCTTTCCTTGGTGTCAAGAGAAAAGGTCCAGCGAAGTCGGTCCCCACAATCGAAAAAACTCTTGATGGTGTGATTCTTGTAGATGGTAAATCGGACATAAATTGCGTCTCAGTTTTAGCCCTTTGGTTATAACACTTCATACACTTGAAAATCACATTCCGCACTAGCTTCTTGATGTTGATGATCCAGAACGATTGCATGACAGCAGACGACGTTAGTTGTACTCCACCATGCAGGCTCATCTCATGGTAGTGTTTCACGATGATTGTGCTCACGTGATGATTCTGGGGCAGGAGAATGGGATGCTTTCTTGAATCAGACAAACCCGAGTGTCGAAGACGTCCTCCAACTCTAAGTACTCCTGATGAATCCAAAAACGGAGCTAGTTGTAAAATGTTGCTGCTAGGATTCGGTGGGATTCCCTTTTTCAGGCGATCCATATCTTCTTTAAACGCTTCCAACTGAATTCTTCCTACAATCACCTTAGTGGCCCCTTGTAGTTCTTCGGTGAGGAGGAAGGTTTTCCTATTTGGGGCACCCTTGCAATTTTCTATAAAGCGAAGACACCACGCAACAACTCTACGTAACTTGTTCCAGGAAGAAAACCTGCAGAGGATTTCATCAATGCAATTTGCCTGCTGATGTTCACCCGAGATTAGATTCACCTTTACCACCTTAGATCTTGCTTCTACGATCACTTCAGATTCCCTGCTCATCTCAATCGAACACCCCTTGATCCACTGCGATTCAGACAGACCTAACCAGGAATTAGCCTTCCACCAATTAGTAGTACCACTTAGAAGATCATCTGCTGAACAGCCTCTTGTAAGCAAATCTGCTGGGTTGTCTTTTCCTCTGCAATGTTCCCAATGGCTTGGTTCTGTTAGTTCTTGGATTTCATTCACTCGATTACTCACGTAGGGTTTCCAATCTTTGGCATTACCCTTTATCCAGTATAAGGCAACGGTAGAGTCACTCCACAAAGTGTAGTTGCTTCCAATCTGGAATATTTTCTTCAACGAGTTAAGGACTCTTGCTCCAATGGCCGCTGCTAAAAGCTCAAGTCGCGGCAGCGTTATCTTCTTAACCGGTGCAACTCTGGACTTGGCAGTGATGAAAGTTACTGTGTAATTGCCCGCATCAGGATAGCGGACGTATGCAACGCAACCATAAGCTGCTTCACTTGCGTCACAAAACACGTGTATTTCATATTCTGTGGTGAGGCACGGGGATTTGGAAAAGTAGGATCGTGGTATGGATAAACTTGCAAGTTTTCCTATTTCCAAATTCCACTTCTTCCATCTTTCTTTCAAGTCATTTGGTAATTCCTCATCCCAGGTTATACCCCTTCGCCATGTCTCTTGAAGTAGGATCTTTGCTGTGATGGTGAACGCAGCTATAAAGCCCATTGGGTCGAACAACTTGCAAGACATTTGTAAAATACTTCTTTTAGTGTATTTGTCCACCTCTAAAGCACGAAGAATTGAAGTCAGGTCGTATTTTAATTCATCGGTAACCGTGTTCCATACAATACCGAGCACCTTAATTGAAATTAAATTCTCCTCGGGTTTCTTCTCAAAGTTACTGGTTTGCCAAATTGTAGCAAGTTCATGGGAATTAGTTCTCCATTCGCGTAAGTTCATATTAGCAGAAGCTAGAATGTTTTTAGCATCTTTACAAGTTTCAACGGCCTCATTTAAGTCATTGAAGCTGGTTATCAAATCATCTACGTAAAGGCATTCATTTAAAGCTTTGTAGGCTAATGGGTTGGAATTTTGAAATGTCTTTATATGATGCTTGATAGTAGCTGCCAAATGAAATGGAGAGGATTTGACTCCAAACGAAACTGTAGCGTTTCGATAAACCTTAATTTCGGTAGGCGGCAATTTATCAATCCAAAGAAAACGCTGGCAGTCTCGATCAACTTCGTTAAGACCTATACTCAGGAAGGCCCGCTCAATATCCGCCATTATGCCTATCCGATTCATCCTAAACTTCAGCAAAAGTGTTAGTAAATTAGGATTTAAATTTGGCCCAGAATGGAGATTATCATTTAATGAAAGATACCCTTTTTCCTTCGAAGACATATCAAATACAATCCTTAATCGTGTACGATTGCTTTCCTTCTGTTCTCGTATAACTGGATGATGGGGTGCGTAATAAATACGATCCACTAAATCATCTTTGGTTATATCGACCTCTTCAATTACTCCAGACTTCAATTGCTCTTCAAATACTGACTTGTAATTTTCATACAAAACTGGATCCCTTCTAAAACGTGATGTCAAGCTATTTAATCTCCTTTGTGAAACTTCAAGATTGTCGGGTAAATTAACTTCTTTAAAAGGTAAACTCACTCCATAACGCCCATTTTCATATTTCAATTTATTTTCAAAATCACTTAAAACCTCAGCCTCACTATTCAAGAGACTACTCTCACCTTCATTAGAAATAAACAAGTTATCCAATTCCCACAATTTTTTAAGCTCAAGATTTAAATTATCATCCTCGTCCCTTTCAATCAAGCCTTTTGCGTTGCGATCTTCTTCGATCTCACTTTTGTTCAAGAAGCAAAGATTAACCAGTGATTTCAAATTATTACTCGATCTTGTTGTTCCACTTACAAAGAATCCAAATAAAGTTTCAATGCAATACAGCCCTCTTTCTACTTCAATCCTATTTCCAGTTTGAAATCTCCACATTACGTCACAACCCAACAAAATATCAATTTCTCTTTTTCCTTCCACTAGAGCTACCTCCCTAGCTGGGATTGAAACGTTAGCCAACATCTGCTTAACATTTTTCGGGATTCCAATTTCGGCATGAGAAATTTTATCTGTAATGAAGACCTCCACCTTTGCCCAACGACTAGGATCATTAACGTGGCACATTGAAACAGTAGTTACGTCAAAAGAAGTTTTTGTAGGAGCATTTCCAAAGGTGCATATATCTAAAATTTCTTTACGAGTGACCAACAAATTTAACTCGCTTGCAATTTCTCTAGTCACAAAACTGCACGAGCTAGCAGAATCAAATAAAACAGAAACAACTTTGGACTTTGAACCATGAACTTGATTTCGAACCCGCACTGCACAAGTGGGCAAAATTGAGTCACTTCCCTCTTTTTCAGAATGTGCTACACTTGAAACAACCGATTCAGAACTTTGAGAAGTTTCGACCACAGGAGCCATATTTTTCTTTTCAAAGCAAAACAATTCATTGTGAGCCGGACTTTTACACGTTTGGCAGGGAGGAATTTGTTCCTTGCAACTGGAACTTAAATGAGAACACTTTTCGAAACATCGATAACATCTACCCTCTCTCTTTAATTTTAATCTTTTTTCCCTAGCAGATAAAGTTCTACAATTCAAGGAAGGGTGGAATTTGTCGCAGAACAAACAGGCATTTCTTTTTAGCGCATGTGGCAAAGGAAACTTCACTTTTCACACATTTTTTATTATCTCTATTACTATACCCTCTACTCCCTGCAAAACCATCGTTTCGTACATGAGCTTGATCCAATAAATTTTGACATTCCCTCGCCTCCAATTCTAATTTTAAAAATTTCATTAGTTCCAAAATGTTAAATTCAGATTTAGATTCTCTGGTTCTATTATACTCTAAACTCAAATCATTAGGTAATAATTTCATGACAATTGGGCACAAAAGTTGACCATAACTTCCCGCAACAACACTTAAACTTTCCAAAGATCTAATATTTACCTCTAACTGATCATACAACATTCGAAGTGCTTTTATATTTGACGAGTTTCGAACCGGTTCCAAATTCAAAAGTTTAGTCATGTGACTATTAATCACAATATCATCTCGCCCAAATCTCGATTTTAACAATTCTATACACTTTTCATAATTTTGATCAGTTAACGCAAGACCCCTTATAGTATTCAATGCCGAACCTCCCAACGAACCCTTAAGATAATGAAACCTTTCTATGTTCGTTAGAGACTTATTTTTATGAATTGAGTCTTCAAATTGTCCCCAATATTCCAACCATTGACTCGTGTCACCGAAAAATCTAGGCAATATTAACTTAGGCAGAGCCATTCGCATGGGTAAATTACCAGAATTTTCATTGTAATTTGAAGTATTGGATCTATCGTTTTGTATAGAAACATTTCCATTAGCATTCAAAATTGAACTATTCAGGGCTCTGGCTTCATCTTCAAGTTTAAGAAATCGTTTTATCTTACCTTCCCATCTAACTATTTTTTCAAGATATTCTTCTACGGAAATAATTTCTTTTTCCAACTCGTCACATGACACCAAGCCTTTAATTTTGACGTCCAACTCTTTAAGAGCTGACCTTTTTTCAAGTAATTGGTCCAGCAAACAGTTTAATTCTTCGCATTTCTCATCTTTATCAACAGCTTCATCATTGAACAACTTTTCAATTTTGCTAATCAACTTTGTTGTAAGTTGCCTTGCAACACTACGCTCTTTTTTTACCTTTTCAAAATCGTCCGCCATACTGTGAACACGTAAATGTGTATATTTCAAAGCACACTATATGACTATTGCAATAAACACGATACACCACAAGGCAACAATCCTGCACACTCCGTCCACTGTTTCAAAATAGTACCAGGTAGTTCAAGCGCACAAACCAGGATAAAATTCAAGCTTCAAAGTAGCATAAAGCTCAAGCGTAAATTCAAGTTGAAATTCTTGTTCGGGATACGCCCCACGTTGGTTCGCCACGATGCTTATTCAGGAAATTCAGGACAAATCAAGTAACGCAACAGGAGTCAAGATTTCGTTTTCTATACTAAGCTTTAATGACAGAAAATATGTACAACTATTTACAATTTGAATTGCGCCGTCTAGCGGCAGGAACAGAACTTATCACGTGACTGACCAGAATTTATGTTTTTTCTTAGCAATTAAGTATTTCTTTGACAAAATCCCATGTTAAAAGTCTTTAATGTACCATTGTAAAAAAATTCACACCAAAATATGTCCTAGATTTTCAGAAAAACCATTCTAAAAAAAGGACTTACTTAACATTACAGTCTATGGGAATCAATCGTAGCCAATAACGCCGAAGTAGCACGATCGTGCGGGTCAAGAGATTTTACGTTCTAAGAGTAGTATAATTGATGTATAATTAAGATTTCTTATTATTTTTCATTTATTGAGACTTAAAAGCAACTATTTGTATTTAAGCAATTTAAAATAGAGTGATATTTACCTTTTTGCAATAGATAAATTCTTTAGCTGTTTCCTGCTTACATGTAAACAACACTAAGATTGCCGACTGGAATTAAAATTAAGGCAACTACTGCAATCTGTTGATCAAAAGTGAAAGTTCATGTTCTCCAGTAACCCACACATTCGATCGAATCCGATTTATTTTACAAACGACTGCACAAGAAATAAATAAAATAGTAGATATGCAAGACGCACGATCGTGCTAGCTCGGTCGGAAAGGGTTAAGTAATATCAGACCCTTGATAAGTACACAAAATAAATTAAATTAAAATGAATTTTGAAAATTAAACAAATAAAATTCAATTTTAATACTGTACCAAAATATATCCATATAATATCCTTTATTTATATAAAAACAGTACATCTAGCGATTATAAAAGAAATACAAATTTCTCTATCAGGAAAAATCAGTTTATTTGGTACCTAAAGCAAATATAGAAGTTTTCCGAAAAAGTTTTGAGTATTTATAACGAAAATGTTTTCATTCACTAACTGAGTTTTAAGAAAATGAAAGTGTAGCCAAATAAAAAACTATGTTCAAACTGTGGACAAAGAATCTTTACTGTAAAATTTTATTTGAAAAATCACACCTACTTTATTTCAGATCATGTATGTATCCATTTTTGTAAACTTTGCGAGTTTAAATTGTTATTTTACTCATTATAATCTATACTATTGTGTCTGTTAATATATGGATAAGTTTTCCAGAACTTAAATAAATAATTTATGCAGTTTGTTGTTTCTGCTACTTTTGACTTGCATTGGTGTTTTTGTGTTATAAATAATCAATATGTAGTTTTTTTACTTGCCTAAATCTACTTGAGGCACTTGGCGACCAATATAATTGGTTTAATAAAGTTCTTATCTCTTTTCTCAGGACAAGCTTGACATTTTTGTTCCTACTCACTTCTTTGGTTGGTGGATTAAGGTAGGATTCTTTCAAATTATCTATTTTTTTGTGTTAGTATCATTTAAAGATTTTTTACAAATAATAATTAAATTGCAGACTTTAATGCTGCGTGATTGGTGGATCTGCACTGTTATGAGCATCATGTTTGAAATTCTAGAGTATACTCTTGAACATCAATTGCCAAACTTTAGTGAATGTTGGTGGGATCATGTAAGTAGATTTTATTATTATACATTTTCAATTCAGTATTGAAAAGTCATTTTAAATTTGTTCAATTTAGGATATAACTCATATAATATTATAAAGGTTATGAAAGTTTTAATTTGATTAGTCATTATTTAAATTTTATAATTTTCCACTGTAATGATAAGAACACTTTCAATAATATTCTTTAAGGAAAAGTTAAAAACACCTTACTTCACTTTCCATGTAAAATCCATGGAACATTTTGGAGACGCATAATATTGCTTTTAAATTTATAATTAAGTATTTTTTGCATAAAAGGTTTTTCTATAGATCTTATTATACCCTTTTTCGTTTCGTGTAGTCAGATTTGTTTCAGTAAATTAATCAAAATTTTAATTCAAATTTTAAATCTATTTTGGCTAAATAATCTCTAGAAGACTTCCAGTACTTCCTTGTGCAAAAGAGTTGTAGGTTTATAAAATTTGTGACATGTGACTTAAAAACTGTCTGATAGACTCAAGTTGAAGTTATTGAAGGTCTAGAGGTATTTGACATCACCTTAAACAACTAAGTTTCATAAGTTATTGTCTTTCTTTCAGTGGCTGATGGACGGTCTTATTTGCAATGGGCTTGGAATATATTTAGGTACACTGACATTGAAATATCTTTCAATGAAACCTTATCATTGGCGAGGTTTGTGGACTATACCTACCTATAAGGGAAAATTAAAAAGAATTGCTGCTCAATTTGGACCCTACAGCTGGATAGAGTTTGATTGGAAGCCAACATCATCTTTAACCAGATGGCTTTGTGTGCTTGGTCTTATATTTATGGTATATTTTATTCCATCCATTGACATTAATGACTTAGATAATTAATTCAGAAATTCTTGAAATTATATCTTAAATGAATAGTTTTAATTTTAAATATATTAAGAAAAGTTAATACATTTAATCTAATTTAACTGTTGACACTAATGTCCTAAAATTTAAGTGTAACTATCCTACAATATAAGTAACTATTTTTTTATATGAAAGATAGGGCAGGGATCAATCTGCAGTCGCAAAATGCGACGAGTTGCACGAAAATGCGAAAAAAATATTTTTGGCCGTCGCGAAAATGCGACGACGTAATTTGGTGGAACTAAACTTAAATTTCAATAAACAACAAGTTCAAATAACCGATTCTAATAATGAAAATAAAAAATTTAATCACAATGATAAGATGAATTCAGATGAGATTACACTAAGATTCTTCAAATCTCGGCCAGCCAGTGCAACCTACCATTTTAAAATCAATCCAATTGTGCTTCCTGATTTACTCATATTACAGCCTAGTAATTTTAATGCAATCTACCGATGATGTCACATTACATGAGAATGATTGACAGTTGTCTGGCTTTTTGTGATCGGAAGAGTATCTTGTTACTTTTGTAGCTCCGGTTCAGGCCAACTCTGACAACCAGAATATATTTTCTGATCAAGTGTCCGATACGCGATGTCCGTGAGTCGTGATCACCTTGAATGTTAAAATACTTCACGTTTGAACCTTTTATTCTACTTCCGCCTGTACTTGGGTTTCTGATTTTAAACAGCATTTAGGTTTTTTTTTCTTTTGAATGGACTTAGATTTTATGTTGCAAGTTAATTTCTAGTACTTGAATTTTTCTGTAAAAGTGCTTGGATTTTTCTTTTTAAAACAAATGTTTGAACCATTTTAATAAGGATATGTATTAGACCAAAAGTTTGGGATTTCAAACAAGCAAAACTTGATTTACTACACCAAATGAGCAGCAAAAACATGTTCATAGACAAATCTGAAGATAGTCCAACACCATTAATCAAAGTAAATACCCACTTACTTACTTGTACTTATTTAAAATGTTTATAAAAAAAGTTAAAAGTACTTTTAGTGGTATAGTTTTATATAATTATTTAAATTTGTCATGTCGTGATTCATAAAAAAAATAATCAATGTATTGTTAAGCTATACTGCTTAACCAAATTAACTGCTACACAAAGATTGAGTTATGTATAGATTCAAGTGATTTAATTGGCGTGACGTTGATTTATAAGCAATTAATTTTTCTTTAGCATTTTGCTACAGTTTTTTTTACATTTTAGCATTTTTGCTACAGCATTTTTTGACCCAGGTTGATCCCTGAGATAGGGACATGTTTTTCATTCAAAAAAGATAATGTTGGTAACAAAAAAAATTTTTTAAATAATAATTTAAAGTGTAGCAAAATTTATTTGTCATATGAATAGTCCTCTAATTGTCAAAAATCAAAAAAAAAAGAGGAGAGACGAATAAGAAAGTAAATTATTTACTACCCATTTTTCTCTGTGATGGAAAGTTTTCAATAAAAGCAATCACTAACATAAAATTTCACCATTCATACTTGTCCAGGGTCTGATATGGAAAAAGTAATTTAAAAAAAAATGACCAACTCAAGAAAAACTCAGTGAACTAAAAAGAATTCTACTTACCCAAAAAAATTCCTTTATTAAAACAATGTTTTTTTAAATACATATAAAAATGATTTTTTCTGTAAAATTCAGTGCTGTAAATATCTTTTTTAAAGATTTAACAGAAGCTGTGATCTGTCATTTACTTTATTTTCAGTCTCTTCTGTTGGAGTTAAATACTTTTTACTTGAAGTTTGTTCTTTGGTTAGAACCTCCTCATATGTTAAATATACTTCGACTCATTCTAATGGTTTTTGCTGGTGCTGTTTCTGTTAGAGAGTACTTTCAACTATTGGATGATCCGTAAGTATTCATTACAATGAAACTTGTCCCAGAGCAATCTTTATTATCTTTTTATTGGCCATTAAAATTACCTTTTAAATAATTCTTATTACAAGAATACTTTATACAGTTCATTGCAAATAATGGACATCAAATGTTGTTAAATGATACGGAACACAAAAAGTGATATTTACAATTTCGTAGACACTGCCATTTTTAAAGAAGTTTACTCCTTTTTTACTTTAATTTATGAATGGTACATAATATAGTTAAAAAACTATATCATAAATATAAGTTTAAAAGAATTGCATGCTTTATAGTAAAACAATAAATATTGTCCTCCCACTTGGGAATTCAAGTTAAGAGACTATTCACTCTTACTCATGCCTGCGATTGATAATTACACTATTTCCTGCTTTTTTAATCTAAAAATGTATTATTGGCATGATTTTTTTCTAATTTTTTTTAATAGTTTAAATAAATATTTTCATAGAAAATATAGTTATAGCGCTCCTACTACCTTTTCTTTAGGAGTTTGTTGCGTTTTAGTTTTTTGTTGATTCTGGCGCAATCCGCGAATTTGTAACAATATGATATGTTTTTCAATGTTTATAAATGATGATAGCAGGCTGTATTAGGATCCATATATATGTATAAAAATATTTTTGATTTTAGGAATTGTAAGACTTTTGGACGACAGTCTTGGGTTACAGTTTCAATTGTCATCACAGAATTTCTAGTCATTGCCAAATTTGATTTTGAAACCATCACCAAACCACTTCCCACACATATATTGTACTTTTGGATATTTGCTTTGTTCATTTTATTTCTATGGACTGTTTGGAAATTTTTTTTTGCCCATAAGCTTAATTCTGATAAGAAAGTAGAAGATCTTTCTCCCAATGATAAAGAAGACCAATTCAAAGAACAAAATGAAACTAACACAATTATTGAAAAAGAAAATGGATTAAGTAACCCTCGTTGTCGAAATATTCAAAATTCATTAGATACTCACACATAATCTGTTAAGGAATTTTTTTTGTAATGATTATTTATTATGATTTTAAATAGTATGTATGTTTTTTGTTAATTTCCACAAATTTTAATTACTTAAAACAAAAATCTTAAAGTTATGCATTTATCTTTGGTTTTATTTTTTAGTTTTTTCAATTTTGTTTTTTATTCATTTATATAAATGATATTAAGGTTAGTTTTTTTTTCTCCGTAAATTAGCAGTTTGTAACAGAACAATGGTTGTTAACTTATTATTAAAGTTAGTCAAATACATTTATTTAAAACAGAAAAGTCAATTATTATTTAGTCAATTTTTAGTTTTTTTCATTGATTTGATTGTGCCAATTTTTTTATGACATTTTGGAGGTGTGTAAATAAATTAATAATTCTTGTTTTATGATCTAAAACATACACTTCACTGTCTTCTTTTAAAAAAATTGTCTTTCAATGTTATAGAGAGTAGGAAATTATTTTATATTTATTCATTATATAGTTTATTTTACTGTTTTGAAATACATCCATTGTGCCAACCTGCAGATAGAATATACTCTTCGGAGGTGAAAAAGGTGATAAAATTGGTGACCATGTTTTATTATTTTAAATATACTAATCGATTGTCTCCTTGAAAGAAATTGTCTTGTAATTTTACATAGAGCTGAAAGTTATTTTTAGAAACACTTTAAATTGGAACTAGAGCTTGATATCAACTGACATCTATAATTTTCCCTGGATAAATTTTTAGTTTATAACACAAAGTTTCTGTTGCACACATCTAAAGCAGTAAGATACTTAAAGTTCTATTTGCACTAAAGACTTGTAAGGTACACTGTTGTCATGCAGTTAAAAAACTTTTATACTGAAATGTACTATCTTTATTTTAGTTATTCATTAAGTTTTAACAAAGAGCTTATGTGTCTGCATTCTGCATTTAAAAATTACAACATAAATAAAGCCCATACATAGTTTCTTTTCTAATAATATGTTCTATCCAAATCTAAAACAAAATATCAATTCAAGATATTGGACTATTGCAACTAATTAATCAACTTTCAAATAATCCTATTTTATTCCAATTTTAATAGCATCTGCATTTTGGTTTTCACTTAAGGTTTTCACTTTACTCTATCTAAGCATAAGCCTATATGGTTGTAAAATTAAAATTCAAGACTTTAGTGTTTTTACTTTATTTATGCACCTCTTATAAATTCGCCAAAAACTTATACAAATACAATTATATCTATTTAAGTCATTTTTTGAAATTGTAAGTGTTTGTTCACTACTGATATGTTTTTCACCTTTGTTTACACAACTTGTTCACAAAACCAAAGAAAAAGCGAAGAGAAGGATCTGCTTTGTTAGTTAGGGAGTTTTTGTTCCTGTCATTTAAATAGTTTACTTTTCCCAATTTAGTTTACAAGTACAAGTTTTATTTTTCTGTATATTTTGTTCAAAATGCTTTGTATATGTGTATGTATTTATAAGCTTTATTTGTCTTCTTTTGAAGATAGTCATGCATATGGGTTTTGATGTTTTTGTACGTAAAAAAAGATTTTTGTTAATATACTCTAGGACCTCAAAACTACAAAAGTAAGCAAGGCATCTATTTATGTAGGCAGATATGATTGTTATTGAACTTCTTAGGAATTTAGTACTGCTTGTAACGTGGCTCTAGAAGTTTTAGATGCCAATTTACAAATGATAGTGAGTGTTTTGTTCATTTTTTGTTTTTTCTTTGACTGCATCTTCAAATTGTTGTGCACATTGTAAACTAAAAAATCCTTTGCATTTCTGATGTGTACTTTGAATTCCACATGAAAATATATCAACGAAGTATTTGCAGTATATACATGCTCAGAGTCAAGCATTGTTTTAATTTAAATTAACTATCCTTAATGAAACAAACAAAAAAACAAGAAATGAGCAAATCGCTTTGTGCAAAAGAAAAATGGCCTTGGTTTAGATAACCTTGTAACAGTCAAGCCACTCATAACTTTTAACTGTCAATAAATTGTACAATGTTACCTTAAATACGGCAATAACTTAATTTATGAGACATTTGTTAGTGAAATTTTGTTTATTTATTTTATATCTCCGTTTGTATACTTGCTTTTTTACATGGACAAATATCTTATTTATGACTGTTATACTAGTAGCAATTAAAATTAACATGTTTTTATTGCAGAGCTTAAGTATAATTTAAGAGTTTTGAATTAATGTTCCAAAACTTATATATTTGTTGTTATTAAATGTTTTTATTTGTAGGTTGAATGATAATTTAAATTATTGTTGCATGCATTCTAAAAGTACTTAGTTTTTTTCGTTTTGTACTTGAATGGTTTTCTCAAATATTTTTAGGCTGCTAGGATAGTTTTTACTTGATATTTCTTTGGCTTGCTTTAAATTTTTCTCCCTTATGTTGATATGTCAAGTTGAATTATAATATTGTTCTACTTCTCTATGATAAAATAACTTATCTTAAAAGATGGATGTACATATAACCTATTTCAGTTTGAATTTTTCATGTATAGTAACTACTTACAGTAATTGAGTTTTAGCTTTGAAATCTTGGATTCAAAAATATGTAAATACTCATCCCAATATTGTAGTACTATTCCTATCCTCCTTTGATATTCCAAGTGTTTTAAATCAATGCCTAGAATTTTCAACTTTTTTACACTGCTTAAATACCTTTTCAGTGCTTCCAAATTTATATTTAGTCAAATTGTATTAGTCTTTAAACTGTTTACTCGGTTTTTGGTACTACTATACACATTTTAGGAACAAATATTCATCAGTATTGCAATAGAGAGTCTAAAGAAAAGGAAGAGCTAGTACTTCATACAAGTAGAAGTATATAAGAGTGCCACCACCTTTGAGAGACTGGCAACCGGTTCTCCAAGCTTGTTCTCGGTTTGTGCCAACCAGTAATCATTGCTCAATGGCGCCTTAGAATTGTAGCTAATATTTGGCAGGGCTATTCGCCAGAGAAAAATAATTTGTAAATATGTTTTGAGATACAATATAACATAAAAATCGTAATTCCATAGCCCAAAACTGAGTGACACTCAACACCATTCAGTTTTTATACCTTTCAGTAAAATGCCAATATTTGATACAAACTATCCCCTAGGCAGCCAGTTATCGTCTTCAAAGCTACTGCAGAAAACACAGTTTTCCACTTAAATTAATATTTTTTAATTTCTGCGATTGTAGAGTCCTTAATCAATGGTAGTGAGCAATAAATAGTGTCTAAAATCTAACTATGATTATTATTAGTAAAAACTTTATAAAATTGACAAAGCAAGATGTGACATTTCTAAAAAACCTTAAAATACACACCTTCAAACTTGCTAAATTATTATTATTATTTTTTTGAAAATGTAGCTAAGACAATTCTTAATTCATAATATACAGTAGAAAAAGCTCAACATAATTTTGAAGATTATCGCAAACACTCATGCATTTTAAATAGCGCGCCATGGAGAAAAAAAAAGCAGTGGTAGAAAAAGTTGGAGAACTTTTTGAAAGATAGTTGTTGTTAGTGTTAAATGCCAATCACCCAATAAGATTGCAGCTGCTTTCCTCATGTGGCACCACTCTTATATACTTGTACAAAGTTCTAGTTCGTTATTTTCTGTAGGCTGTCTTGTATGCACACATAAATAAAAAATCAACACATTTTTCTTTTAACTTTGTTACTAACTATTGCTCAAACTGTTAAATATTACTATAACTACAAATGGTATTAAATTCTAAACGAGAGTGGTTGGCCCAAGTATTTTGTTTTATGCAATTTGCCAAAAAAATATTTTGATTAATAGTAGTGAGCATTTGGTTATTTTTCAATGAAATATTCAAAAGCGCATTGTTAAACGAAACTCCAAATCCTATTTTTTTTAAATGTAATATACAGTTATTAAAACAGAAATATCATTTGGAATTGTACAATTTTTAGGCATGGGCCCTTTAATTTTTGATAAAAATTTCTTTGAAACCAAATATATGCACAGTCACAGCAGTAATTTCACCTTTTATAATAAACTTTTCTACCATGACTAATTTAGAATTTTTAAAAATATATATATGTACCTTTTAAATCCATTTTCCACAAAATGTCTTTTTACTCTAGGTGTACAAAACGTATCAAACTATGCAATTTATGTACTTTGTTCAAATGAGAATTTTACATAAGTGTAAAGGAATTGGTGTTTGTGATAGATAAAATTATATACTATGCAAGGCTAATAAATGTGTAAATGCACATTAATTATACCACTCAGTCCAAATGTCTGTCATTAAAACAGACATAGTAAATAAAATTTAGAACTTAATATGGTGTGAAAATTAATGTGCCAGCAGAATTCATATTTGGGCGCATTTTAGTATTGAACTGTATACACATGCACTTTCAAAATGTTTCTGTAATAAAAAATGATTTCCAATAAAGTATAAAACGTCAGATTATCCTTGACTGTATTTTTTCTGACAACTTTTCTTCGTGTATGCTTTCGTTTCTTTGATATAATTCATTTAAATTCTTGCTTATATGAAGTCTAAATTTGGTAAGTATTCAATATAAATTAAGTATTGTTAACAATTCTTAGGATAATATTTAATTCGAAAATTATGAAGTGAAATTTTCTTGATGTTAATTTCCCCCCCCCCCCCGAAATTTGTGATTCGAAGTTATATTTTTACTTTGCAATTAAAAACAATAACAAAGAACTATATATTTAAATTACATAATATCTGTTACTGTGTTACTATTTATTATGTTAACTAAACGTAATTAAAACATGGGCTCTTTTAACCTTTTACTCTTTGAAATGTACAACTATCCTATCTACTTATAAAGTTTCGCAATTAATTTTTTTTAAAGGACTAACTTTATTGATGTTTCGTAAGTTGATGTCGTGTATTAAATGTAAAGCAGAGTGCTGACATGAAAATGACATATTCTTTAAATATTAGTACAACGTTACGGAAAAAAAGCCAATGTTAGCTCTTTCTTGAACAAAAAGAGAGGAAAAAAATATAAGTTTCTGTGTTAATGTTTTGATGTCATACTCCTTTCATCGTAGCGAGGCAGCTGCAATGGGGAACCTTCATGTGACGTCACGTGGTTTGTTATGCATCAGCTCGGGAAGCACGTGATAATGTTATCCTATACAGCTATCGAAGCACGTGCTATTGTTTTCCTACTACTCAAACCTGTCTAACCGCTTTTTTTCATACAATGATTTGGAATTGAAGCTCAAGTGGATATGGCGTGAATGTCCCCCATACGTCATTTGGCATACGTCACTCGGAAGAGTGGCCTGTCCGTCTGAGAATGCTTATATGAGCCTTGTTCTAATGGACCTTTAAATTCTTATTTTCAGTTTTTATTCTCCTCCTGGCTTTGAAAGCGGCTCTTTTTAATCGCGATTAATTTTATTAGTTCGAAGATTCTTTCATCTGAAGCTCAATTACATTTCAAATATTCGTTGTTCAATCTAAAAAGTATCTATTGGCTGCGTTGTGATATGTAAAAGAAATCTTAAACTAAACAGCCAGAAATGTTCTAAACCAACCACAAACGGTTTCAATCATTCATTTGTAAACAAAAAATTCTGGGGAGTAATATGAAATCACCGTTGCTTAAATATATTTTATTAGATACTTTTTATTGTTATATAATACATATGATATGATAATTTCTCTGAGAACTCTAACAATCATTGTATTTGTCGTGTATTGTGTGTTAACCTGTTACACGGGGTATCTCTTATTCAAAAATAATAATATAAAAGCCGTTCAATATACTCATCGAAAGCTGTCACTGCCTGGTAAGAAAAAAATGACAATAAACTAGAAAATCATCAAAATATTTTGTAGTATGTTATTTTGATTAAGAAGGTCTTAAATGGCAATAATAAGAGATTCTTTAGTAACGAAAAATATAAAAATACTTTGTCTTTAAACTACAGCTGTCACTGTTTTGTTCAATGTCTTAGGAACAGTTACTGAAAAATGTACTAAAAATAACTGAAAAAAATAAATAATTTAAAATTGACCTGAAAGTGTTTAATAATAATCCAATGGTGCTTTTATTGCCTAGGATTTAAAAGATTTCTATGGGGCGATAAATACCTTTTGTGGTCATGCAGCATTTTCTGACGAAACACATTGTGGGTAGGTGGCTCTGGTGTTGCGTGCATGGGAATATTTGAAATGTTGTTTTTTCACCATTTCATAGAGTTTTTGCTTGGGTTAGTCAATACTTCAGGGTGCCCTTGCCAAGCTGGGCGATGTTGTTTCTTTTATGTTAACGTCTATATTTTAATGAATATGTATTTAGTTTTGCTTAGCAATGGGGATTTTGATTGGTTAAGAATAAATCATTATTTTCGAATGTCTAGATTCCGATTGTTTTTGCACTGGTTCCACAGGAACAGGATTGGCGTTAAACAAAAGTAGCTAATTTCGCCAAGGGGAAGTAAGTTTTATCTCAGTTTGTTCTGCGAGTAGATTTGGCTATTGAAAGTTATTATTATGGTGCATATTTGAATTTCTACTTTTTCTTGCATGTTTTTAAAATTGCCCTAAGGATGTTTTGATTTAAATAAAAAACTAAACAAAGTCTAATAAGCCCAAACAAAACTAAACAAAATGTCCATACTCAAGTGAAAGCAAAATTGTCAGGTGCCTTAAGCAAGTGAAGAGTACACGGGAAGAACCGATTGATTTCGTAAAAGGCTTTCCTTAATAGCCTCTTTGGGGGTGATAGCGAGAAATCGCCTAAACTTGTGTAAAGAAGCCAGGTACTCGCTTTGTTTATCTTTCGCGGCAACCCTGATTCGCACCAGAGTTGAGTGGAACGAGTCACACGTTTGTACCGCAAATGAAGAACCATAAGAAAAACCGGTTTCTGGTTGCCAATGTCTGCCAAGCAGAGACAATACGGAAAGACTCTAAAGAAATCAATCGGTTCTTCCTGTGTACTCTTCAATTGTTTAGGCTTTATATGGACCTAACAATACTGCCCCATGTTGGATACTGATGCTTTTAGAGAAAATAAAACTGCCCTTAGACCCAAAATGAGTGTGTACTGCATTGCCACTACTAACCCATTGTGTGGTGAATTTGGTTTGTTTGTCATAGCAGCCCTAGTTTTGACAACCACTTCGGTGGAGCTAGGGTAATTCATCTGAAGCTGAAAGAATTCTGGCAGCAGACGAACAATTGACTTTGGCAGGTCGCCAAGTCGGTAACTTTTCATAAACGCGCCAAGTGGCACCATTGGATTCAAGAAGTACAATTTTAATCAATGTATTTGCTCAAAACTCATCTTTTCTGTCAATATGCTTAATGATTTTTAAATATAAATATCTATTGCAATTGTTTTAAAAATAATTCTACTTGAAAGACCATGTATGGATTTGTTGCCAAGTCAAACAATGCTGCCAAGTCAAAATGATGAAAACGGGGTATTGACCAAGTCGGTTGTAATCTTGATATGCAAACAAGTACTTATTAAAAATACTGCTTGAAACTGAAAATATCTATTAAAGAGAACATAAAAGTTGTCCATACTAAAAACTATCAAAGCAATATTTTAAAACAAGAACATCAAAATTCAACAATTTGTGACCTGTTAAATACGAGGTGCATAAGAAAATAATAAGTTTTTAAAGTGCTTTACATTAAACATCATATAAAATATAATATTAATAGGATGTAGTAATTATTAACAATGAAAGGAACATAATCAACAAATTGACATTCTTTACAAAATAACTAATTTTGCTTATTCATGTCTGAGGAATTGAATGATAAATAATTAAATGATATCATATAATATACATATTTGACTAATAAGTAATGGATTATTCAGGCATTGGTTAATCATTGAACTGCTAAACTAATTTATCTCAAATATTTTATTGAGTTATTCCTTTATCATCCGATATAACTAATAAGGTTTCAGTTGATGATTTTACAAACCTTAACTTAAAATGTGCATGATATTAGTAAATTTAACTTATCAGTCTCTCTAACTTATTGGTTTCTATTATTTCTATAGTCTGATATTTGATTCTAAGCTTTTTTTGATGCAGTGAAACCTACTTAGATTGTTTGTAAATACTAAATAAGTAACTTATTAACTTTAATTTGGTGAATATTTTATTTTTTGTGTTATATTAAAAAAAACTTCTATTTTAATTTATAGATGATGGAGAAGACTGGAATCCTTGGGGAGAAGAGTTTGACAGAGAACCTAATTTTAGGGCTTTTATGTCCCAGAAAACTTCAGTCAAGTGGTGGTACAATCAGAGCTTGGATTTTAGAAAACAGTTTTCTAAGTTAAAGTTAGACAGTGGATTGGATCAGCCACAGGAGACCTATAGTGTGGAAATATGGGGAAAGGCTGCAATAGGTATTGCTTTCTAATTTTAAAAAAGTAACTGGCGTTATTTAACTGGTTCCCAGTCTTTTTACGTGTTTACCCCATTTTCTTGGCACTAGTATACATGGTTTAAAATTCTAAACCTAAAATTATTTTATAACTACTTAAAATGAGGCATGCAGCAAAAGTAAAAGCTGTAATAACCTGTGTAACACATTATGCATCAACCCAACTGTTTGACATGCACATTTGTAAGTATGTATTAATATTCAAATTTTTTAATCCAAAATGTTTTCTTCAAGGTTTATACTTATGGGAGCATATTTTAGGAGGAAAATTGGAAAGTAAAATGGATGGTATTTGGAGCTACGGTTTCAAAAGAATTGATAATTTAAAGTTGAAGTAAGTTATTTTTTTAAACTTGCTGCTATACTGCCTTATTAATGAAAATCTAATTAGTAATCTTTGGTATTATAGATAAACTAGATTGCTCTTCTGAGCAGTCAATTATCCTTCACTTGTTCAACTTTTGCTTTGGGAACAGCCACTGCATACATGTTGAATTGATTACCAAACTTAAATATTAACTGAAGATTTCAAAAATTATGGCTTCAAGTCAAAGTGTAGCACAACATAGAAATTTAAAAATAAAAGCAATATCATTATATAAAAAAATATTTAGTACCAGCACTGAAGGTTATAGTCACAGATAAACAAATTTTTCTCTTCCTTCTTCTCATGGTCTTAATTTAAAAACTATTGAGTTGACAGATCTATAACTTTTGGCACGTTTGCAAATGATTGTTTGGAGAAGCGCTGATATGACAGAATTACTACTGATAGCTGTAGTTTTTTATATATATTTCGTCAAAGTTCAGAATTTTATTTTATATAAGAGCAGGTTCTTTTTAAAAGTCTAATTGCATTTTTACTACAGTGGTAGAAATTGATTTATGAACAGACAGATTTTTAGCAATATTTCTTTATTTAATGAATATTTATCGGTTAAAATTTTGTGCAATATACAGGCTTTGTATATTAAACTATACACATAAATAAATTTGTATATAATTTTTAAACAATTTATTTGTTGATATTTCAGTTTCAGCATATGGAAATTGATTTATGAACTTTTACATTCAATTCTCAATTAATAATTATTAAATCCTCCTTTTTTTATTAATGCTTCCTGATTCGGTTTTTCATAGTTAACACGAAACTTTAAATCAAGTTTTGGTCAAGTAATTTCTAGTTTTTAATGATTGAGACCTTCTATTCGATGACTCCATACTTCATTTGAGTAAACTATTCAAAACTATTGACCAAAGACATTCTTGCACGATCCTGCATAAAAATATAATCAAAGGCATAGTTTTTCCATACAAAAGGAAACAAAGAATTTTCTAGAACTGATCTATAATAAAATGACGTTTATCAGCCCTTCAGAAACAAAATCTGGCTTCTCTCATCATAAGATATCGTGGCCCAAACCATCAAACTTCGACCACCAAAATTCCTGCTAAAGACAGATCTTGGTTCTTTGTAAAGATCCTTCCAATAACAATTCAAATCATCAGGTCCATCCAAATTGTACTTTTTTTCATCAAAAAAGCTTTTTTCAATTTCTCCCTCCTCCCCCCCATTACAATAGTTATTACAATATTTTAATCGCATGTTCTGATTTTGCAGAGCCAACTTGGGAACAGCCTTCATTATTGACCATTTCAAGTTTGATGACGATATCAATATTAGTCTTACTCTTTTGGTACTTACAGGAAGTGATATTTCATAATGAATTCGCCCTATAATGTACATGTACAGCTGGGGAAAAAAAAAACCGCTCCACCCTTCGTTTCTCGGCTGCTATTGGTCAAGGAACTTTATGAAAGGTGTCATTTTTCAGGAAATAGCGTAAGGAATTTAGAACTGGTAACAAAAATTGCATAAGAGGTGGTCTACATATTAAAATGAGTACCAACTTTGAAAATTCCAATGGCAACACCCAATTTTTTTTACATAAAAATGTTCAGCACCTTCAAAATACCCCATGTATAAAAAAGAATTATCTAGTTTGCATTATTTGCTGAGATATTAAAGCATTAATTTTGAACTCGTTTAGGGGGAAATCTCTAAAGTGAAAACAGTAATATTTGGGTTGCGTCTTTTCAAAACAACCAACTAACTGGGTTAACATAATCTCGCCAACGGATGCTAGAATTTAACTTTCTTCACTAATATTGTGATTTTTTTAATGTTTTTTTTATTTTGAAATTATAAATTCAGAAATAAAATAAAGACTAAAAGATAAAAAGTTTTAATTTTAATTTAAGTCGCATATACGGTTATTTATAACGAACAGATTTTCAAATGGGATTAGTTATAATCACATTGACTAACATGATTATTGCATTAATGTTTCACATTTTTTATGCAAATTTTTGTTTCATTAATATTGCTGCAAAAAGTTTGTTAAAAATTTGTCGCCCTTTATCGGTAATATAAACCACGTATTTCAAAACGAAGGGTTACCGGGGCTGGGGAGCCTAGTCGGTTAGGCACTCGCCTAGCATGCCGAAGGTCCCAGGTTCGGGTCCGGGCATCGCCAAGAAAACTGCCGACCTATAAACGGCCCGTGCACCCCAAAAAAGTCCGACGAATAATACCCGTGTAGGGGAGTGCACGTTAAATATGCTCCAAAGTCCTAACGCTGCGTACGATGTCGTCCTTAACGGTGCGTTGGGTGCCTATTCAGGTGCTGGCTCGTCACTTGACTGTGGTTCTAAAATACGATGCCCGTCGCCAATAGCCCTCGTGTAGCTCTAGTGCGACGATAATTCAAACCAAACCAAACGGAGGGTTACAACCTTAACACGATATTTAAGGAAAGCAAAATAAAATTATTCAGAATGATTGGGCAATGATTTATAATCAAGGAAAGTGGGCACTAATAATTTTAAATAAGCAATGTGGTAACAATAAAATGTACTGAAAACCGAATTCCAATTATATTTTAGCATATTTATTTTTGATACTCACTTCTTGAAATTGTATTGGAAATAACTCATATTTAAAAACATAGTAATCGATATAATTTAAAGTTAATTCGACAAACAAAATACATTGCATGCACTTGAAATAAGAACAGATTTTTAGATTTTTTTCAGACATCAATGATTTGAATCAACATTTATCAACAAATGCTTTTCAATCACCAAACGATAATGCAAGTTAGGATCGAATTCGCCAAGTAATTTTTTACACGATCCCTAAAATTCGTCTTTTTCAGTTTTTTTAGAATAACTCGGCAAATAATGGTTTTTGAATTAAAAAATTTGGGATTTTGGTTTTACTTGATCTACTTTATCGATTTATGTAAAAAAAATTTGGGGTTGCTATTCATGTTTTATTTTTTATTATTTAAATTTAAATAAAAAATTATTAAAACTGAAAAATTGATGAAAAAACTTGTGTGATTTGTTTTTGGAAGATTAAGAAGTATATAATGAAAAAAAAAACTTTCTTTAATTCCTTTTATTTATGGAGAGGAGATATGAATAAAAGTTTATGAAACTTTTTTAACATTATGGGCGTTCAACTTTGAATGCTTATAGCTTAGCAAATAATGCAAAATAAATAATTCTTTTTTACACATGGGGTATTTTGAAGGTGCTGAACATTTTTATGTAAAAAAAAAATTGGGTGTTGCCATTGAAATTTTCAAAGTTGGTACACATTTTAATATGTAGACGACCCCTTATACAATTTTTGTTGCCAGTTCTCAGTTCCTTACGCTATTTCCTGAAAAATGACACCTTTCAAAAAATTCCTTGTCCAATAGCAGCTGAGAAACGTGCGGTGGAGCGTTTTTTTTCCCCCAGCTGTACATATGATGCCACAAATATTACCGTTTTAAGATGCAAGTCAAATAATACTGCTTGTGTCCATCATGCTTAAAGGATGGGTACACTTTTATTATTGAGTTTTTTGCCCTAGTCATTAAGTTCTCAAATATTTATGAGAATTGCATTTAACGATTTTTTAATTAATTTGCTGATTTTTATCTTGTAGATTTATTAAATAAATATTATCGTCCTCTTTTACCTTTTCAGCTTTAGACAGTACCACACGCTTACCCATTTTTTTTTGTAAAATGGGAATAAAACTGT
Organism: Hylyphantes graminicola; assembly: GCA_023701765.1. Lineage (NCBI taxonomy): Eukaryota > Metazoa > Arthropoda > Arachnida > Araneae > Linyphiidae > Hylyphantes > Hylyphantes graminicola. Next base: position 33,723,180 of record CM043123.1, read on the forward strand.
TATATTCAACAAAGTAGGCCTTTATCTTATTTATAAACATTGGAAGTAAGCTCCACAGATGTTCAAAGGAGGAGCTAGTTAAAATATTAGGTACCTAGGATCAAAATAGATACGAGTCCATAAATCGATTTCCACCATTTAAGTTGCTAAAAATCTAAAAAACATATTTTTATTTTATATCATTTAAAAAACATTTTGTGTGTGGAAATCCACCATTTAAATTGCTAAAAATCTAAAAAAAACCATATTTTTATTTAATATCATTTTAACTTTTTTTTGTGTGGAAGTCCTTTGTTAAGATCTCAATATGCGACCCACAAAATTCGAATCAATATCACTTAATGCAGGTAGTCCAGTAAAATAAAACATTTTGGTATACAAAAGGTCAAGTAGTTCTGATTTTTGGATATGTTATATGTAATGGAGGTCTAATTAAGAATCCAAGTTTGTGACCTTGGGGCGCCGCCGCTCGCTGCGCCCCAAGGTCAAACGTAGGTCATTTTTTAGTTTTTGCAGATTTTCTCCTTAAAGGGTTGGTTTTACAACAAAATGATGAAAGCAACAATTAAAGAGGGATAAATATGCTACAATTTGAGTGCATGTTGGTGTTTTTAAGCCTAATAGTTCCTAAGATACAGCTCCTCAAAGATAGTGTAAATTGCGAAAAATGTGTGTCTTTCAAAATTCAGCAATTTTTTTCTGCAAAAGATTCATTTAATAGCAAGGTTATTACAGTTTAATTGATTTGTTCACGTTACCATAGGGTAATTTAACGTTTCGGAGTTTTTTTTATGTTTGTGTTTCATTTTAAGATCAAGGAAAGCCTAGCCACAGCGCGCCCCAAATGGAAAATTTATATATATCGCGCCCTAACATTCAGTAAACCTGTTGTAAAAAAAAGGAGTTACTTTACGGGGTCGGATAGTTTTAATTTTTGGATGTGTTTTATATTTTGGAAGTCTAATTAAGAATTCAAGTTTGTGACCTTGGGGCGCCGCCGCTGGCTGCGCCCCAAAGTCAAAAATCGGACATTTCACAGTTTTTTCAGATTTACTCCCTGAAGGTTTGGTTTTACAACACAATAATGAATAAAACAATTAAAGAGGGATAAATATGCTACAGTTGCAGGATAAATATAACAGTAGTAATAAAAACAGTAACAGGATAAATATGCTACTTGGGGTGCCTCCGTTGGGTGCGCCCCAAGGTCAAGCTAATTGTTTAAACTGCTGTTTCACTTTCAATAATGCAGCACTGTTTCATGCCTTACGATTGTATTTTCAGGTACAAAACTGTTGGGGCAAGAAAAAGTCCGCTCGAATGGGGTTGGTATAAAGCTACGTTACTATGATAGCAAACTCGTTTTTATTTCATGATTATTAGAATTAAAATGACAAAATTCAAGTTAGATAGAATGTCAATTTATCCGAGTATACTAATTTTTTTAATGAATCAAATATATGGCGTTTGCCAGTTCTACAACAAGGCAATGATTTACAGAGATTTCTGCACAGAAAAATGAAAGGGGTTTTCTAGTTAGGTAGATAAACATAATTGTGTTTAATGCTCCTGGTTTAGGACCAGTGCATAATGTGTTTTGTACATAGTTGTTAATTCCAAAGGCACATGCACTGAACATACAATTTTTTTTGTTAACCGATTACATGAGCATGCACATTTGGTCTCATTAAGGAATCGAAAGATTTCTAGATTAAAAAATCATTTTCAAAGATAGAACTAGACTCTTGTAAGATAACAAAAGTTTAAAAAGTATCACAAACTTAAACGGCAAAATGACCGTCGACGAGAATAGCGATCGAGTAATTAGTTGTTCTCAGAGAGATCTCTATGTAGGTAATAACTGTTCTTTTTTTTATAGAGCCAACCTTTCCGAGAGTAAATCGAGAAAAACTAAATAATTAAGAAAATTTCATCGTTTTTCTGATTTGGCGTAGCCTGCAACAGTGCCCCTAGGCCAAAAACTTGAATTCTTAATTAGACTTCCAATGTATAAAACATGTTCAAAAATTAAAACTACCCGACCCCTATAAGGTTAGGTCATACCAATATGACATCCCTTTTTCTAAAACAAGTTTAGTGAACGTTGGGGCGCGATTTATATAAATTTTTTGCATTTTGGTTGCGTGTCGGTGGCAAGCCTTGTCTTGATCTTGAAAATGGAACACAAACACAAAAAGGCAAACTATACCCTAAAAAACCCTATGTTAACGTTTACAAATCAATTAAAAGGTAATAACCGTGCGATTAAATAAATCCTTTGAAGAAAAAAATTGCTAAATTTTGAAAATGACAAATTTTTCGCAATTTACACAAACTTTGAGGAGCTGTATCTCATTAACTTTTTGGCTCAAAAACACCACCATGCACTCAAACTGTAGCATATTTATCCCTCTTAAATTGTTTTATTCATTATTGTGTTGTACAACCAAACCTTCAGGGAGTAAATCTGAAAAAACTGTGAAATGTCCGATTTTTGACTTTGGGGCGCAGCCAGCGGCGGCGCCCCAAGGTCACAAACTTGGATTCTTAATTAGACTTCCAAAATATAAAACACATCCAAAAATTAAAACTATCCGACCCCGTAAAGTAACTCCTTTTTTTTACAACAGGTTTACTGAATGTTAGGGCGCGATATATCTAAATTTTCCATTTGGGGCGCGCTGTGGCTAGGCTTTCCTTGATCTTAAAAATGAAACACAAACATAAAAAAACCTCCGAAACCTCAAATTACCCTATGGTAACGTGAAAAAATCAATTAAACTGTAATAACCTTGCTATTAAATAAATCTTTTGCAGAAAAAAATTGCTAAATTTTGAAAAACACAAATTTTTCGCAATTTACACTAACTTTGAGGAGCTGTATCTCAGGAACTATTAGGCTTAAAAACACAAACATGCACTCAAATTGTAGCATATTTATCCCTCTTTAATTGTTGCATTCATCTTTTTGTTGTAAAACCAACCCTTTAAGGAGAAAATCTGCAAAAACTAAAAAATGACCGACGTTTGACCTTGGGGCGCAGCGAGCGGCGGCGCCCCAAGGTCACAAACTTGGATTCTTAATTAGACCTCCATTACATATAACATATCCAAAAATTAGAACTACTTGACCTTTTGTTAGGTAACCCCCCTTTTTCACGACAGATTTACTGGACTAAGGGTGAAGCAAACAAAACCGGCCCCGAGGTGGAGATAAGAATACGACAGAAATGTTGCCAAGTCTAAAACCAATACAAAAACAGGTTTGCTTACTGTAGCTATTGATCGCTTCAATATTAAGCCCAAACAAACGCTTGGCGACTTATTTGCCGGCAACTACGCTACGCTTTTAGAAGCTAGTTGAAATGAAATATAAACAAGGTTAGTATAGCTGATCAAGATTTAGTGATTATTTGATTATTTTGGTCGTTATATATCCTAGAGAACCGGACCATTTTGTTTTTGGTAATACAAAACATTCTAAATTGATTGCAAGACACAAAATTTGCATTATGGGACGTCTTCATACAATATGAACTTTGATTTGAACTTGCCACTAGTCTATGAGTAGCTCTAATGTGAAGCGAATCCGATCCAACCAATGCAAAAACAGGTTTCAGGCGGCTTCAAGAGTTTTTCTCGCCAAGCATTTCAACGTATTCCCATCTCTAGATCGGGGCCGGTTTTGTTTGCCTCACCCTGTACTAAGCAAGATCTGTTGAAAATGGAGTTAGTTCATAAATCAATTTCCACCACTTTACTTTTCATACAAACTTCAACAATTATTTAAATTTTGTTATTTTATATTCAAATTAAGTTCTTTTGTACAATTTTATTTTATTAATTTGTAAAATGAGTTTTAGTTAAAACTAAATGCTAAAACATGTTTTTGTGTTATAGATTCCGAACAGGGCCTGGAGTTATTCCAACAAAAGCTCCTAATGATGTCCAACATTTAGTGTTAATTCTTAATGGTAGAAGTGAAGATAAAGTGTCTTTTGCTAAAGTTTGGCTTGATTTTTTGCCTCAATTTCAAAATTTGCATAGTGTTATTTTGATGATATTAGGCAATGAACAATGTCATAACGATTGGTTGCTTCCATATCATTCAAATGCAGGAGGCTTAGTTAATGCAACATTTATTGTTTATGATAGTCCTTTGGTGGATAACATAAACTTTTATCAGTTTCCACTTGGAGTTGCTACGTAAGTATTATGTATTTTACATTATAAAGCAAATAAAATTAAAATTCAAATGGTTATTAGTAAATGCTATTATTTAGAATGACACATTTAAAAAGGATGCAACTTAATAGTTAAAAAACAATATATTTTTCTAGCGCATTCTCAGTTTCCTACTGGTATGGCCTTTGATGCCCTTGCGTCATAAAACCCAAACATCCATTCAGTTTTCTACTGTAACAGTTTCTGATCATTTCTTTGGAATATTTTATGTTTAGTAGTTACAATGTTTTTCTAGTGTTAATTAGGATAATTGGAGCTGCAAAGTTAAATTATTTACAAAATCATAAGAACTCAAAGAGGGAATCAAAATATTTAAAACAAACTGTATTTTTGTTAACTGTCTAGACATTTTTGCTATTCAACTAGTGCATTAAACAATTAAAAAGTTAAACAATTAAAAAGTTCAGTTAAAAACAATTTTATTTATAAGATTTTTTTCTGTATAGTAATTTATTTTTACATATAGTAAGTTACATATAGTACATAGTAATTTAATTTTAAATATATATTTGTATATAGTAGACTTTACTTCCTTTTCAAAAAAATATTTTATTTTTCAAACTGATGATGCAAGTCAATATTTTAAAGCTTCACTGTGTTCCCTCAACCCCCCGTCTCCCCCCTATTTCAAATTTCAACAACCTATCCCCTTAAGCCATCATACTCTCCACTTCCACTTAGTTCTAGAAAGCCACTAACCCTTTACATGACCACTACTCTAGGAATTCATAATCAAAGTGCAAAAGTCTAATAGTCTTTTACCTATACTTCAAATATTCTCTTTTTATATTCCTTTGAACCATTTTAAATCACAAAAGTTCTCACAAATTTTATGAATTCTGTAAAAAAATAAGTGTTTTCAATTGGGGGTACTTTTAAAAATATTGAAGATGACACTAAGATGATATTTGCTAAGTGTTCATTGTCCAAAATCCACTGTTTTAAATATTTGGAAAAGTGCAGTGTTTGTATTGCTGCATGCAAAAAATATGACCTAAGCTATCAAAGACCCACATCAAACAGAAAGTGAAAACCTCAAAGTTACTCTTTGTAATAGGGTTTACAATTTAGCCATCCTGCCATTGGCTGGATGTTGAATAAAAATGGCTGGAGTTTTGCATAAAAAATTTATTTTTAATTACACATTGCTTTCAGATGCAAAAATTGTTTAGAGGTTAATATATAACCACAGTGTTAACGGCGCACCACGCATGTTAACCACACCGAAAACCCATTGTGAAACGACCCCTTTACCCACCCAACCATTCCGGCCCTTTCAAAACCCAACTGGAGAAACAATTTAATTGAAAAAATCAATTTTTTATGTCCAAATAAATGTCCCATTCTCCTTCAAATTCCTATTACGCGGCTAGGCGTAATGATGATCATGACTTCGTAATGAAGTTTACTACACACAAGCTTCCCGGTATTTGCACAGCACTTGATGGTGCTTTGATGCCAAGGGATGACCACCCTTACAAGGGATGTTAAAGTTTGGAACGACGTGTACTTTCTCTAGGTTCTTTTATTTGTAGCAGCAACATGATTTAAATTATTCCCTTGTATATTTCAGAACAAAAATTGTCTTTGACACTTTTGTAGATACGTCTGTTGACTTGGCCAGGGCATACTATAGTGGAGTTATGTTGTGATGTATAGAGGGTTCACCATAACATGTTTTAATCTATTTATAAAGTGCCATTGAATACTTCAAGTGTAGAAAGAAAGTTTTATTTTTGTTATTGGATTTTATTTACTTTCCAAAAATTAAATTTTTCTGTCTAGTTCTTTTGCAAATGTTTCGATTCATGCTAGTGAAATCCTTTATCATCGGTTCAAAGCTTTACATTACGTAAAAATATTATGATTTTGCTCTGTTTCATGTTAAGTGATTTTGAATTATCAGAATTTTATGTGATTTTAACAATCAATATTTTATAAATGATTACTTTGTGTCCATTTAAAAAATTTTGCCTTCATTTTATAGGTATAGAGGATTTCCTAAAGTGGATTCTAAGCAATTGGATATTGAAAATGCCCGTCCATATGTTTGCAACTTTTTAGGTTCTATTTATCCTCATTCCTCCCGGGAAAAGTTGATGAACGTCATTCAAAAGTTTAACCTTACAAGGTTTTGTTTCATCAAAGCAAGATACGAGTAAGTTCTTTTTGTTTTAAATGAAAATTTTTAAATATTTTGGCAACTGATTAAATCAAATTAAACGTCGAATTGTTTCCCAAAAGTTGCAGATGAGGGCAAACACATATTTAGTGGGATAGTTTCAACAACCTAATCATGTTCTTAATATTTTCATAAATATTCCAAAACATACCACTGTGTACTTTTTTGCAGTTACAAATGTAAAAAAGTACTAGATGGTGCCACCAAAACATTATCTTAGTCCTAAAGAATATGCTGAGTCTGCAAAGGCTAAACCACCAATAATGTAGCTCTGTTGGAAAAAATTCTTACAAATATATGCCTATATTAGAAATTATTGTAAGAAAATTAATGAAAAATTTTCCTGATTGCAAAACTTTAAATAACTTTATTGTTTATATGTTGCAGAAGTTAATGACCACAATGAGGCTGACAAAACCTGGCACTTAAAATTGTAAACACCTGACAGTTGTTAAAAAATACTTGTTATTCAACACATAAGGACATTGCATATGGAATACTTCCACATAATTAATTACAAATCTGCTTCCCATTAGGTTGCATGATATTAAAAAAAATACTACCAACTATGACTATAAAAAATTATAGAAAAGAAGAAATGACATATCTAAGTGCCAGAGCAGGGCAGAGATTTTTTGTGCCTATTGTTTGAAAATTCAATTTAAAGATAAGCATCTAATTACTATTTAAAAAATAAACTGTCAAATGAAAAAGTAGAATAATCTGGGCTTGTTCCTGAATTAATTACTTCATAGGTAACATACTGAATTAAACAAGTTTTCCAAACTTTAAAGCAAAATTTTTTATATGTTAACAACTGGCCTAATTTTTTTATTTTGGCCACTATCATTTTTTTAAATTTGTATTTACTACATGATACTTTTACTTGAGAAATGAAATGTTCTATTTAGGTATTTAATATTTTATGTACTGTAATTAACAGTGCAAATGCAGCAAACATAATGAAAAGTTTTTTAAGTTTGGCTTTAATGAAATGTTGCTCCATGAAAACATATATCCTTATTTTATGGTGCTTATCTATTTGCTCCATTTAATGCAATAAAGTGTTTAGGAGAGAGGAACGTTTAGTTTGTAGTACTATGACTACTTATGTACTATGACTAGTTTTCATTAGTGAATTTTCCTTAATAGAATGAGACCCATTAATACATGAATGCATTTTATTATTTAGTAAAATTTTCTTAGTAAACTTATATATTTTTGTATGACAATATTTTAATGAGTTTTCAATTTATTTAGATGGCAACCCAAAGAAACTAAAGACTCTCTAGGTGTCTATATACAAAGTCTTCGCCTCAGTGATTTGACATTAAATCCTGTTGGAATGAACACTGAATGTTATCGTATTTATGAAGCTATGTCATTTGGCTCTATCCCAGTTGTTGAAAATATCATGACTCCTGGTGCTTGTGGTCCTTCTAAAGCATTAACGGCTGCATCTCCTTTGAGGTTATTGAAATTATATAATGCACCAATAATTTATATAAATGATTGGTCTCAACTTCCAGAAATCATATCACAAGAACTGAAAATGTCACTCAAAGAAAAAATTGCTCGTAGAATACAAATTATAGAGTGGTATGAAAATTTTAAATTGCAGCTTAGAGATAATCTTTTATCTGTTTTGAAAAGTCATGTACAAAGATAAGTCTTTATTCTTCAGAATTTTATACTCAAACTTTTACTTATACTCACACATTTTCGATGAATTTAATTTAGAAGATTATGTAAAAATATTAATGTTGTATATTTAATTTAATGAAAATGTAGCATTGATAGTATTTGTTAAGTAATAAATATTTTTTTATTGGATGAATGTGATTTCTTTATTCAAATCCTGAAGTAGATAGTTACAATTACTTAGCTATTTTTATTTCTTAAGAAACAGGTATCATTAAGTAATTATATAACGTAGCCATGACGAACTTGATTGATTTTTAAAACGTCTGGCTATGTTACAGATGGAAGTTTATGCATTTTTGCCACATATTATGCTATCTGGGCCTAGGGTGAAAAAATTTTTAGTCTTTAAAATGCATATTTGGCAAGATATTGCCCATACTCGAGTTAAAAGCCCCAAAATAGTGATTTATGGCGAAATCTGCAGTAACCTTTTAGATTGGAACAAAGTAATAAAAACAGGGTAATAAAACATAATTAATAAAATGTGCAAGGACTTGTCAATTCTCATCAATAGGAGAATCTGGATGATCAAAAAAAAAAAAGGTCCCTAGAATCTTGTCTTGACCCTTATTATGGGGGTAACCCAACAGTACCCCAAAATCGGTGAAAAAATCAAAAAATAAATTATTGGCTTAAAATACTATTCCAACCTTTATTAATAATGTCACAAAGTATCAAGACGATTGGAAAAATATTTTTGGCATTAAAAGCCATTTTATTTAACCCTTTCCTTACTGAAACGGCCCAGAACGGCCAAACGACTAAAGATTCGATAATGTTATTCCTATCAAATATTACGAGAAAGCAAAAATCCTTCGTAAGGAAATGGGTTAACAATAAAAACTTCAAACGCGTTTTTCTCAGAACTTGATTTTTTGAACTTCGATGTACCTTTTCTCAAAAACTATGCTATGTTTTCTCGTAAACTTTTTTATATGATGTAATACATAGTATAGATTAATCTGAGGTTATAAATTTTAATAAAAATAAAGTGAAAAAAATTTTATGGGGCAAAAAAAGTGAAAAATTTCATGATTTTTTGTGTACTTTGAAACTTATTTTATTTTAAAAAAATCTAACAGTTATTTAAAAAAAACCTCAGATTAATATATGAGGTTGGTATAACACACACATAAAATTTTAAGATGATCTGATCAGTAGTTATTGTGAAAAGGTACATTGCAATGGGCCAATTTAACATTACCGATTTACAACATACTGAACCCCCTTAAACAGATTAGAGTTGTTTTCCATTCAGTGATTAATTTAGTTTCCGAGAATCTCCATAATGTGATTCGAAGTATTTATTAATGGATTCGATTATATATAAAGGTTGGGTATTGGACTATAATGATGGTCAAGAATATGTTTTACCATATTTGGCAATTATTTTTTGAATTTTATTAAAATGTTTTTATTTTAGTTTTGCAATAACTGTCACTGTTTACTTCCGATAGTGTTGTCATGCGCTTGTCAAATCTAAAATTAAATTATTGAAAGAGAAATTTTCACAGAATTTATTTTTGTGAATGCTGTTATTATTTTGTATTTTTGCTTATTAGCAAGAGAAAATCACCCCTGGGCTCTGAATAATAATATAGGCCTTTAACTCTTGGTCCATTAGTATTTGTTCGGAGAAGGCTGAAGGGGAATGCACTTCTTTCCAAAAATTCCCTTAACACTTTTGCTTGTAATTGCTTTTTGGTTTTTGATAATTTTAATGTATTGGAGACTTTCCATAGGATGCTTCTAATTTTCAAGCTACTGTGTTTTATGGATTGCTAACATATACCAACAATTTTTCATTAAACTAGAAACTGAACGATTCATGAAATTTCAGTACTTCTTGATGGTAAAGTTTATACTAGTAGAGAAGCATTGAATACGAATTTACAATATTCCTGTGGGGGCTGGGAAACCCAGTCGGTTAGGCATTCCGCCTAGCATGTGGAAGATTCCAGGTTCGGGTCCGGGCATAACCAAAATAACTGCCGACCTATAAACAGTACCTATAAGTCGACCTATAGATTAGGGTGTATCGAAAAAACCAAGTTTTTGATATCAAATTTGTAATAGTGCGGAAAAGTTGCCTTACGTTATTGTTAGTATATGTGCAAAATTTTATTGATCTGAGTTAATATCTTCAGATGCCTCTGAGACCATTAATTATGCAAAATTCGCTAATTTCATTTTTTTTCTTAAAAAATATGAAATTGGAATCTTTAATTTTAATAGTGCGGAAAAGTTACCTTATATTATTGTTGGTATGTGTGCAAAATTTTGTTGATCTGAGTTAATATCTTTATTGCCTCTTGAGACCATTAGCTATGCAAAATTCGCTAATTTTATCGTTTTTTCAATATATTTTTTTTAAAAGTTAATAAATTGAATTTTTTAGTTTTACCAGTGCCGAATAATTGCTATATTACTCCTTAGAGCGTGTGCAAATTTTTATTGATGTTGGTTAATTTCTTCATTTGAGTTTAGGGGCTGCTTGGGGGCCAAATTCCAGATAAGCAGCCCCTAAAGGGAACTGAAGAAATTAACCAACATCAATTAAAATTTGCACACGCTCTAAGGAGTAACATAGCAATTATTCGGCACTGGTAAGACCAAAAAATTCGATTTCTTAATTTTTTAAAAAAATATATTGAAAAAACGATAAAATTAGCGAATTTTGCATAGCTAATGGTCTCAAGAGGCAATAAAGATATTAACTCAGATCAACAAAATTTTGCACACATACCAACAATAATATAAGGTAACTTTTCCGCACTATTAAAATTAAAGATTCCAATTTCATATTTTTTAAGAAAAAAATTAAATTAGCGAATTTTGCATAATTAATGGTCTCAGAGGCAACTGAAGTTATTAACTCAGATCAATAAAATTTTGCACATATACTAACAATAACATAAGGCAACTTTTCCGCACTATTACAAATTTGATATCAAAAACTTGGTTTTTTTCGATACACCCTACTATAGATGGTAATGAAATAAAGAAATTTATTGTGGTTGATAGCAGGTTCTGACTATCGCCTAGCCTACAAGACCCGGAGCTTAGGGCCCTGAATTCAAGGGGCCCCAAAATTAACTAAACTGCTCAAAACAATTAGGGGAGCACTTTTTGTACTTTTGTTACCGTTCAGTCTCAACTTTTTATTTTTTATTCGAAAAATCTAAAATTTGTGAAGTACATTCATTATGCATCCAGAATGAAATGGTAAAAAAATGGGGAAAGAAATCTTATTTTTTTAAACTAAATGTAAGGAGAAAAAAAAATTGGAATTATAACTTTTTAATAAATTCTTACAATACTTTTTTTCAAACCTTTACTTGTTAAAAAGAGTGCAAATCAATTTTCATACTTCTAAAAAAATGCATGCATGAAGAATTTAGGGTCAATTTATTTGTTGAAATTGTTTCAGAGTGAATTTTATTTTACCTTGTTTTATATATTTTCATTTAATTAAAACAAACATTATTTATTTCTTCATAAGACATGATTTCTAATGATGCGTAATTGCGAGTTTAACGTAAGCAAAAAAAAAAAAAAAAAAAAAAAAAAAAAAAAAAAATGCAAGCTGATGATTCCAAATGGAATCATTGGGGTGAAAGGGTTTAAACCATTAAAGGGTTTTCTCCTAATTGTTGTGAGCAGTGTATAAGCCTTTAAATTTTGTTTCACAATTATGTTTGATTTTATGACAAACTTAAATTAAATTAATCATATAAGCTTTCTTCACAAAACGTACAAAAGCATGTCCCTTCAAGTTATCTTTATATGAAGAACAGCTATGTGTGTGTGCTTCCCCTTAAATTAATTTAAGATGATGAATATTTATCCACTTACCAAAGTTGAATAAATACAAAAAATTATATATTTTGTGTAAACAGCCTATGACAAATCATGTCTGTGGTCTGTCTCATCGTCATGTCAGTGGACTATTTTAGTTAGTTAATACTGTAATTAAATCCCAATTTTTTATTACTAAAGTTGATTTTTAATTTAACTGACTAGAACATTCAAAACCATTATTAAATTAAACTTTTACTTTCAGAATAATGCCTATTAATTGTAAGAACTGGACCGATGTTATTTTTATTTCAATGTAGTATGTTAAGTGTGACTCAAATCCAAAGTTCCAAAAAGTTTCATCAATTTTTTTTCGAGTTTTTCGATCAAATTGTACGTTTTCTGGAGAATGACCCATAATTAAGTTTTCTGAAATTATTAGTACCTTAACTGCTTTTTTAAAAATATACTTGATTATGGATCTTACTTTAAAAGTCATAATTTTGCAGTATATACTAGGTATCAATATCGTTCGGAAAAAGGCCCTGAATATCCCCTGGCCTAGGGACCCAATTAGTTATGGTCAGGCCCTGGTTGATAGAAACTGATTTATCACCTGGAAATATTCCTGTATATAATCTTAGAAATTCATTTGTATTGGGTTTTAAATTAGTTTGTTAAAAAGTCACTGTTATGAGCTGAAGTTACATATTGAAAACCTCTTAGGAAAAATTATTCATGTAAAGATATAATTGTTTACCCAAATGCACGACCCGCGAGTTTTATCTCTTTTTTTTAATATGATAAATCTATAAATATATATATAGTATATCTATCTATAATCTATAAAATTAAGTCTATATAATTACTTTTTTAAATATAATAATCTCCTAGACTTTTAAATATATACTCTCTTTGATTTTTTTTAAAAATATATACTATCTTTTATTTCTATAAATACTACTTTGATTAAAAAGTTCCCGGAATAACCACCGTGAAGCGCTCCCATCGTTTCGATTTGAGTTTTTTTTGTTATGTTGGTACATCTATTGTTGATACTCCCTCCAAATCTTAGCATCATAGTTTGACGTTTGCAAAAGCTACGTAGCCAAAAGTGCATCTATCTATGTGTGTGTTTCTGATTTTTTTTACAATTTTAGAAATGGAATTAAATTTGAAACAACAAACTTGTATCAAATTTTGCGGACGGATCCGTAGGCAAGTTCAAATCCTCCGCTATCCCTCTGATGGTTAATTTGCGGTTTATTCTTTTATTTTATTAATGTTTTCGTCGGTTTACAATGTCTATGGTCAGCCAAAGCGTTCATCATCTTCGACGGACTCACGAACTTGTATCAAATTTTGCGTAAAAAACGTATTTAATTCACGAACGTTAAAAATGCTAGAAAAGTATTTCCACTACGATTCTCTGAAGAAACCGGTCGTTTACCAGTGGCACGAGCGGTTTAAAAAAGGTCGTGAGTCAATCGAAGATGATGAATGCGCGTTTCAGACCATCGACATCGAAAACCGATGAAAAATAACATTAATAAAATAAAAGAAATGTTCGTAAATTAACAGCAAATTAATCTTCAAATAGAAACGATGGGAGCGCTTCACGGTGGTTATTCCGGGAACTTTTTGATCAAGGTAGTATAACCTCAGACTGGCATTCCACAGATTTATCTCTAATTCAAATGGATTTTTAATTAAAAACATGACTTAAATTTTCATGATGACTATAACCTCGGTGAAAAGCTTAGAAATTCTAGAATCTGGTCATCATTCTAAAATTAAATGGTCAATAATGATTCATCTTTTTCAAAATATGTCTATCAAGTCCAGGTGACAGTCTTTAATTTAAATGTTAGCTTGAGCACGATATCACTACTTCTCTCTTTCTATACTTTTCCTATATATTGTATGCACACTGCTCAAAACAATTAAGGGGTCTAAGGAGTCTTAAAAATGTGCAAAGAAGGAACTACAAAGTATAGTTTGATCTGTCATGTAATTTTTTAACTACTCAATATACAAGTATAATTTTTTTATATGTAATTCTACAAGATTTATTTATTATAAAACAAATTTTAAAATTTATGAAACTTTAGCCAAAACTAAAATAAATGATATTAAACATAAAGCTATTTTAACACATTGCGATTAGGCTTGCGCGGCAAATTTTGAGGTCAAAATTGAAAAAATGACCAAGAAAATGACTTTATATTGTACAAATATGTACAAACTAGGACTTATACCTAAATTCTCAGCTCAATTTTAATTAGAAATTATTTTAAAATAAATTTAAAATCAAAATTTAAAATTTTTTATTAATTTTTTTAGAAAAAAGTTCTTAAAATAATTTCTAATTAAAATTGAGCTGAGAATTTAGGTATAAGTCCTAGTTTGTACATATTTGTACAATATAGAGTCATTTTCTTGGTCATTTTCTCATTTTTGACCTCAAAATTTGCCGCGCAAGCCTAATCACAATGTGTTCAAATAGCTTCATGTTTAATATCATTTATTTTAGTTTTGGCTAAAGTTTCATAAATTTTAAAATTTGTTTTATAATAAATAAATCTTGTAGAATTACATATAAAAAAATTATACTTGTATATTGAGTAGTTAAAAAATTACATGACAGATCAAACTATACTTTGTAGTTCCTTCTTTGCACATTTTTAAGACTCCTTAGACCCCTTAAGGGAGCACTCTGCGTACTTTTGTTACCCTTTCAGTCCCAACTTTTTATTTTTAATTCTAAAAATCAAAAATTTGGATGTAGCCATTATGCATCCAAAATGAAATGGTAAGAAACAGGGGAAAAAATCTTAATCTTTTAAAACTAAAATTCAAAGAAAAAAATTGGAATCATAACTTTTAAATAAATTATATAAATATTTTTTCAAAACTTCTTTGTTATATTTTTTAAACATCTAAAAATGCAAGCATAAGGAATTTAGGGTCAATTTATTTAATTAAATTGTTTCAGAGTGATTTTTATTTGACCATGTTTTCATATTTTCTTTAATTATGACAAATATTATTAAATTTTCTTTTTTAAAAGACATGATTTTTCCATCCAACGATGCATAAGTGCGAGCTTAATTTAG
This sequence comes from Hylyphantes graminicola, assembly GCA_023701765.1. Classification (NCBI taxonomy): domain Eukaryota; kingdom Metazoa; phylum Arthropoda; class Arachnida; order Araneae; family Linyphiidae; genus Hylyphantes; species Hylyphantes graminicola. The sequence continues at coordinate 33,738,225 of CM043123.1, forward strand.
TCAGAAAAAAATCGCAATCTGATGATTCCAAATGGAATCATTGTGGGTGAAAGGGTTTAAACTATGCGCTTCCCCTAATTGTTTTGTGAAGTGTACGTATGAAATTGAACTCTATATTTATTTCATCTAGTTTCTGGGCAGTCACGATATTTCATCATAAGCAGAAGCTTGCTGCTTTTGTTGCAGAAAAGTGTAACTTCTCCCCACTTTTAAAATTACTGTTTATCTTTATTGACAAATTTAATAATTTATAATGACTTCCTAGGAAATCTTTCTCTTGCAGCTCTAAGTAATCAGGAAATGGTCATTTTTCTGGAAACTGCTGGAAAATATAGGAATCTAAAAAACAATTCAATTGGACAAAAAATATTTAACCCTTTCAGTCCCAGTGATGAGATTTGGCATCATCATGTTTCGGATCATAATAAGAAAATATTTTTTATAATTCCCAATAGATATCAGCCCTATTTTTTTTTAATGGAATAGGAAAGTTTGAAGAATCGAATGATGTGCTTTTTGACATCATAAATGGCTATAGACGATCAGAAAAAAATTAAAAATGATGATGCCAAATTGTCATTGGGGCAAAAAGGGTTTAGAAATTTGTTTTTTTTGTAAAGGGTCTTACACAGTGCTGGCTATCGCTTCCCAAAGCAGTAGTTCGATTACATGTAAAGATACATGTAAACACTCATCGTTGATCGTTTTACCAAAGGATGAGCAAATATAAAAATTAATTAAACACTAATAATTGAGTTTGATTTTTGTGTGCGTGTGTGTGGAAGGTGGGGGGGGGGTCTGAAATTAAGTAAGTTTGTTGTGCTGGAATTTATCAAAAGATAAATTGTTAATCTGAGTTACTTGAAACTCTTTTAATTAAATTTTCAAATAAAAAAACGTCTATAAACCACAAGGGCTACTCTATCTTAAAATTATTCTAATACGTTTTACAATTGTGGATGTTCTCATTTAAGCCAAACTGTCAGTCATTGTAAGTTGTTCAACATTGTGCAACGAAAAATGCAGCAATTGTGCATTGCGCAATGAAATTTAAGAGTTCAAATGCTTTTTCTTTCAATTGCTACCATTGTTTTTATGAAACAATTTTAATTTTAAGTAATCAATTTAAGTAATCTGTTAAGTAAATGTTGTAACCATTCAACATATCTTTTTTTATTAAAAACTAAAACCCTGATTTCCTTTTTTATTTTCTGTATACTTCATTTTCTTTCTTTATAGAATAAGATAATTTTCAAATGACCAAAAATAAAATAGTTTTGAGACAATAAGTAAATTTTCTTAAGCATATATGTACAGTGAAATTTCTGAAAACATCGTCTACATAATGAAATGAGTATTAGGTATTGAAATTTTAGTGGCAATACCCAACTTGCATATCCATAAAAGATTAATCCTCTTAAAAATCACCTAAATAACGATTATAATCAAGTCTTCCAAGGCATTTGTAAGTATCAGAAAAATAAAAAGTTAAAAATTGCCTAATTCATTGATGGTTCAAAAATTTATTGTTTTAAAATTATGTGTGTTTAGTTATTACTGAAAAATGTAATAATGTATTATAAATGTTCGATTACTTTTATTTATTTTATGAGAAACTGTTCATGTTTTCATAATTCATTTAAAAATATCATCTCCTTTTTAGTATTCAATTAACAGCAATCACTTATAGTTGCAAATTATTTTATTTTAAAATAATAAACTCATTTATATATTAAGTTACTAACTTACCTTTTAGCTAGTGCAAAATGACTAAAGGAAAATAAACCTTGTAAAATTAAGTGATTGGAAGAATTTAATTTTGCTTATGGCGCATCCTAGGAAAAGTAATTTTAATTCATTAAAATATATAAAACTTTAATTACCTTTTCACGTCCACTTCATCGTATTTTTTCTAGGAATAATTTATTAATTCGTAATAGTTAATTTACTAACGATACCTTTTGGGAAAGAAATCCGTCACTTGTTTCTGTAATTTGTTTTCTAATAAAAAATGTTGTTGATGTAATATCGCCTGTAGGGGGAATAGAAAGGCCCATTTTAAACGCAACCGTTCAAAAAATTCACCGTACTTATGGAGCCGCTTGATCACAGTGGCAATGTTTATTTAATCAAATCTTTCACATGTGACGGAAACGAAACCGGAATTATTGTTTTTTCTGTCGTTGTCAAGTAAAAGCAATGTAAAGCGCCGCTGTAGTGCCTGTGCGGCAGCAGATATTTCGCACTTCAAATGTATTTAACGTTGCCACTACTTTATTGAAAACCGCAGGTTAAACCGTAAATACGGTTTTCGCTTCATCATTTATAAAAGACAAATTGACTTAACATTGACACTGTGATCATCCGGCACCTAAGTACGGCGAACGTTACCGGAACCTTTGGGTATGAAACGAGCCTAATGCTTCTCCCATTGAATTAACATTGCAAAATAGCCACTTTTCTCCTTCAGTGCGGCATAGCCGCTATTTACCATTGATGTAGATTTATACAAAGGACTTGTTCAGGAATCATCTAATACTTTATACACATTGTCTCACTAATTGAATAACAGTTTGAAACTATATTACAAACAATGATACAACTGCACTGATGCTTCTAGGATCTTTCGTAACATAGGTAACAATGTTTGGGAAACAATTCAATATTCAAGCATAGTGCAGGTTTTTCATCGTTAACAAATGTCTGCCAATATTCGACAAGAACATCTGTTTGGCTGCTTTTTTTTTATCTCACAGGAAACATGCAGTTCAATTAAGCTAATTTGGCGGCACAGAACGATGATTTTTCAAATATATCTTCACACATTTACATTTTTCATACATACAATACACTAATAAGTTGCACCACTTAAAACCCGGTTATAGATCAAATACAGGTATTGTCAGTGGGCAAAAATTCGCTCTTGATACCTTCAAAGATTGAAAGGTTTGATTGTTTTTACAAAATACATTTTCCGGTTACGTTAAAACCTCGATGGAGCATTTCTTTCCAAAGAGTAAAGCAAGGGTTAAGAACATCAAAATCCAAGTGATTTGTTTTCCTGGTTGCCCATTGGTTTCTGAAATTAAAAAAAAAAAAAACATTTGTTAGTATTATTTCGTGTACAAAAGTGTAGGAAATGATGATGTATTTTTGCTTGTTATCAAATTGTTATTCAATTTCAATTTATTTATGAAAAAATGACGTAATGGCTAAAATACCTTCATATCTACCAAAGTATTCAGTTTTCAATCGACAAAAGAAATATGTACTTAAAATTGGATAAACTCTTAAAAAGCGTGAAAAGTGGGAATTAGAAATATCATCAATGCATAAAATTAAACTTTTACGAAAGCAGAAAATAAGTATAATGTCATTGGTACAGTTAAAAAATAACTCGGTTTAATTGTTTTAATTCCAGGGAATTCGATTATGAATCATGACTTAATTCGCTGTAGTGTACATTACTTAAAGAAATGTATTTTATTATTTTTCAAAACTTTTTTTATCATAATATTTCATTGTTTCATTAGATTTTTTAAGAGCTTTGATTGGATGTTCTTAATTTGCACTATAATTAGGCCCACAAATATTTTTCAAATTAATGTCTCAATGAATAGAGTGATTTCTAAACAAACTTCCGACCAACAGAAACCTTCATGGACGGAAAATATAGTGCTAAAAGAATTATGGTGTTTATTGCTGAAAATAAAGCAGTATACATGGACACCATAATTAGTTTTGTTCAGCATAATTTTTCGCGAATTCTTCCTTTAGTTAACGGAAACTTTGCTGGCAATTTTACTGCCGAAATATTTCCGTTATTCGACGAAACACTTGATATTTTGGAGGGAATGCGCAAGTGCATTGTGTACGTTTATTCGTTAGAAACATAAATGGTGTCTATTCTACTACATGGGAGGGAGAATCATAAAAAAATTAATCAAAAAAATTATGTTAGAAGAAATGTGGCGTCACTGCTGTGTTAAAATAATCACCAATGTTGAAATCATCATAAAAGTAGCTTTGAAAGTATGATTTTTTCCTCATTTTTTGCAGTATTATTGATTTCTATTTTTATGAATTTTCATAGCAAACTTAGCCACCAATAACATGCATTTGTGTGTGAATGTCATGGCTTGAAGTGACAACAGTGGCATTGAACACCCCTTATGGAAAAATTTGGATTTTGTAAAGATATTCTCTTTCCAAAGTCGTCAAACTGCTGTTACCAGCTTTTCTACAATATTTGATGTGATTTCTCTCATTATAGTCCTTACGATTATAATGCAAGATTACTTTCCCTACCCCTTTCTTTTGTTTTCCACAAAACACCACGAAGGGCGATCTTTTCTTTTCCCACCGCCCTACTCGTGTTTGGAGAGCAGTTGCGTTTAACAGGTTTAACCTTACAGCAGAGCCTCAAGTGAAGTTGGTTTAGGACACGACGCTCATGTCGTTTCCTGGAAAACTACACGAGATGGTGGGGTAAGACAAACTTGCGTTGTAATCGTACGGACTATAGTGTACTTGCTTCAAAGATAGCCCCGTAGTAAGGGTACCTTGCGTATGAATTTAGTGGGAGTTTATTCAAACATTTTACCTTCTTGTACTTCCTTCTTCAGTTGAGGAGTTTCTTGCGCCTTATTCACTCTCTTATCTTCTACAGTGTTGATGTGCTCATTTGTTCTGTAAGCTCCATCTAAAAATATCCAAAACAAATTATTTTTTTTATTCCTTAAACACAGAAAAATTAAAAACATTAAAACTACACTTCTGTCGTAAAACGTATTTTTATTTTTGATATAATTAACATAAACAATATTACACATAAAATATAATATATAACTGCATAGCATCTAAATATTTTAAAATTTTACATTACAAAATTTAATTTTTATTTCAGGCACAACATTAAAGCAAAAATATTTCAATACAAATTATGGCGCTTTAAATTTAAACCTGAAAATTTTACTGCAATAAAATATACCTAATTAAAAACAGTTTTTGAAGAATGATAAAAGTATTACTGAAAATTAAATACATTACAGTTATAATCACGTAATTGTTGTGATAATAATTTAATATATACGATAATATGAAAAAAAAACTTTTTGATTAATGTATTACTCGCATCATTTACTTTTGTTTTCAAAGCAAAATTTTGGCAGTATGTCCCAAAGTTTTGATTTATCCAATTATCGCGACCAAATAAAAAAATTAAGACAGTTCATAAAAAAATTATTATTATTTTTTAAATCTTAATTTGAAATAAGTTAAAGGTTGGGATGAAATAATCCTTTCACACAGAACTAAATTAATCAGCAAAATTTTATAACTATTTGAGTGAGATTTGTGAAGCTTTTTTTGCTTGCATTTTCTTTGAAATTTAAACCATATGAAGCACCAAGACCGGATTTTTTTAATGTCACCAAAGCCAATTAAGCTCTCCTTCAGCATTTATTGATTTATAATTCATAAATGCATTGTCAACGTGAATTTCCGGATCAAAAGTTTCAAGCCTGGGCTTAATTACATCATACATATCTCTAATTGTGGTTCTAAAATACGACGCTCGTCGCCAATAGCCCACGTGTAGCTCTAGTACGACGATAATTCAAAATGAACTAAACATATCTCTAATTTAATAAAATTAAAGATAGTGTATTTTTACCACAAAATATAAACTGTTTTTATTCAGATAGAATTAAATGTAGTTATTTCAATTTAATTAGAAAAAAAAGAGATCTATTAATGGCGTAGTTTATCGCATTGCCTATTCGGTTGAAATTCGAATGAAAATCAATTTCGACATCCATTGAGTACCAGTAAACGGACAGTGAAGTGAATAAAACTTGTGGGCTTTTGTCCTGTTGTTAGCTGACAGCTCATGCATTTGTAATTATAATTAATATTTCACGAAAAAAAGTTATATTTACTTTTCTTTACTCTATTAAAAATATCAAATGTCAAGTTTACATAAATCGGTTTGTATGCATCACAATGCTTTTTTCATGTTGTTCAGTGATTTAATGTATCTCAAATTTTGAAATGAAATTATTCCTAGTCGCTTTAAAAAGTAAATGAAGTTTTCATTTGGCTTTGAAAGTTTAACTAAGATCGAATTGAATGCGAAATCATGCTGCCATCTTTTGTTCTAAAATAACATGATTTGTCGTCAAAAAAAATATTATTCTTTTTATTGCAGATTGGGTTTTAATTCGATAAATAATTGTAATGAACAAGTATAATTAGTTATTAACAGATAAACTTATTCTCGTTAAATCCCAGAAGGATGTAGGGAGGGATCAACGAAGAAATATTTCTTTTTCATGAATAACATGATGCGATGCAACAAAGATATACCCTCCTCACGTCATTTGAGCAGTACTCTCTACAGCGTAATTCACATCTGAGCACAAGTAAGCCAATAATAAATATATATGTTAAACTTAGCAATGTAATAAAAAAATAACGTCGAAACAAATAAGTACTCGTAAAATATAAAAATGATAAACTAGACTACACATATCTTAAAAAATGCGTATGAAAGAGAATTATTAAGAAAATTATTTAAAAAGAAAATACTATATTTCGGTTTAGAAAAAATAGGCAGTCGTAAATTAACTTTTTTATTTTTGAATAAAAAAAGTTTATTTCCCAGTTATTTTAAATGGTTGGACCCAAAAGGTTTGGTGATTCCTTGATGAAAATGTTTTTTTTTTTAAATTTCTTTTGAGAAAGCATAATTTCAGATGACTTGAACTTTGCATAATTATGAAGTCTGTGTTGTTTTGTGTTATTAATTTATTATTTTTCTATTCTATTGAAGTGATATTACGCTGCCTAGCTATTTACATATCACATATTTTAAAGCAAAATGTTGTCATTTTTCATAAAATCTATTTAATCTAAATTTTATAAAAAATAGCAATGTACAACCGAACTTCATTTAAATGACAGAAACTTTAGGTAAATGCAGCAAAATAATGATGAAATTTTAGTATCAACAATACATTACCATATTCAAATATAATTTCTCTATCTACCCCATTTAAGTGATATTTACACGCTGAGTTTTCTATAGATCAAATATTTCAAACCAAAAAATAATTAACGTCATAAAATATATTCAGGAATACGTTTAATCACGAAACATAGTAATTTATAATATAGTCTTTTATTTCAACAGTAGAAACTTAATGAAAAGTTTGAGCTTTAAAAAGACGAAATTTCAATTTCAACCTTTATAATTACTATATTCGGATGCGATTTTCGAATCTATCCCATTTAGGTACTGAGATATCTCTTTCTATTTGAAATAGGAGTCATCGGTTTTCGTGAAAGAAGAGATAAGAGAACTTTGAAAAGGATTCTGGCGTCTAATGCGTCACCTGAGATTTTAAAGGGAAATTTATGTGGGATGAGCTAGCAATTAAATCTGTATTTAAAAGATGATATGACCCCTTCTATTTTATAAACCTTTCCATAATTAGACCAAATCAAGGTAGCGTGTGGATCTATTATCTGAAAAGGTGAAAGTATCGCAAAATTTCAGTAGAATTAGTAAACTATGATGCATGATATATTTATGGAAAAATGCAAGCTTTATAATATAAGGGTAAATATTGATTTTAAGTTTATTAGCAATATTTGAGAGAAAGTCGTAACGGAAAATGAAAATATTATAGATTTCTTTGTTGAATAGTTCTAAATTTGATGATAGGATACATTTGGATAAATTTTGAACTGAACCTGTACCCTAGGCCTCACACGTAAAAACTCCCCCCCCCAACGTTTTTTTATTACTACCATTCAGTTTATTCCACCACAGCAACATATAGTAGTATCATTTATTAATCATTGATTTTTTCGACTAATCAATTTTTTTTAACAAAACTACAAAAAATGTGTATTATGTGTAAACAAATAATTACACATTTTACAGATTTTAACTCTCTGAGTAATACGGAAGTATAAACCCGTCACCTCTGTCAGGTTTCCAGCATACATCATATTTTTTTTTACGAATTCAATAATTTTATGAAATTTTAAGCATGAATTAGCCATTTATAACCCTTTACTTCGCAATCTTACTTTAGAAAAAAAAATAAAGATATAAAATTTTTATTTATAATTTTTAATATAAATCTTGCAATGAAAACAAGTTTACAATTTGAGAGTTTTAGGAATTTCTATAGCTAAAAAATGACGGAGCGGCATCTTTAAAGGCTAAATTGACGAAACTTTATTACTTTCTTCATAAATATAAGACTCCATTCCAAATGTGTTAAACCTACCTATTGTTACAGGCCTTTTCCTCTTAGCAGCTGGCGAGTCTTCAGTCGAATCTTTCACTGCTCCTAAGCTTTGATGCTGAGGATGCGCTGCAAGATACGAATAAATATTTGCATGCTAACAGAAATGCACTTGTTTTGGAAAACCTAAATAAATTAGATAAGTATAGGTTATCTTAAATCAATGTCATAATAAAAATGTATAACTGTTATAGATTTAGTTTGGTGCTAGAATAAAGTAAAAAAGTGGTGTTTCCTGTTGTTTTAAGTAATTAGTATGGAAAGCCGGTTTTAGTTTTTAAAAGTTTAGACAATTGAAGTTAAGAGTTATTCAAACTTCCGCAACCAAACTAAAAAATATATTACAAACTAAATAAATACATTTTATATTAACATGAACTGTTAGTTTGCCAGTATTTAGATAGCAACTTTTGCATGAAATTTTTTAATTTGTTTTCGGAAATGCGTTTAGAATGATGCCGTAGCATTCGAAGTAAAGTTAATGCATAGTAAAGTGGCTATGCGCTACACAAAGAGCACTTAATACTTCCTATTGGAAAATTTCTGAATTAAAAAAATATTAAACTTGTTAAATTTAGAATAAAGGCACATTTATAATATTAGAAATAAAGTTTAGGTGTAGTTATGTGACCTAAGCTTGTTAGTAGCTCCCCATTACGTTTTAAGTTAAAAATTTATTCTCGAATTAAAATTTACAATAGGAAGGGAAAGCGAAAAGGAAAAGTAATTAAGAACGTTATGGAAAGTACTAAAATGAATTAGAAGGTAACGTTATCTTACCTTTTTTTGAATATGCTCTAAAACCTTCAAATTTATGTATTTCTCTATAAGACTTTTAAAGTGACTTAAACTCAAAAATCTGTCACCACCTCAAACAGGCTTTTTGTGTAGCATATCATCCCTTTACTATGCATGGACTTTAATTCTAACACTATAACTGCCTTATAATGAATAAAAATAGCTCAAGCTTGTTAAGTTTAAGAGTGATTGAAGCTGATTAATAAGGTGGAGACCTTAATGAGCACAGTTAAAAAAAAACCGCACCTAAAGTAGCCTCCCCCCTTTAAATTCATATTTTTTTACTTTAATAAAAATTTCAAGGCCATTAGATGTTCCAAAACCTTAATAAATGTTACCCATGCTTATATTTTTCGATCACATCAAATAAAAATTACAAACCCTAATAAAAGTGCCTATGCCTCTTAACGACTACATTAGAAAATCGCCAAACATTTTTTTTGATGGAATTTTTTGGATTTTAAGACTATTTTGTTTTGGAAAAATATGTTTTTAAAATGTTTTTTTCTTGTTTTTGACAAAATAATTCAGTATTAACTATTAAATACAGTTGCATCAGTTTTAAACACCAAGACATCTGAATAGCGTTTTAAAGCACACTGTTAAAAAAATCCTGAATTTTACGTGCATATTTCTGTGATTATTTTCTGGAATTTACGGAAAGATTGCGTTTCTTCAACAAACAGACGGTTTGTCTGAAATAAACAGATAGTTTCCGCTTTCCTTAAACGCTTTACAGGCGAAAACGGAAAAACACCGTATTTCTGCGTGCAGAAATTCATTTAAGACCCGTATTAACGTAATTTCTCCATATAACCTCGCACCCAACAGCTTTCAGCCTCGACACATCCGCCGAACGATTCAGCCACCATATTGTTTGTTTGTTTTGACCACATCCGAAGCAAGAAAGATAAATATGCAGGTATGTTAATTTCTTTTAATTAAATTAGATTTTATTTAAAGATTATATTTTCTATCTTTCTTTTCTATATATAGGTTTATAGAATCCAGTTCTTGTCTCTTTCTTATTTGTTTCTGTAATCTTTATAGTCCTATAATTGACCGTAAGATGATTAATGAAATTAATAATTCCGTTTGTTTACCAACACGCTTAACTAAGTGAATTTAATTTAAAAGTTTGAAAAAGCTGTCAAATGTATGAAATAAACAATGTTCACCTACAAACAAGTGCACATTGTTAAAAAAATAACGACATGATTTGAAATTATTACATTTAAATTCGATTGAAAAGCAATTGTCCTCGTGTAGCTCTAGTGCGACGATAATTCAGAACCTAACCTAACTTCGATTGAAAAGCACGGTTACGCTATCGCTATCAGCACAGCATGGTTTATTTTTAAAAATATGCAAGTATACATAACGTAAAGTATCTCTTTAATAAATAATACTCTTTTGTTTAATTTAACGAAACAATTAGTGATTACACGGATGTATGCAGATCACATGCTTTGATTCGATTCAGATGTTACATACACTATTGTCAATGCTCTTTGTTTTGAAAAATCTGCACTAAGAAAAACACAATTTCTAATTAAATGCAAATTTTCTAACGAATTCAAAATTTAGGAATTGCAAGTGTCCGCAGAACGCTATTTTAGTGTTCATTTAGATATAGTAGCTGCTAAGTGATATCTCATTTTCGGCCCACCGTCTACAACTACAGCAATAATTATTAGCTTTGACTGGAATACTAATTATAAAATTGTATTTTATTACTAAATGCCATATAAAATTGTATTTTATTACTAAATGCCATATAAAATTGTATTTTATTACTAAATGCCATATAAAATTGTATTTTATTACTAAATACTTTTATAAAATTGTATTTTTAATTTTGATATACATTATTCAAGAACACTTCTGTTCTGTTTCTACCCCCTCCTATTAAAAAATATTTTCAGTGTTCCAATTCTCAAATTTGTATTGTAAGATATGGATACATCAATTAATTAAAGGTACTCTAAGATTCATGCCTTGTATTCCCCACCCCCCCTCTTCACAAAAAAGAGAAAAAGCGTTTTTAACTCTGATATTAAATTATTACGGTGCAGATACTTTGGAAGACTTGCGCGAAAAGAAGCCTAAAATTGACAAATTTTTTAATTTTAGAAGGTTTAAGAAAATTTTGTCTGATTAACGCCTGATTACCACTTGCTTCTTTACATTAGATCTACTTATTCAAAATTGGATTTCTATATATTAATATATTATTTTTTTTAGGTGCTTGTTTATCATAAATCTCCAAAGAGGGTCGAAAGTTCAGAAAAAGAAGAAAACTAAATCTGTAGTTCCTGCACAAATTTTTAAATTAGTTGAGGATTTGAAATTCCATAACAGTCCTTTTCAATTATGAAAGAAAAATAAAACTTGATTATATTCTGTAATTATTTTGTTATTCACATATTGTTAAATTGTATCAGTAATGCATCCAGGATGGGGGGGGGGGGGGGGATAATAACTCTCGTCCCCATATACTAAAATTTTTTTTTTTGCTATCAGTGACGATACAAATTCATGTATGTATTCCGCAAATGAAGACACTTAAAATTTTTTTTTTGACTACAAAGGCTACTGTCTTAACGAGTCTCTCTGTTTAGGGGTGTTTAACCCCTAAGACACCCGACTCATTATCCCCTACCAATGATTTTGCCCTGGATATGCTAACTGTAAAGTGCGACACCATTTAGCCACAGAACAATACTAAATATATACATTGTAAAATAATATGACAGCAAAATTATCAAAATTCTTAAAATTTTTCTGCCACATTAAAATAGTTTTAAATATATGAAGAGTGGATATTTTTAAATTTCAAAAATGTGAACAATGTCCTTTTTATTCAGATAATATACCAAATATGGTTAAAAAATTATCAAAGGATTAGAATGTATTAGTTTTGAATAGATTTAAGGTTAAAGTATGAAGACATTATATGCTTACGTTTTATATAACAAACAGGATGCATGTTTAAAATTCCCTATGCTTAACTTATATTTATAACACCATACATAAATGGATATATTTAGAATGATTGATCTTTAAATAGTATATAGGAACAAAATTGACAAGAAAAAAGCAAAAATGTCTTGGAATTAACTAGAAAATACTATGTAAGTTTTCTGAATTTAAGAGAGAAATGCCAATTTGAAATTCATGAAATTAACATTAAACAGCTAAATGGAAAATCCTGAAATTAACGGAGAAATTCCGAAATGGAAGATCCTGAAATTAATGGAGAAATTCCGAAATGGAAGATCCTGAAATTAACGGAGAAATTCCAAAATGGAAGACCCTGAAATTAACGGAAAAATTCCGAAATGGAAGTTCCTGAAAATAACGGACAAATTCCAAAACGGAAGATTCTGAAATTAACGGAAAAATCCCGGCAACTTGCTGCCAGTAGTTTTTCCGTTAATTCAGAGAATTTTTTTTAACAGTGCAACTAAATCACAGCGTCGTCACATTAGGTACACTTTCGTTTATAACCCAAGTAAATGCACGAGATTCCGCATCAAATAATGAAACAATTTACCTGAAACTATCGTCAGTGCGTTTAAAATGAAGGGCCTATAGATGCCAAAGTGCATAAGTCATCCTTAATTAAGGTGAAAAACGGAGGGAGATTGCCAAGAACCGCGCAAAATCTGATAATTCTCCCGTTTCGCTGCTGGTCTATTAGAATAATTGGTGCCGATTGCAGAGGTTTATCACAACTCATTAGTGGGAAACGATAGACACGTTAATTACCCGGTAGAAGGAATAATTTTTTCCAAGCCAATATATCTACTCATTAGACAATTAAAAGGTTCCCTGGATATGAGTAGAAGAAAGATGTGTAGAAATTATTCTTGAAATTTTCGGCAAAAATGTCAGTATGCTGTTAGAATTCGATAGTAATTTTCTAAACAGTATCGATAGTTTCTTTCTAAACAGTATCGACCTTTCTGAACAGCATCGACCTTTTTAAACAGTATCGGTAGTTTCTTTCGAAACAGTATCAACAGTTTCTTTCTAAACAGTATCAACAGTTTCTTTCAAAACAGTATCGACAGTTACTTTCTAAACAGTATCGACAGATACTTTCTAAACAGTATCGACAGTTACTTTCTAAACAGTATAGATAGCTTCTTTCTAAACAGTATCGATAGTTTCTTTCCAAATCCTATCGATAGTTTGTCAGAAAACAGTAAAGATAGTTTTCTAATGTTTATTCTTGAGAGTTTGGTAAAAATTTCTGCAGGTTCTTAGAAATCAGTATCGATAGTTTTGGTAAAAGTTTTAATATAACGTTAGAAAATAATATCGACAGATTTTCAGGTTTATTTTTGACGCTGAACTATTTATTGAAATTTATTGAGGAATCGAAAAATCTTACAAACAAGTTAAACTACATTTATTCTTAACAAAATGTAAAAATATAAGAACCTAAATTGTGCATTTATTTTTAAGTTAAATGTTTAGTTTATTATATTTTGATTTTAAGTAAATTATTTTTAAGTACTAAGTCGTTAGAATTTTTATTTGTATAAATATAAGATGCCTCTAAAACAGGTATCTAAATGCATATTCATTGAAAGTATTAGTTAAAATTTGTGAAAGATTAAAAATAAATATTTAAAGCTGACGGACTTTGAGACTTTAATTCATATGTATCACTTTTGGTAAAAGAGCGTCATGCCCATAAGAGCGTTTTCCCATATTTTTTTTTTTATATCTCAACATCTTAGTAAAGGGAAAAAATAGATAGCGCCCTATAATCTTCCTTGTGAGAATGCGACATTTTTTACATTTAGCAAATCATATAATTTTCTAAAATTAGGAAAGAAATAATAGTCATTTTTAAGGAATAAGACTATATTTTTTTCTTTGTTGATAAGAACTCGTAGCATATCTTTAAAAAATAACAGTTTAAAAATTAAATATCAAGTTGTTTTAACAATAAGCTTGGGTTTGCATCTGGAACTGACACGTACAATAATTGATCCATATAGCATAGTAGCACATGTTGCGTTTAATTGAAGGTATTTTGTGTGTGCAAAGAAATTTGACCAGGCTAAATATCAAGAAAGTGCGAAAGTACGTAGGGGGAAAGAGATAAATTCAGGTATTAATAAAAATCCATAAAATATTCGAATCTATAATTCTGACCCTTATAAAAAAAATGAACACCTTACTGGGTATTAAAAACATCGCAAAAAAATGAGACTACGTGGAACCATTCTGAACAAGTATAGGAATAATTATCCACGCGTTTTATAACCACGTAGGAACCCCGCCCTCCTTTAAGCCATAAATCAGAAACAAAAAACCTATTTCCTGAGACATAGGAAAGATTAAAGTCTCAGCTCTTTTAAGTCGTGATAAATTATAGATGAAAAGGCCAATTGTGGGAATACAATTCACGGGGTCAGTATTATGTATGAACAGCGATATATTCAAAATTCTTCTTTCAAAGAAAATTCAAACTTTTTTCTAAGTAAATTCAAAATTCTTCGTTTTTAAGGAAACCATCAAAAACAGAAAATTTACTTTTATGAACTAGTTTATTTGTATGACGAGATTAATAATTTGTGAATAAAAAATATATTTTTGTAAAAATTTGAATTTTCTTCAAAATTGCTTTAATCAATTCAAAATACAAGATAATCCCATAACTCATATAAAATATTTTCACCCCCTTTTCTTAAATTAATATACCTATCAACTTCATGTGGAGTTAATCTTATAAATAGATGTCAGTTTATATAGTTGCAGACAGTCTTTTTATTTATTTCTAAATATTTAATATAGACTCCAATATTTAACTAAATATTAAATTTATATTCTGATATTTTTTCTAAAATATAAAAGGGGATATACAAAATTACCCCAATGACATTATACTCAAAATAGTTACCCAACAATGTTATTTCTAACATTCTACTTTTATATTTTCATAAACAAATTGAAATGTGTCGACATAAGAAGTGCACGTCTCATAAACAATTCATTGTTTTATTTTATATAAAAAAAACCCCAAGATTAATAGATCATTGTACTTTTGAACATGAAGAATGATAATTGTTCCCTTGTAAAATTAATGCAATAAATGTCACTATTTAAGGGTTACTATTGTTAGTAAACTAGTGTTAGTGTCCCAACACAATTCCCCCGAAAAAAAAATATTTATCAAAAATTCTTAAAAACAGAACTGATTAAGTGATTAATTCTCAATTAACCGTTCTGGAAATAGAATTTTATTCATCTATTTTAATTATAAGTTTGTTCCACAAGAATATAGACTTTCAAAGTTAAACCTTCTTTTGAATAGGGAGTTTAAGTTTGTTACTTTTTTGGCTAAACATAGCTAAATCAGTTGTGCTTTTGATATAATAAATTAACATTCATTGTTGTTTAAATGATGTAATTTATAAATCCAAAGAAGTATCTTTATTGATCGATTAACTGTTTGCTCTTTTTCATGGCATGCAAATTTGTGACATATGACATATGATCCCCATTGAATGGGGACATTTTAAATAGTTGTTATACTTTTTATTTAACAAATTTAAATGTATGTGTTTCAGGTATTCATGTAAGATCAAATGTATGTCTTTCAAGTTTCCCTTCAATTAGTCGTTTTTAATTTAAAACTGTTTTTTTTAGTTTTAAATAATTTTTCAAAATTATAAAAATTGCTGCAATAAAAAAGATTTTATAACGTTTAATAGCGAGTAAATTGGTTTTTTTTAAATAAAATTTTTAATAGAAAAAAATCATAAACCCTCTGAAAAAGTCCCCCAAGTCCCCTTATATATTCTTAAATTTATATTAATTTTACCATTACAACGATATATGAAATTACATTAAGCAACACATTTTTAGAAAAAAATTATTCAAGAAAATGCATGTGTATAATATGGTTTAAAATAATGCATGTTTAATTACTCGGAATTGCTTTATGTTGTAGGTTAGTTTTTTTTGATATTTTTTTTTATCAAGTATGAGAACTATATGCGTCAAAGAAAGATCTATCACAATAAGTAAAAGAATGGAACAAGTTAGAGATATTATAAGATGGGCAAAAAATAATAAATAAATTGATATGATAAGATAAATAATAAAATAGATATAATAGGAAAATATGCTTTTAGCTTTCACATACATTAATAACACAAAAAGTAAAAGTTTTATAATCGTTCAGTCCCGTCTTTCTGTGTTTTCGTTTGTCCAACCATCTCTCACAGCCCAAACTACAAATGCTACAAACAAGTGTGACACGTCAAATTGAAATAAAAAATCACTTTAATTTTTTCAAATTTCATTAAACAATCTGATTTGAAAGTATATTTAAAATTTAAAAAAACTAAGGAGTTCAATGCCATTTAAATGACAAAAAAAGCCTCAATTTTGATTTAATATTTCCATTGTTGTTACTTTCTCAGACACATTAGAAACTTTATTTATTTAAAATGAAAATAAAAAATAAGGGAACATTTATTATGGGAAATAAAGTATCTTGGAATGACATCATAGAAAATATTGCAATAAAGTTCTTTTGATGGTTCATTATACGTGTTATAAAGAAAGCGTTATAGATGGTTCCAATTTATCTTTTGCATATATAATCTGTTAATTTTTTTGTTTATATTTCAGTGTTTAGTAATAAGTACTAGTATAAAGGCGTCAAAATGCTAATTATTGATTGTATGTTCGAAAATTCGTAATTAATCATTCGTAAAAAGATAAAAAAATAATGTAATGATAAGTTTCTTTTCTATTTTTAGAACAAGTAATGCTATTAATTTTTTATCATGCGAACTGAAAATTAATCCAGCAAATTATAAGAAACATTAATGAAAAGAAAGAAAGGTGATGAAAATGGGCAATTTTGGTGACTAAAAAAATGTGGGAGTGGTTCTATGTGACTGCTACTCTTACAAACCAACTTGTTTATTCGTTATATGTATAAATTACATTCCAGTGCATAGAAATAACTTCATTCGTTAACATTAAAGTTAACTAAATCATATATTTGTAAGAAATTTATTTCCAGTAAATGAAAAGTAATTTAAAGTTTGAAAATCAATAAAAAAACTTTTAATGAATATTTCTTGTTTCCACATTCTACCATGTTTAAGTTTCAAAATCATAAATATCATTTACAAATACTTTACCTTCAGAACTCTGTCGTCTTACTGCTGATGTATCTTTTGTGGGAGCGCTTGTAGGAGGCTGGATTTCTATTAACGAAAACAAACAATAGTTTTGTTTACCTCAACTTATTCCTAATTCTCTAACTTATTTGAGAGTTCTTTCTACGAGGTTTTTGATGCTTTATAATCTATGTAATTCATTTTTTAAAAACTAAACAGACATACATGACTAAACTTGTGCCATTTTAAAAATCGAAATTAAACTTTTTATGCCAAAATTTTATTTTGAAATTATTAATTAATTTTTTATACATTCGCTGGAGAGTTATATGATCATAATCAATAGGCTTTGATTCCATTTATTGAAACAGAGTGACACAACTTCAGAAAAGATATATTAATAAATATCTATTTAATAAAACTAATTGTTATTTTTCTTCCTAAATCTTTTAATGTATACAAGAACTCAAAACTAAAAGAATGTATTTATTCCCTTTTTTATAAATTTACTAGCAGTATGGTCCCGCCTTACTGGGAGCCCGTTAACTTCGCATTGCTTCCTTTTAGAGGCATACTTACCTTGTGAAAATACACTCAAAATTAAAACAAAATTAAATTCGTGTTGGCGCATACGCACCTAAAAGAGCAAACACTAATAGAGGATGAAGCAGCCCTAAGGCGAGCGCATATCTCAATCAAACTAATAGAGGATGGCGTCAAGCCCCCGTTTCGGCCCGGACCATGTATTTTCAAGCCCTGTTATGGTCCCGCAATCCCACGTGGATGACGTTTTTTTTAAACTAATTATATTAATTAAAAATTTCAATCAAATATGAAAAATCTAAGTCTCAGGTGCACTCGTAGGTATTAAAAGAAATCTATATTAAAAATTTCGAATTTTTTAGAGCAGTCTAAGTAGGTCTTTTGCGATCCACAGACATACACACAGACAGACAGACACACAGACAGACAGACACACAGACAGACTCTTTCTTTTATTATTATAGATTTAAAAAAAATCCATCTTCCCCATTTTCATTTCTCGTTTAGTCCTTACGACCATAAATGTTCATTAAATGAAGGACACCCATTTCCAAACAGAATTTCAAAATTACGTCTTAAATTGTTAATTAAAGTCATAATATACATACCATGCAGTCTCACAGCCCCTTCAGTGGAACCGAGGGAGTTCTTCGAATAGCACATGTAGCTGCCCAAGTCTTCCGGCTGCAGATTCCGGATCGTAAGTCGCATGTGAGTCTTGTAGGACTTCTCCTTGGACGTGACTTTGAACTTGTCCGTCGATATGATCATCTCCCCCGGTCTCCTGCCCCAGTAATTGATGGAGCTGGGGTAGGCCTCGGTGTGGCAGTCCAATGTGACGTCTCGTCCCAACGCTGCTCCGATTAACTGGTTCGGGATCCAAAGCACAGGGGGAACTAGGATTGGGAATTAAATAGAGGGGGATATAGTTAAAGCTTCGACTTGAAATGAGAAACGCTGCACTCCATGCCAACTTAAGTTGGGTAAATAGAAATATGCTATGGAGAAGATCCTTCCGCGCATGTAAAGAGTTCCATAAATTATTTGTGAATCAATCCAGAAAACATGTTTAAAACCTTTTTTTCGTTTAAGGTATAACAGATTTGAATATTATTTGAGAAAATTTGGCAATTTTACCAGAATGAAAGGTGTGATTGGTTTAAATTGTATTCAGATCATTTTGTATGGTAAATATTACCTTACAAGAGTTTCCAACTAATGGACCAATCGCTCTTTTCCGTCTGCCTTTTTACTCTTTGTTTTTACCCAAGTTATGTTGGCACGGAGTGTAGTAAGAACAATGTGGAATATCAAAAAATAGCAGAAATTCGCACTATGGGATTCGGTTTGACCAACAACTCCTAGAAAGCAAGCCCAAACACGGATTTTTGCGAAAGAGCTAGGTAGGCTTGCGTAGGAAGTTACAGACTGATATTTTGCCAGTTATTTGTTACATGAAATGAATCAACTTGATTTGTCTAACTTGGTGCAGGATTGATGTTTTTCATCAATTTCGTCCTATTTATTCCACATAATAAAATTTTGTGGCAACCCGTGCGTAGACCTATTCAGCTGTAGAAGGTGTTGGTTTGACACAGGGATAACAATAGGACAATGAAGAAATATTGTTACCAAAATTGTCCTAAAATATGCGGTTAAAAAAAGAGTTGAGATAATGAAGGTAAACATATGAACCACCCAACATGACGTTCACATTCGTACTTTGAATTAAATTTAGCACTAGTTAGATTTTTTGGATTAAATTTTTCTTTGTCCTTTCCCTCAGACAATGGTAACTAAGAACTTAACTATTAGCTGATTTTAGTTATGAAATCTTATTACTTAACCATGAATCATTAATTAAAATTGTATTCATAGAGTACAATAATCTAACAATAATCTAGTTTAACGTATTTCTTAAAACTTACAGTGAACATGCAAGATGATTCGTCGGCTGACAGATGGAGGAACTCCATTGGCAGCAATACATAGGTATGCACCAGTGTGCAGCCGACTGACTCGTGTTATACTGAGAATTTCACCTTCGTAAGTGATAGCGCTGGGATCTAAAATTAAATAAAATATTTGTTCAATTATTTGACGTAAATAACTGTCAGTTTTGCTATGGATTAAAATTTGTTTTTAATTACTTCAATACTTTCATACAATGAAATCAAGGTATAAAAGCCAATTAAAAATTGTAATCGTTACCTTCTTAGATTTGAAGTATATGTCTTTTTAATTCTATTTCTTATCGTTTAATTGAATCGAAAATGTTAGTTTTTGATTAGTTTATACTTATTATGTTATTTTCTTCACGTTCTTTTTTTATTTGTATGTGGCAAATTATTAGTTTTTACTGATATTGTAAAATTGATAATATTATGAAATATTCTAGTAGGCATTTTTGGTCTTTTTTTTCAAAGAAACGAATACTGTTTTGAACTGAGCTATATATAATATCATCCCTTAATTATTCAATGTGGAAATCTGAATTATCACTAAACTGCAATTGAAGAAGCTTCCCTCCATTAACAGATTCTCATAGTCAGCCCAAAATTCTAAAAACTCAAATTTTATACATCTATAGGAAAAATTTTCATTGAAAAGCATAACTGCTTACCTGTGAATTTCTTTCCCTGCCAAGCCCCAAGAGGTATGGGTTCATTGTCTTCTCTTCTCCATGTAATATTCGGTGTTGGGTATCCAACGGCCTTGCACGTGAGAGTTACGTTGGCCCCTTCACGTACGACAACGTCACTGCTGCTGCCTTCGTCGAGAATGTCGGGTGGAACTAATGAGGAAAATATATATGAAATTAACAGATTTGAATCTGTCAGGTAATTATTGTGTTCATAATTATCATAGATAGCCAATTTGAAGAAAGAAGAATATCATTTAAACTAGTTTTTTAAAATATTATTTTTATGTATTATTAATTTTTCTGGAAAATTTAAAGAAAATATTTTTTACCCTACTTAATGTACAAATACACATGCAAACTGCAAATTAAAAGATTTATGTAATGTAAAAACAGATATACACAACCGTGAACTCAAGAACACATGAAGTTAAAAGATTTCACTATTTCTAAGAGTCTAAATATATCATTTGTACTACCGTTTAAAAAAATCTAGAGGTACTAGTAAAGTTAAAAATTAAAATAAAATGTACAAGATTTCATTTGTACATTCTATTTAATTTATTAGATATATTTAGAATTTCGTATTGCTTCACGTGCAATAAAGTATTTGCTAGTGTTATTAGGGGTATACCTATGAAATGACCTTTTATGAACAGATGGCACTGCACCCGGGTTAATAAAAGTGTGGAATCGTCCTACTAGCATTTTGTCAGACTACTTTTAACCTTTTACCTGCCAGGGGCATTAGTTACTGCTGTGTTTTTTTCATAGTCATTCTAGGCTTTAAAGATGTCATGTTTCATGCCAACAAAGGGTCATTTGCGGGAAATTTTAATCCATTACTTTATTTTCAAAAAAATTGCTGCTAAAGCTTTTCAAATGCTTCAAAAAGCATATGGAAACAATTATCCATCTGAATCATTTTGAAAATGATGGTTTATTTGATTTAAAAAAGCTGATTTTGATGTGATAGAAAAAGATAATTGAAAACTACCAAAAAAATTTGAAGATGAAGAATTGCAAACAATTTTGGATAAAAATCCAAAAATGACGCGGGTTCATATTTCAGAAATGTTAAATGTAACTCAGAAATGTACTAGTGAACGTTTTCATGCATTGGGAATAATTTGTAAGGATGGAAAATGGGTACCACATGCTTTAACAGAGTTACAGATGGAGAACAAAAAAGTCACTTGCGAACAACTTTTGAATCGACATCAAAGAAAGTGTTTACTGCATCGAATTGCCACAGGTGATGAAAAATGGATATATTTTGACAATCCTGATTGAAAAAAATGTTGGTTGATTCCAGGCGAACCCTCAACATTGACTCTAAAGAGAAAATCGCTGTGAAAGAGACAATTCTTTGTATTTGGTAGGATCAAAAAGGCTTTCTTAAGTATGAGCTGCTTAAACCTGGTGAAATAGTTACTTCTGATCAATATCAACAACAATTAACCGATGTAAACCGGGAATTTATCAAAAAACGGCCAGAATGGGCTCGCAGACACGGAACAGTTATTTTGCTCCATTGCAATGCGCGGCCTCACACCACAAATAACGTTAAAAACACCTTAAAAAACCTGACATGGGATGTTTTATTGCCCCCGCTACAATCTTCAGATATTAGTCTTTCAGACTATCACTTGCTCAGATCCATGGAACATGGTCTGGCTGAGCAGCACTTCGCTACTTTTGATGAAGTTGAAAAATAAGCATATTCGTTTTTTACCTCCCAGGAGGCAAAGTTCTATCACGAAGGAATCCATAATTTACCAAAAAGATAAGCAAAAGTTACTGATTTTAATGGTACATACTTCGATTTATTACCCTCATCCAGTGATGCAAAATTCACCGGTAAGTTTTCTTAAAAAAAGGGTCATTTCATAGGATATTTTCAGAAAATTATATAAGCACTGATTAAAGAATATTGATTTGTAATGCGTAATTTAGTAATGAGTAAGTGTTTATATTTTACTTCCATTTTAACTTCCACATTAGTTCATAACGTAAAAAGTGGAAAGTATTAAAATATTCCAGTTTGCCTGTTTGTCCACCCGTTACCTACTGTTACAGGCCGAACCACAAATGCCCCAGGAAAGTGTAACCACAAATGCTCTAGGAAAGTGTAATCACAAATGCTCCAGGCAAGTGTGGTTCTTTAAATTGAAGCAAAAAGAAAACCATGCCAGGCTACATTCAATTTCATTCAAAACCCATAACTGGAAGCATTTTTAAAAAATAAATAAAAACAAAATATTTAATGCACATATAAATAACAATAGCATGGATTTTTTTAATCACCGTTATTACAAAGCATTCGCACGAACAAGAAACTATCTCTTAAAAAAGTTGAAGAACAGTTTAATTTTGATATAACTCAGTTTTGAGTGACGTTATAATAGATATCACAATAATATTCTTTGATAGGTCGCTTTGTTTGTTTAGAAAGATGCATTAGGGCTTCCTATTATTTCTATTTATTACATTTTAGCGATAATTAATGAATAATGACGTCTTAATAAAAATTATCCCTTCCAATGAGTTTTTTTCGTTGTTTGTTTCAAATGGTATTTAAAAAATCAATTCTTGGAGTTTTTACTTTGAAGGTGGTGATAGATTGTATCAATGTTTTCGTATGCTGATATGAAACGTTTTGCTTTTATTTAAGCGTAAGCAATATTGCATATTTATTCTTCGAAATGCCAATAAATGTAGCCAACTATAAGGAAATATTATTAAAATTTTGAAAAAAAAAATGAAAATAGCTAAATTTGACGATTAAAAGACTAATATTGAACTAACTTCGATCTTTTTCTGACAGGCATAACCTTTGTGTGGAAGTGGTTTTAAGTGATGATTTCTGTTACAAACCTACTTTTTCATTAATTATATTGCAATCTGATTTGCCTACTTAGGATACTTAAAATTGTGTTACATTTGTAAAACATGATTAATTCTTTCGGAAAAATAAATAATATAAAAAAAGTTATAATGATAAATAAATTATTTATAATTATTAAATAATAAATATTAGTGCTTACACATTCAAAAATTAATGTGGACTTATACTTTGATAACTTATATTTAATAACAATATCTCAATTATATTATAATCAAACTTTCGTTTAATTAATAACTACAATAATTACTGAATTTTAAGATTGGAAACCCCTTTAATTAACAGTAATCGATATAATAGGTCATTGATAAAATAATTTAATAATGATTTAGCCTTGAATTTAAGCAAAAGGGTTTTAATAAATTTAAATGTTTTCTACTATTCGTTGTCGTTAGATTCTTTACTATAATATTGCATATTAATAAATTACATACGTTTGTCTTTTTATAAAAGTATATTCACAGTGTACATAATTTACTGTATTTAAAAATCCTCTTAAGTATAACTAATTAAAAATTAATCTTTTACATATGGAAAACTTCTTTTTAAACTTATTAAACACAAAACATTAGCTTCTTATCTTAAAGTTATTTATTGTCGATCTTAATTATTCTAGTCAAGATGACTGTTAATTTAAAAATTAATAGCCCTGGTAATGCAGAAAAGTTAATGACTTTATTAAGTTTTCGGTTTTCCTCTAGATACTTAAGTTTCAGTTATGTTACATTTGCTGAATACAACGTCGATTTCAAAGATAATTACTGATATTTTTATTTGTTAGCAATCAATAATATGGCAAAGTAATCTTAACTTTTTAAACATACTTCAAATTTTAATTTTATAGCAAGTGCATAGCCTAGATTTAGTTTGATTTATAAATAGGTTTCTTTACTGTTAATTCAATAGTAATTTTTTGCAATTTCTTAAAAAAAAAATCTTAAAGAGAACATAAGGATAATTGAACTAAATAAAAAAATAGTAGTTTTGAATAATATAATAAAGATATAAATTTTAATAAAAACTAAAGCTTCGAAAGTTTAATAAGAAAACGTTGGGAGGGAGGGAGACTTAAACAATGCACATTTAAAATTATCCATATCCTCAATTATTTTTGTCTTTTAATCTACATTTTTTTAGTTATAAAATTTTAAATTTTTTTTATTGTGATGAATTCTGCTTTATAATGGATTTATTTTTAAGTATGAATGAAGCTTTTCGGTGTCAAAAAGTAAAATTTTTGATGATTGCATTTTGAACAGCCTTTCCAATAGGGTCACATGGGGGAATTATGGATCACTCTCTTTCCGGGGTAAATAATGATCACTAAGTTTTAAGGAGTAAAAATGGTTTTTAGAAAAAAAATAAATTATGCCAAGTCATCCTTATATATTCTATTTTCTTATATCAAGTTCAAAAACAATGTAACTCTGCAGCAAAAAATAGAAAAAAATTACTTTTTACACTACTATAAAAACATCTTCAAAAAAGATTGTCTTTGAGAAACATGATTTTTTTTAAAGATCCATACTGGAGAAACATATTTGAACTAACTATTTTGTTGGTGCTATTTTTCAATAGGAAAAGGTCTAAGCTTTTCAATCCGATAAAAAAAAATTTCATAATATTTTTTTTAATGATTTTAAAGGTATATCGATTTATCCCCAATTTTACTGGGGTAATTCTGGATCACTGGGGTAATTCTGGATCAGTGATATTTTTTAATTTTTCATGTGTTTTTAGCTAAGTGGTATATGTCATTTTGAAGCATAAAATCAGATTAGGCTGCAATCCAAATTTCATTAAAAAATTCAAATTAGAAGTTTATTTAAAATTTAAATAACAAAAAATTTAATCTTCATTGAAATAACATGCAAATTCTATTTTTTTTCAATATTTTCGCTGTTGCCATTGCGTTAAACTTATTAGAAACTATATTTAAACTAAAAACTTCGAAAAGAATATTTATTTGTGCGATATAATTCAGTTTGGATTGCTGTAATAGAGTCCATTGAATTTTTTTTTTGTCAAAATAGAGTTCTTTTGATGGTTCATTATACCTGTATGAAGAAAGATGCGTAGAGAATTCTAACTTGGCGTAAAAAAATATGACAAGTTTCGCTTTCATTACTTTTATGTGCTAAAACAATCTTTTTATGAGCTAAAAAATGATAATTTGAAGCATTAATTTACTTTTAATATGCATTTGTATAAAAAAACAAGGGTGATCCATAATTACCCCATGTGTGATCCATAATTGCCCAAACCCGGGGTAATTCCTGATCACTCAATAATTAAAATAAAACTAATAATAATTAAGTTTTAGGTAAAGTTATTATTTAAATAAATTCTAAATTATTTAAGCTTACTCCATGCAAAATTAAACCTTTCTATCTTTCATACTTTAGAAAAAAATAGGATGTTGTGATTTTTTGATCCATAATTCCCCCATATGACCCTACAGTTTAAAATATACGATTTATTCAAATCTCGAATGAAAAGTAGCAGACTAATCAGAAGACAAATATTGAACTAAGAGAGTTATTCAATACGCAATTTAAAAATACATTTACAGGTTTTCATTTGACATAGAGATTTGATATGATTTTCAAACCAAAAAATAATAACTTTATATGTTACAAAGGCATAAAAAATATTTTCACGAGATATGTTAGTTTTTTTTTCATTAATCTATAAAATAGGATCAAAGCAAGAACTTCTAATGCGAAATTATGAGACTCTTGCTTGAATGGAAATTTAGATGGCTTCAACTTAATAAGTATTACTAATAGTTTTTATAAAGTTTTTCAATTTGTTAAAAACTAAAATTATAAAATGTTTTAGAATCTCAATAGTTGGAATAGCTTTGAACATTATGAAAACTTGGGCAACTTTTTGCACCTTGATTTTGCAAAGACCGACAAGGGAGATGATAAAATGCAAACAACTTAATTTAATTTTAGATTATTGCGCGTATAAAAATATACTGATTTGTAACAAATATTTAAGAGTAATAGATTATAAACTTAAAGATATTTGTAATTAATTAATAGTTAAAACCTCAAAAGGAAATTTCGAAACATTGACAACTTTTTTTATTAGTTACTTATTTTGCTTATTAATATTTGGAAAAAAAATATTGTTTCAGATAGATGAAATCTATTTTTAGAATTAGATCTTTTTTTAATTAGATCCATTCAATTTCACGACATCGATTACTATTATGGTTTATTATTTTAATTTAACATCAATTTCATATAATTTTTGAAACGCATCTTACCCAGGACATCCAAGTATCCAACTTGACTTTTCATTGGCACTGTATTCACTTGGCACATGTAACCCCCTTTGTCCGATTCTTGCACATTGCGTATCTGAAGAATGAAATTTCTGTTGTCGCTATGACTGAGGCTTATGCGATAATTACGAGTGATGATGTGCTGATAAATAGTTAGTATAGCTTTCGTCTCGACTTTGATCCATGCAGCCTGTTAGAAAGACACAAAGAATAAATTAAAATTTTACTATATACAGTAAACTCCCGATTATCCGCGGGTGGATTATCCGCTTTGCGGATTATCCGCGGGTCACTTTTTCCCATTTTTCAGTTCAAATATAAAAATTAAAAAAAAAAACGCGATAAATGAATTTTAATTTGTTTCAAAACTTTTTGGAAGAATGAAAGAAAGAATGAAATCTTTGGAAAGAATTCCAAGAGCAACGAATTCCTTTCTAGAACGACAAATGTATTTAACAAGAACAACGAATGCATTATGATTATAATAAGAATGACTAGGAAACCTGGTGTTCGGCCAGGTGCACATCACGAACAGGTTTTTGTCAAAAAGCGTCACTTGTAAAATAAACTGCCCGCTATTTAAATTGAATTGCTTTATGTGATTTTGATACTAGCGAAATGCGTAAGAAACTAAAAAAAAAGGTGTCTTGACAATTCAAGACGAACTTCAACTCATTAAAAAATTAGAAAACGGATCCTCTAAAAATCAAATGTGCTTGCAGTGTGGCATAGAAGAAACGACAGTAATAGACATTTTGAGGTAAGTGAATTTGTACATGCTATATACGATTACTGTAATTTACTTTTTAATGAAATCCATAAAAAATTTTGTTGATAGGCATTTTCTTTATTTTTGCGGATTATCCGCGAATTCGCTTATCCGCGGAAGCCACGCCACCCAATTCCGCGGATAATCGGGAGTTTACTGTATATAAATGCATAACATTTGTAATGTGCGCTAAGGCAATATTATGTACGTTTTGATCATGGAATAATCTATTCGTAGTTTATTCCTTTACTCGGGGCATTTTTTTAATTCAACCATTTCTTTTAAGTATTTAATAAGCATATAGATACTTGAATTTACCAGTATCTTAGTTAAAAATTAACATTTGAGCATTCCTAAAAAATTGGATTGCTATAATTTGCGTTTGCATAGCAATTTCTAAAATCTAGATAAGGTATTGTATACTGAAATTAAGAGTGAACGACACATAATAACCGAAGTGCATTTATGAATCCATATTTTTTAAATGAAATTCTTAAGTATTCAATAAAATGACGGAATTAATGTTAGTTTCCGGACAAAAATACAATAAATATGTAGAATAATAATAATAACTGAAATTCGTTTTAAACTTTCATCCTCTGCTACAAAAACGTATAATTGTGATAATTGAAAAATATATATTTTCTTACTCGATAGGTGCCAAGATTTTCGACTGTGCAGCTAAGTTGTGCATCTCTGCCTGTAGCTACTGTAACATTAGTAATTGGTTCTGCAAACTCCGGTTCTGCTTCCAACAAATAATCTGTAAAGTAAAAAAATATATTTCCATTTAAATGGAGTTATCTATAAGAAATAGTCAATGGTTTACTTTAATCTTTCGAGACATTGTGTTAAGTCAAATCAATTTTGGTGAACCAAATATGTTTATTTTTAACTAGATTATTTAAAAAAACTTATTATTAAATAGTTTCTAGCGAAATACAAAGCCATAACTCCTTATTTCCTCAATAAATAAAATAATTCCTTATAAAAACTGAATTGAAGCGCACTGTAATAGTTAATAGACATTATTTTTTTGATTATTTGTCCTATAGTTAAAAACAAATCTCTGCTTGTTATTTCAAAGTGTTTTCAAATACAAAGCGGGAATTTTCTGACTGTTAAGACTTATCACAGGTGGCAGTTGAATCAAAACTTTAAGAACAAATACAAATGCAGTAAAAGTCATTTTTCACCGTACAATCTTAACGCGCAATATTTCCGAATCCTAAGATCGCTTTATAAACCCCGTTCCCAATATACATTTCTTATTTTCACCAATATAAAGTAAAATATCGACTGTAGGTCGATTGTCGTAAACTTTACGTCACATGTTCGCATGGTATGGTCTCAGCTGTTGGAACTTAAAAGTCGTATTTTCTTTGCTGAAAAAGTATTTGCAACACTGAAGTCTTGCATCACTATCCAATATTCATATTGAAAATTTGTATTTATGCTTGTGTGTTGTGCTTAGAACAGTGTGTTTGAATTACGGGTAGGGGGCAAAAATCTTGGTTGAAAATCAATGATTGCAATGTAAATTGAAAGTTAATGTAACTATTTCTTTCAATACCTTGTTAAGATCTCAGGGTTTTGTTTAAAAAGTCTGAAAAATGGTTCAAACGAATACCAAAAATATGGCGAATTAGTTCACCATACGGCCGTTGAAGCTTCTATAAACCATTTTTTGGTGAAACAAAGTTAAAAATTTGTAACAATGTTTTTCAACAGTATTCATGGCATTCCACCGTTAATGTTTGATGAAATTATATAATATATATATTTCAAGGTATAAAGCCCTATAAATGAATTGTTAGGGTTTGTAGTGAGCTAGATGTTAGGTCACTTATAATATTAATCTCTAAAATAACTACTCAGGACGTTTACAATATGTTTTAGTTTAATTAAACCTCTCACCACTAGCAAAATATTCGTAGTGTCAATTTCTTTTTTAACTGTACTTAGTTTTAAAATTATAAATTTGAGTGAAATTTATCTTCATTTTAAATTATGCAGATAGCGTAAGTAAAAAAACATAGCTTTGGGTTATTTTTTTATTTAATTGAAAACCAACTACTTAGTAACAGCTTCTTAGTAATGCGTTGAATGCAATTTAAGCTTTTATATTACTTGTTTTGTTAAAAGGGTTGCAGAGCAAGTAAAGCAAGCATTACAATGTCAAGATAAGTTGTCATTAATTGCATTCTACCACATTATTTTCTGATATTTATTTCATATTTGCTAATATTTGTAAACTACCGACAAATAACTTTATATCTTAATACAATAAACTGTTTCATTACAATTTACGAATGGTATGTTACATGTAATTTAAGCTTCTATTTCGAAATTAGCTTGAAATTTAGTTACCTTCATCTTTTTGTAAATAATATCCTCCCATTTCTGCGCAATAAATATACAAACACACTATCCAACTCGAAATGACATGAGGCATGCCCGGTCTGACCTAACGCACACAATAATTCCCTTCCAAATAATCATGTATATGAAGATTAACTAGGCAAATACAACGGGATATGGGATTCCGCCATACAGAATGAAATTGAAGCAACTTAGGCATGGCAAATAGGCTAGCTGAGATGGGAAAACGATTGTTGTAAAATAGGTCAGGCAGATAATATTAACGGGTTAATGTATATTCGGTTGAGTTATGTCTCCAGCACAAGCTCTTATACGATTCCAACTTGGTGTGGCTGTCGAAAATGTCAGAGCTGCTGAGAATTGAGATTTGAAAGATAGTTCGATTTTTAGTGTAGGCTGTAGAACAGTAGTGTTCATTGTAGAATTAGTGTTCATTTATTATCAGATAATTTTTTTGAGATAAAATAAGACTATACATTAGCCTAAGAGTAGTTTCTAGCATTAAAGGCTCTTCAAAAGTTTATTAAATACAAATGAGACATCACATATAACATGCATAAGTTTAATTACTTTAACTATTAGTACGCTACAATTGTTATTGAATTTATCAATATAAATTATTTTTATTGTTTTCTTTCTTAATTGTTTTTCAATGTATAATTTGTAAAATAAAATCTCATTGTTATATGTACAATATGGTATTATACAGTGTGTTCCAAAATGACCAGTCATTTTGAATAAAATTTAAAGCAACAATTGTTATTTAAATAAACAGTCAACAATTGAAGTCCCATTGAAAATCACCGGTTCATTTTTTAATATCCTGTATTTAAGGGGAAATACATCATAATTATTGTACTTTCCATTGCAAAATACTGCCTAGATCAATACTTAATTGTTTTTAATTGCTGATAATTCAATATAAATTTTTAGGTCTAAATTTCTTCTTCAATGTAACATATCACCTAACTTTATAAGAACATTCCTAATTAAATAATAGGTTCAAAATATTCATTAAATTTGTGTAAACCTGTGATGAACAGCACAAATACCCAATACAAACCCACGCGAACGAGTAACTATTGTTTCGCAGACAGTTCAGTATTGAGAATACATGAAGAGGTTCTGGGATCAAAACCAGCTTGGGCCCATACCTCTTCAAACCCACAACATCATTACATACCTATTATTGTATTTTGAATAATATTTATGCTATTTATTATATTTGAATAATAAATTTAACGTAAGTCAGCTTAAATGATTTAAAATGCTTTATTTTTAATTAATAAGTGTTATTTTGCTAACGCAAAAATTTGAGAGTCTAAGTCGATATTTCTAACTAGAATTTTATAAACACATTCATATACCTTAGGATATATATAAAAAACAACTCAACATCATCATAATATCTCTCTCTCAAAAAAGTAATAAAGAAAAAAAAAGGAAGAAAAAACACACACACATGCATTATATAAAAACAATTGCAGCTATCCTCGTGAAAGAAGAAATTGTTTATAAATGAAGTTTACTCCTGAGGTTGAAAGTAACTATCAATCAGACTTTTAATGACACGTTTTGTTACGACACGTGACACAAGTTTCCTTAATTACACTCAGGATCATTTGTTTCATTCATTACTCTTGTAATTCGCACAGTTGGGAGCGCGTGGGGCCTTTTAGTTCTACAAAATAATTCTAATCTTAAAGTGAAAATAGTGGGCAGGTAAATGTGGCAATTAATTAAATAAGACAGAAAAGGTTCACACCTGAATAACTGTTATTTAGCATTTAGTAATTAATTTTGAATGAAAATAATATTTTATTTTTAATTACTTTTATGTTTGAAAATGGCGATTATACTTTATGTGCTTTGTTTTATCGTTAAAAGTGTTGAAAGTTTTGTTTTATGTATGTTTAACTTATATGCTTCATAATAAGAAGCTGGAAAGAAACACCCTAAGCAAATTTTAGGGCTTTTCTGAAAAAAACCCTTAGCAAATTTTAGGGTTTTTCTTCCTAGTTTATTTCTAGTAATCATCATAGAGATATTATGATGATTGAGTTGTTTTATTTATATATCCTAAGGTATATGAATGTGTTTATAAAATTATAGTTAGAAGTATTGATGTCGACATTTAGTTGTAGCAAAATTTTACAGATAAAGTGGAAATTGTAAAAATTCCTAGCAAGATGTATACTATAGACCACCAACATTTAAACATTTGGATATAAAAACTTCAAGTCTGGACCTGGTTTTAAAAATGTCATCATTTTTGTTGCTATAAAAACAAAATAATGTAGTTTTATAGCGCATTCATTGCACTCTGGTTTGGGTTCAAAGCATCGGAAAATAGCAAAAAACTTAAGATATTAAATATATTTTAATATGATTAATTATTCTTATTAATTATTTTATCAGGAACATTTATCTTTCACGTTTTTGTCTGTTTTTCTAAAGTTTTCGAAACGACCTAAAGTGCATTGAATGCGAGGTAAGACAATATTATTTTAATAACAAAATACTAAAAATCTAGACTTGTCAAAATATAAATATTTATTCAAATCGATTTCTCACAAATCTAGAATTGAATATAAAATGGTGGATAACATGGTGTTTGCAAGTATATATTGTCAACATTTGAAACATTAGTACATTAAAACTCTAAACTTGATTTTTGGAAATATAATAATTTTGGTTTAAAAACCATTTTTTTTGTTTCTAGATTTGAATTAAAACGGGTAACAACTGAATGTTTGGCTGCTTACGTTTTCTTTTCAGGGCTATATTGTAAACTGGAAACAAAATGGACAAATTGAATCAAAATGTCAGAAAATGTGTGCATTCTGAAGCAAACTTATAATTTGATATAAGTTTTAGAGATAAAATTATTTTACAAACCTAATTTGTCAAATTTAAATTCTGTTGTAAAAAGTATTCAAAACAAATGTTTTCATTGTCTCAGATACGTTTTTGTACATTGTGGAAACAAAGAAAGGTAAAAGTTAAGAGGCCGAAAAAACCTAGCGTTTGTGGACAAGTACGGCTTTGTTATCAAGATTTACATTTATAAATGAATCATGGCAATAATTTTAGCATTTCTATTGTATAAATAATTACTAAAATAAGTACACTTTGGGAATCGTGAAATTCAATTGAAATGCACAATCAAACGCTGTTAATCATGATGGTTAACTTTAAGTTCAGTCGAAGCAAAATATTTCGGCTTTACCTTCTTATTCATTTCAGCCACGCTCAACTATATTTCAATAAAAAGAAAACTTTCAATTGTTACCTGCATCAACCGAAAAATGTCTACCTAGTAAAGGTCTTTCAATCAATTTATGAATAATTAAGTCACAGAACTGATAATACATTTCTTTAACCCCCTCCACATTTCGTATAAACCTATTTGAAATTAAAACACAGAAAAAATAATCAAAAGCTTAATACATTTCTATAGTATATCCACATAGATATCTAGCGTGCAACTCCAACTGAATTATTATAATAAGACACGTCGTTTTCATTGTGGCTACTATGTCGGACATGGTCGATACCGAATGATTACCAGTCCTTTACTGAGCAGGACATCTGATCTTAACGAAGCTACTTGCTACACTTTTTTTTTTGGCCTGTACAGCAGTTTCCTTCTTATGTGGAAGACGATATGATGAGCACTTTAATTGAGCTTCTTGCTCAAATTCGATCCGTGTGGGCAGTTTTTTGTGTAGGTCTCCAGGTTTCCGCTGACCACATGACATAAGGGGAATAAAACGATGAAGGAAGCGAAAAATGAGCCATTGATCCAGGTTGATTGGTATGGCTGATAAGGGCCTATTAAGGTGGAGATTATTGCAGGATATCAGTAGCAAAAGGGCAGGTTTCTAATGTTGTAATATTGGACAACGGACACATATTCGATATAATGTTACCCAGAGTATAGGTTCAGATGTCGCTGAACGTGTTTGTAAACATGACTTTTAAAAACAGTTTTGACCCATATTTACAACATTAGGTGGAGATTATTGCAGAATATCAGTAGCAAAGGGGCAGTTTTCTAATGTTGTAATATTGGACAACGGACCCACATTTTATATAATGTTACCCAGAGTATCGGTTCAGATGTTGCTGAGCGTGTTTGTAAACATGACTTAAAAACAGTTTTGACCCATATTTTTTGGTTTCATCTTATTACATGAATTGAATGAGTTAATATAAGTAATTTTTTTTAGTTACATGACAAGTTTTTGGTTTTTATTGAGAACATGTTATTTTGTTAATGAAAATGAATATTTGGAGTGAGATATTTGCAATGGTTTTTGTAAGAAAATGTACAGAAAAATCAGAATTACAATGTTTGTTACTGAATAAATATTTTTGGTAGTGATAAATATTTTGTATATTATGCTCACTCTCTTGAAATAAAAAAAAATCATTAATTAAAAACTCTGGAAGGTTTAGTGCCATTTTAGATGGTATTACTATTATGTTAAAAATGTATTTTTCACAAATGAAGTAGTTTCTGAGTTTTAAAGGGGTTAATAATTCTCAAAAATATCATAATGCAGTATTCTAATTTCTTTAAAAATTTATATTTAAATACACAGCATAACGCGATTCTAATAACACTAGATTTGTTAAAGAGTATGCAAAAAATAGTGCAGTAGTTTTTCTTTTGTCGAAGCATTTTAATGCTTGTCGGTGAGTTGGATTTGACCTTCTTTGTATTAGTGTTATTGAATAATCGATGTAGAATAGTAATTAATTTAAACCTTTCTGTATCAAATTATTTTTTTTATAAAAAAAGACTTATTAACATATTTTTAAAATTTTATATTTAACAATAATGGATTTCTTTTTAAAACATGAATAAATAAATTAAATAAATGAATGATCAACGGAACTTAATTGGACTAAATTAACGATTTTTTTTAATTTATACTTATTATTAGTTTTTATCTTTCGATAAATACTGCAATGAATTTTTCTATTGTAATCAATAAATTAATGCAATTAATTACATGAAGTGATGTGTGTCAAATAACGTATTTATTATTTTATCTTTCAAATTTTCAAGATTTTCTTATGTTTGCAAAACAAACGCTTAACAAATTATTCGGGTAACAAACTATTAATTACTAAATAATTATAAATTCTGTTATTAAACTTGAATACCTTTTTTTAATTTTGAATATTAATCAAAAGAAAATTGCATAAATGTGGTAATGAAGAATTTTGGAAGGCTTATTAGATTCTTTTATTACAGTAAATATTGATTAGCCAGATTTTTAGACAAACTTGATTTATTTTCAACCGTTCTGAGATGCGTCAATAAAAAGATAAATCATTCATTAAAACATTCCACCTTTGCTTTTTATTCACTAAAATGCTTTATATTATAAAAACAAATTACCTTACCTTTAATTATTATTCAAAACTTAATTAGGGTGCATTGAAAACATGTTATGTTTAAAAGATGGTCTTCCGTCAATTCTGTCTAGCGATAGCGAGAAAGCTTAAAGTTTATTAGATAAAAGCCTGAAAATGAGCAAAATTCAATGAAGCTTACTAAAACATTTTTTTCCTTACTACCTCATTGCCAATAAATTTGTAGCAACCAAATCTTTAAAGAAACATAGAAAACTGGTTTACCAGATATATTGATTTCTATTTACTATAAATAATAAAAAATATACAAAACTTATTTGAAATTGGTTATAGTATACTATATATTTCAAAAATAAAGCAATTAAGTTAAGAATGTTGGCACTGTTAAGCTTGATTACGATTGAAATACACCACATAAAAACAAATTCAAATTTGAAATATTTAAAACTAAACTGAATCGAACATAACAAGCTTTATGACACAAATTCTAATATGAAATAATGAATTTAAAACACTAATTGACTGACCGTGCAAATTTGTAAATAAAAAAATAAGTACAATATTTATTGGTTGGAAGGGTTTGCTGTTGAAAACAAATATCATTTGCTTGCGAATTTTATTTTGTGTCTTTGAACTATAGTGAAATGTATTTCTTATACACATTTTGACGCTGATTTCGGTTTTGCAATGTTTTCCTGTTATGTCCACTTCACGTACAATTTTTTTTCAAAATTGAATTTATCATAAATGAAAAAATAGCATTGATAAATTTGAATAATAATTCCATAATAATCCCTAATTCCTTTATTGAGTAAAATGTATTGAAACCAAGTTAAACTTTTTTTTTGTGAAAATTGGGTTCACTTTTTTTTCCGAACTGAGCGTCGAAAACTATACAGGAATTAGTCATTGAAATCCCCTAAACCATTAAAAGCGAGTGTATTCCAAAATAAAAATGGCATTTATATTTGTTATATGTTATTATATAGTAGAAGAATATTTCGTATTTGTGAATAAGTTTAATTAAAAAAAATAAACTTTTTGTGCGACACTTTATTACTATGTTATCATACATTATCAAAGTGTTGGGGCCCGGATGGCCGAGTGGTTTGGATATCAGACCCTTACGCTAGCAGTCTGCGTGCTGTAACGGGTGCGGGTTCGATTCCCGCCTTCGCCCTGGGTGTAAATTCCTTTCTCTGTGACAGTAGAATTTTTTCTGTGTCTGTCTTACTTGACGAAGGCGGTTCTCTGATCAAGCACACAAGCCGGAATATATATATGTACCCTACCATGTACCTGTACCCTGAACCCTCAAAGTGTTTCACACGGTGGTAACCAAACATCAAATTAAAAATCTAATCATTCCCCAGACTATCTAAACATTTTAATTTCCCTCCCCCTTTTCTTCCGTTAAATATAAATTTAAAATTCATCACACATTTTTCATTCCAAAAATTACTTAAGTCTTTCCAGCACAAATGTAATTTTCAGCGTTGCAGGCTTCACAACAAGGTAGTTGCAAGGGTCGATTTTCACGCATACTTAAAAAAAAAGTACGACAATACTGATTCTAATCTGAGAATCAACTTAAGAGTTCTTTAATGAAAGATGGGAGGGCTTTGCATTAACTCGAATGGGGATAGAATCATTGGGAAAAACGATAAAGGTTAATCATAAAATGCGTGGAAAAGTGATCTTTGTCCCACTTTAACTTTATTTAGAAAAGAACGGTTTTCCGAATGCAGAGATGTATTTTAATGGTGTGTTTAAATTTATCTCTTTTCTTTATTAAGTTTTAAAATGGTCTTTATCTTTATCATTTTTTTATATTATGCTAAAGTTATGTTTTACTTTTTAGCATTTATATTCTACTACAAGCTTATAACTATTATTTTTTTTTTATCAAAGTAATGACATAAGTAAACAATTAAAACCGCACTTTTGGAGAAAAAGGCAATCTCAAAGGGAAATTGATATATGGTTTTGCCTAAATATTTTCCGAAGAGTACGTTTTTAGGAATTTTAGTAATAGATAGCTTTGAATGCGTTAATTAATGAGTTAAATGATTGATGTCTGACGAAGTATTGTATTTTAAACTCAACCATATGTTATTCTAAATATTAACTAGTTAACCATAGCAATAACGACTAGGAAGACGTTATAATCACTTAATTAAATAGCTAAAATATTTTTTTATTACAGTATACAAATTAACAAGTAACTAAATTGGATGAAATCTTTGTTTCAGATTAAATTAACGAAACTATTTTTTTACTTTTGAAATGTCTTTTTATAAGCTTTATTGAGGACTGCTTATAATTAATTTTGGCAATATCCAAACAATGTTACCATTATGTAACATAAAGTTCGAAATAAAAAAAAATTAAAATTTAGAAAGAGAGAATTTATTTAATTTTGGAATTTGAAAATAACAAATGTTATTATATTATCTACGTTTGAAACAAATTTTATTAGATTTAAAGAATGTATTGCCCCCTTCAATTATAATATTTACAATGTATTACCGATCAAGCTTTAACGGGACATTTCTATCTAATATCGCACTACACTCAGAAAAAAGACATTTCCCTCATTTATCGAACATAGTACAAGCGTCAATTTTCCGTGGATTTCTGTTTAAAAATTAGCAAGTACTCTTTTATGGATAAAGTAACAAATATAATATTTTTAAGATAAATAAATTAAGATAGGGGAAGGTGTTGTGCCTCTGAACATATTGCAGCAATATTTCAAAAAAAAAAAATTAGTCTAATTTAGTTACTCCATTGGAGGGTTTCTGCAGCCTAATGCGGATTATCAAATCCAAAGATGATTCGTGTGAAATATGAATGAATGCTTTGTTTTGTTCTAAGTGTATGATTTGCAAGTACAATGCTTTTTATACTAAGTGTTTGTTTTGTATTAAGTGTTCACAAAGGGCTTACCATTTTGGCGTAATATGATGTCATTTTATTGAGGAAATTCACAAACTTTTACTTATTGGAAAAAACTTTAAACAGTTTTAAACTATTGGAAGAATATTTTGTATAAGAAATATCTGTCCAAAAAAACTTAAAACTATTGTAATAATTATTTTTATCTAAACAATCTCTTAAAAATTCACGAAATAAATGCTGTTCTTGATAAAAAATAAATATTAAAATCATCAATCACGAAGTCGCCATCATACATCAGTTTCCTTTAGTTAAAAACTATTGGTGTTTCCTGAGACAGTACTTTTAACGTAATAAAAGGGACATCCTGGTCGATTCAAAAGTATTTTGAAAAATTGAAATAATTAAACGTGACTTTTTTTAAGTGGATTTGATGGCGAGTTAAAAATTATATACATTTTGCTTTAAAAAAAAGCTTGAAATGTATTTCGAATTTTTATGCTCTAAAATTAACCATTTTTTATGTCTACGAGCGATATCAAAGGGGGTTAACTAAACATATTAAAAAAAAAAAAAACGTTAGCAAAGTATTTTGTGACATAATTTTTGTTGCCTTTATGGTTCTCTATCAGTTTGATTAGCGTATTAGATAACCAATGTCTAATTCAGCGTATATTAGTATTACAACAAAAGAACAATTTTGTTTTGATGATTGATTCTTTTAAAAACAAATAATTATATCGTGGGTCACTCTCTCCTCTTTCGTGGCAAGAAACAAAACAATTATTATGGAAATGACGTTATATTTCAATATCACGTTGTAATAATATTTTTATTAGCGAAATACAATATTTCGATGCAACTTGGATGATTAAGTCTTCTAAAAACAATTACATTATATAATAGGTTACCCTCTTCTCTTTTGTGGTAAGAAACGAAACGTTTTTCATGCAAATGACGTCACATTTCGAGATGATGTCATAATACAAATAAATTAGCAAAAAACAAAAAACGATCCAACTTCGATGATTGAGTCCTCTCAAAACAACTCAATTATACACTTGATCACTCTCATCTCGTCGTGGCAAGAAAACAAAACGCCTCTCATGCAAATGATGTCATACTTCGTCTTGTAAAGCTAAACACAACCCGTGAATAATGAATGCAGAATTTGTGAGGTTTTCCGGATTGAATGAGTATTTTGTTATCCATTGATGTCACGTAGCCACAGTAGCTTAATCAGCATAACAAATATTCCCAGCATCGCCAGCGACACATTTTATGGCAGGCTTATTTCTTACAACACGCCTAGAAATAAAAAGCAAAATACGTGTCACGCCACATTCCGCGAAGTTCCGTTTCATTTCCATAAACATTAAGCGTATGACGAAGCTAGAGCTGTTAACATTTTATTACTAGATCTGGAGACCGTATGCAATAGTTCCCTGGAATTTGCGCCACTTTGTTTTGTCAAAAAACTCCAGAATAGCAATTTACATTATTATTTTCACTTGTGGTGTCTTAAATCGTCATTATAGGAATTCGGAGGCATAAATCTTGCTCCCTCCCTACTGCTTTACTTGTTTAGACAATTATTTCAGTCATGCCAAAGCGGAGGCGGGAAAATGCGTAGCATATGTATTGCTTCTAAGTGTGGCTTAATTTAAGAAACTGCATGCATCGTACATAATCCCCACTGTAATTTCTGTGCAATAATTTTTAGTAATTTTTAGAAATACTTCAGTTGTGGTATAACTGGGAAGTAGAAGATTCAGACTTGTATATATTAATGTTTTTATGAAAAAGTAAATGCAGAATATTGCAGTTGTTTAAAATCTCTTTCAAGTATAAAAATAAAACAAAAGGCTTTAAAGGGCTCCAAAACCATCGAAGGACAAAATATGAAAAAATAATTAAAATAAATTAAATAAAAGTAAATAAAATAAATAAAAATAAATAAAAATAAATAAAATAAATAAAATAAAATAAATAAAACAAATAAAATAAATAAAATAAAATAAATAAAATAAAATAAATAAAATAAAATAAATAAAATAAAATAAATAAAATAAAATAAATAAACGAGTTCTTTCTTAATTCTTATTTTCAATTTCCAATTGATTTCTTTTCAACAGCTAAACTGAAGCTATTGATTATAAATTCAATATCTTAGTCATTTAAAAACTTCATTTTATCAATCGCTTTTGCTTGTTCGTTTCGTACTTATTAGCTCCTAAATAAATTGAATTGTATTTTGTGAAGTATGTTACTTCACATTTTACAGAAATGCCTTTATTGAAGGTAGCTGCCGTAATGAAATCTTTGCCCCTTCCATTAGCTTAGGTAGTTATTGCAAAATACTGCATTAAGTTATAAACTGGGGAAGTTAATTAACTTTAACTATTTGCGTACATTTAGTCGCCGTCTAATTTTAGGAAACTGAAAAATGTAGGGTGAAAACGAGATTTTAAAGTATCATAATGCTATCGGTTCACATATCTATTGTTCAAATGAAAGTTACAGACTTAATCCATTAAAATATCTCTACTGTACATTTATCCTATTCCTGATTACAGTTTATTATCTACTAACTGCAATATTTGTATTTTTTTTGTTTTGTAGAAATGTGAACTAAAAAATTTGAACTAAAATAATTGTTTCTCAATCCCGGACGAAATATAAGCCGGGGAAATGTGAACATATTTGCTACTAAAATTTGCTAGATCAGTTTAGTTTAGCGTTATTGCCATACAGTTGATTTAATGCTATGGAAATGTTAGCTGATGTACATGTTGTAGTTAATTAGTTGAATGTGATATAGCTTAGTTGTGTAGACATTATAAATTAAGTAATATAACTATTTTTCTTATTACTTATACAAATCAATCCTTATTGAAAAGCAACGTAAAGTGTATCGTACTGTAGGCGCTAAGAGACAACTGGCATACTTGAATGTGCAAGTTAATTCAACTAAAATAAGATAAATTTTGATAGATATCTGTATAAATTACACAATAAAAGTCAGTTGTCATCAAAAATCGATGAATAATTTAATACAGAATTTTATATCATAGTTACAAGTGCCATAAAACAGGTGTATTTCCAAACATTAAATTGCTACATAATTGTGTAATAATTAGAAAGGATTTGGATTTATATGAAATAAGAGGGTATAAAAAAATCACCAAAACATTGCAATCTATCAATAATGTTACATAGAGTTCTTATTTAGTTCTTTAACACAATTTTTATTCAGCTAGTATATGTCATTAAATAATATAAAATATAGTATCGCTTACACTCTATGCAGCTCAAAACATTTTACTTTTCAAACTTATTGGCAGAAGAGAGTCATATCAAGGTGAAGATCGAAAAATATTGACTCGACGCTCCGTGGAAAGATAAGCAAAAAATATAGTTTAAATTATTATCAAAAGATTTGGCAGTAAGTTGATATTTTTACAGCACACATTTAAAAAATGATAAAAAAAAACCATGAGAAAAATGATTTGCGTAAACGAGTAATATTGGCATTTTTTTAAAAATTAAATCAGAACTAAACACATATTTAAAGTATGAATTTAATTTGTTTGTAATAAACGACCTCAGTTACATTTGAAACGATGTAACCATTTATGTGCTTATTTTATCGTAACACGTATCTGCGAATAAGAAATTATATGCTTAAATGCTTGTTTTAAAATAAACTATAGTTTAGATGATGCAAAGAAGTAATTGATTTTTTTAAATATTATTACTATCTTAAAGTAGCATATTCTAATAGAAATTCTCAAGCTGATACTTTTACTTTAAATTGTTAGTATACATTGTATACATTGGAGAAAATTTTTTATGTAACAGAAAATACGGAGCACTATTACAAGATCCACGGATGTAGTTTGAATCTTTAAATGCACAAATGACTTCTTATCGAAACAGAAAAATATGTGTTGCCAATAGGTGAAATCTATATCATTGGTTACAGATTATATCTGTGAGAAAATGTGTCTTTCGACAAACCAAGATGCGGATTTTATAGTAAATTTGTGTAGTTTGAGAAATTTTCTATTTTAAAATAACAGAAATATTCGATTTTATAACACATTTTTTTAACAGTTTAGTTGATTTAAAGCTTTCCATGGCGTCATGAACAGACTATTTCCTGAAAAATATATTTCATGACTCTCATTGTAGCACCGAACCTTTCATTCGTTAATTAGAATAATTGTATTGTAATTTTAATTAAGTGCTAGTTAGGTCATTTTTTAAAACTTTATTTTGTTTAATTTTTTCCAACACATGATTTTAAATAACTGCACTACACGATATTTAAAAATTATATTAAAAACATACAAATTAAAACTTTAAAGTTATCATTAGAAACTATAACGAAGTTTTAAATTAAATATATACTCCATCGCCTTAAATCCTAGCGTAAATATCCCATACAACGCAGTTAGTCAACAATAAATAATCACATAATGCTGCAACATTTGTTCCAAAGCATCGAGGATATTAATCATTCATTAAATTAGTCGTTGTGATTTAATTTCTCACACCGGACTAAGGCCTATGTTTAAAGGTTAAATAACTCGTTTTAATGCCTAGTTCGATGTTAGATTGATATCACTGAAAAGGCTAATGTAAGTTTCACCAACCATTCATTAATTGTGTTATGGTTGACCGTCATGCTTAATTTGCTTGCAGTCTCATTTGCACCCGATTTGGCTCAGATTGCCAAAACTTGAAATATTAGAGGGCGATGGCTAATGGTTTTCATAGCGGCAAAAATACAATTCCCCATTTGGGGCAATTCCCAATTATTGGTTAGTAGTAATGGTTGTTATTGAGCTTTATCGTTATCCTATTTAGTTTAACATGTCTGTTTTATATAATTAGATAATGATTAAAGTAAACTTCGTAAGGAATTTAGTTTATACTTACCGTAAAGAACAAACATTATATTAAATATAAGAACAAATCTTCTATTAAATATACGCCATGTCTGAAATGTGTTTCTTTCACCTGATAATTAATATTTAACCTGAACTTGTGCCACTATCAATTTCCAAGACAAATATTTAGACAAGCCTACCCAAAGTCGAAAAATTTACCAAAAAAAAAAGTGTTTCTAAAATTATTTTCATCAGGGATTCAGGACGAGTTTTGCTTTATGATAGTGTGCATTACATTGAGTATTTTTGATTTTGTAATTCTAAGTTAATATAAGTAATGGAATACAATACTTTACAATGGACGTGGAAACTATAACGTAAGCTTATGCTATAGCATATTAAACGGTATATTTTTAAATTTGATATTTTTTTAGTCCGTCTGAATAATCTGTATTTATTTGAAAGTAAGGAATATGCTTAGTAAGGTTATTACAAGGAATGAATCTTATAGTAATTATT
This sequence comes from Hylyphantes graminicola, assembly GCA_023701765.1. Lineage (NCBI taxonomy): Eukaryota > Metazoa > Arthropoda > Arachnida > Araneae > Linyphiidae > Hylyphantes > Hylyphantes graminicola. The sequence continues at coordinate 33,781,735 of CM043123.1, forward strand.
TAAAAAAGAGTATTGATTGTTGTTGACGTCATAATTAATTTCATTATTGAATGTACAGTGCAAATAAATTGTACAGCTCAGAGGATAAAAACGAACCACCCAACGTCGCGCCGTTTTGACATTATTTATTTAAGTCTATAAGTATGGCATATTGCTTCGATCGTGACACCATTCAAAGTTGATTGATGAACAAAAAGTTGCTTACGGGGTCGTTTTAATATTAAATGAATTCACTTTAATGCAAACAAATCTAATATATATATATTCTCCATGGACAGGTAACACTCTCTCTCGATTAAAAATTTAACTTTTAAAGTTATTCTTGGTTTCTATTTTAAGAGCACTGTCCATATTGGGTACAAGTAGTAAACCATACTTCAATTGTTTCCGAGAATGCATGTAAACTTTTGAAGTACCACACAGAACTCAGCACTTTAATTTAATAGTAATTACTGAAATGGCTGTGCAATAGCAGTTTATTTTTTCCGTAGCCTATTTAGGAATTTTTAAATAAAAGTTTTAGTGTTTTCACTAGTTATTGACATAAACATCTTTTTATCAGACTATAATTGTATGGTTATTACACTGAAACAGCATTTGAAACAAAAAGTTTAAATCAACCAGATATTAAATTTTAAAGTTAATTGGCATTTTAACCCCACAAAATGTAAATCAGGAGTCCAGTTGGCGTAACAGTATGGGTAGCTTGGAAACATGCTGATGAAGGCAATGTGAAAGCATCGACATTGAACTCATCCATTCAAATCATGGTACATATGAGTAAACGCCATACGAACTTTACATGTTTATGTTTAAGATGTCGTGAAATACAAAGGGTAGAAGCCATGGGCTCTTTTAAAAGTGGGAAGCCGTATATGATTTAAATTATAGCATTTAAAAGGATTATAAGAGGCAAAGAACGGTAAGAGAAATAGAGCACAACAGACAATGCTCATAGTCTAATACTACAACAGCATTATATGTTTACACATTGATTTATTGTAATTTTAAGGTGTTTCCACCTAGTTCAACTAATTTTTGGATATTTGACTTACAGTCTCTTATTTCTAACCATTATAAGAATTGTTTTCAAAAATGTAGTTAAAATAGCTATTCATTGTATTTTTAAAACTTAAAAAATTGAGTTTCCATATTTTCACCTCCTACTTTATTACATTAACTTACAATAATTTATGTGCATACTTTTTTAGTTCTATATTACTTACACAATCAAACTTATTAGTATTTTGCCAATAGTCCAAGTAACTACTTTAAATAATTGTATATTTACAATATTTATCATGTGTGAAAATATATGAAGCTTAACATGCGATCTTCAGAGTCTATTTTTTAATCTTAAAGAATTGTGAAACGTAATATGTTTTGAGTTAATCATAATTTGTGGAAAGTCTCTTGGTTGTTTTTTAAAGCATTAATAAAAAAGTAAAAGATGAACATAAAAAAGTAAGACTAAGCTAATTTTACAATTTATTGAGATAAATGGAAATATTTGTTCACAAATAGGATTTAAAGGATTAATAATAATAAAAAAAATTCTCTTCTTGTTCTTGTTTAGTGAAGCGTATTTTTGCTAGTAGTTTCATAATGCTTTAGGATTTAGTTATTTTTTGTTCAATATATCACTCAGATAAATATATATTTTTTTTGTAGTTTTGAGTCATTTTATTTTTGTGGTTTCTCACTTAACACAAAATATTTGAAAGGATTGAATAATGTAGATTGTAAGAAAGAGCATTTAGAAACAAAAATATTTTGAAAAGTTAAGAGGTTTTCGTTTTATATATTAGTTTTGTTCGATTACCATATAAAATTTTGGGTTTGAGAGACAATATCGAATGACGATAATACTTTGTCTGTCGTGTAAAGAAATTTTTCCTACGATTTCCCATTGTTCAATTTATTAATTTAAAGGGGAATAACAATAGCGAGAAAATAGAGAGAAATTGTCTTCGACTTTGCGCAAAAAACACGAGAATGAGGAAAAACAACGTAATTATCAGCACAAATGGTTTATTTGGTTAAATTGTACATGTTTCGGTAAGTCAAGGCTCACCTTCTTCAGCATTGCACACAAAGATAGGTGTGGTCAGTGGTTTAGTGGGAGCATATGTCATTGAACATACAGTGTATCTGGCTTAGTTATGCTTTCAAACTGAATGAAAAAATACGCTTTCACATAGTATGATAAAAGCTTACACTCTTAAAACAAAAGAGTGAATTCCACTCCAGTTGGAGAAGTGCATTTTCGACACCCTAAAGGCATGCATATTTTCTCAGACTGAGTTAAAATCACTCGTTTGGAGTGATCCTGTCTGAGGTTTAACACACAAAGGATCCACTCGAAAAGGAGAAGTGCATTTTCCAGTCTGGAGGAGTGAAATCCACTCAGACTGAGGTAAATTGGGAGTGTTTGTTTTAAGAGTGTACCTTCTTAGCCTTCGAGTTAGAGAATAGAAAAGCTGCAAACTTATTTTATAAAAGTATCCTCTTTAAAAATAAGCTTTTACCTCACGTACCCTTAACTATTACCAAAGACAAGCAATCCTCTTCAAGTTACGAGATAATAATACTAATATTAAACTAGTTATCCCGACCAACCCCGTGTCCGCAGCCTTTACTGCCCTTCCTGACACTATAAAAAATATCCGTGAGAAAATTGCCATTTTACTTCTCTGAGCCAAAACAAGGGAGCCATTTCTGTGAATGGAAATGGCCGCTCTTGCATGGCATGTCTTAAAATGGCCACTTTGCCTACATAAACTCGCCTCCGTATCTCAACAACTGTGTTCAGTAGGGGAGAATAAAACAAAATGCTCAATAAAGGTCCCGTCCTAGAATAAATATAAAACTCTTTAGGTTTTATGTCGTTCATTCGTCTTTTTATAGGACTTCACCGTCACTGCGACAGGAGTAATTCGAATTTTACTCACTCGAAATCGACCCAATTTTTAGGCATTCTTTTCCGATTCCGTCGTGTTAGAGTACCTTGTTGGGGTTGCAACTCTGGGGTGCATATTTGAATAGAGGTGCATAAGAACGACCAGAATGATAGTTTGTGAAAATTTCACTTAAAGGTTTTTAACAACATTAAACGACCTTTTTATGTTTTGGCTGATTCCGTGTAACTGCAGTGTAAGTCACGCAATTACATGGAATCTTAGTAATTGTAGCAGTAAGTCATTTAATGTTAAAAGTTGTAGTGATAATCACTTTTTACAACCGTGACTTACACTACAGACAGGATAATTTTACATGGAATTACCCTATTATTTAAAATTGTAATTGGAACTGTTTTTAAATTTGCACTAAAACTTCTTTTTAAACGAATCTACTCATATTCTGTTTTCATAATTTATTTACGTTTTTTTTTGTTGACCCGTTTCTAAAGGTAAAAATTACAATTATAAAACAGTTTGTATCCCCCTCCCCTCCCATATGTTTTAAGATACTGGATGATCGAAAATTTCGATGAACCAATGTAAGCTAAGTACAGAGTCTTCCCGTTACCAAACAGCTATTGTCATATTTATGCTGTTAAAATAAACGAAAGAACTTACTATTTAAAATCATTTAGGTTCTATAAGACATCATATCAATCAGCAATACGTTAAATAAAATTTAAAAAAAATGTCATTAACATGTATCGATTGGCAGTGGATTCAACTGTTTATTTTTTGAATGTTTTTTTAGAGTTGTTACCTGTCCAATTATAATTTTCCGCTTATGCTGGTATGACAAGTCAGGTAAATTGTTTTAACTACCATTTATCTAATTTTTAATGTATTCAAATGAGTAACTGCCGTTTGTGGAGATGTTATAACAAATTATGTGTATATAAGTGAATGACAAGAAATATCAATTACACATCTTTGTTGACGAAATCATAGTATAAAAAACTTTTTTTAAATGTTATTTTGATACTTTCAATGACTGGGCATTTACATTATTCTTTGCAAATGTGGCCTCTCGTACATAGATAATACGAAGAGAGCACTTAAAATCACACCTAAAAAACGTGAAGCTTATGTTAAGAAACATTAATTTCTTAAATATTTAGTCGCTGCACATTCCTGGTAATTTAATTACCATTTCAATTAATCAATTTTAGTTAAACCTGCGAGGATTGGGGAACTTGATTTTTGTAAAGTCTACTAACTTGTTAAAAACTGCAATAATTTTCTAAAATTCTTTTATGGTCAAATTCTCACCGATTAGCTAAGGAACAAAATAATTTGTTTCGATTCCCCCTCCCTTTCGAGCGAATTTTCCTTCTTCAGCCCTAGCAAGCACCTATTATCTGATATCATATTTCGCTTGCCGTCGCTCGGCTGTTTTTGTTTTATGCCAAATTTGTGTAATATTTTCATGAAACACGACCAATGTTCCTTGCGAAACAGGTCAAGTCTTAAATAATCAAACTAATTTCCCAAGAACCAGCGATGTTTTCTTCATGTATCCTGCGCTAAAAGTTGTGGATATTCTCTGAATATTTTAGATGTCTTTATTAAAATACAAATGAGCAGAAACATAATTCCATAACAAATTTTAAATAAATGAGTTTTAAACCATTCTATACTGTTTTTTTAAAGATAAGGTGGAAAATTTACTTGAAGTAGCTAAAAAATGTGCCCTCTTTCCATACATTTACCTTAAATGTATTTGTAATATTGTCTTTTTGTCTCTAATTTTGTCGCTTTGATGTAAAACAATCTAGTTTTTTTGTTGGTTATTTTGAGTAAGGAAGTACCTCTTGCAGTTGAAAGTGCTTCGCAATTGTAAGCAAACATAATATAAATGAGTAAAAAAAGGTTTTGGTGGTTCTGAAAATTTTATTTAGATACATGGGCTAAAATAGAATTTCATTCGTACGTCATTTAGCAATCTTCGAGAGTATTTTCTAGCTTAACAAAACTGCTTATAATTGAAGAAAATCTTATGGGTATTGTGTGGTATCCTTTTGCTCAGGTCCTCGTATTTTTGTGAAAAGTACTTAAATTATTTATTTTAGTACATTTTAGTGAAAATGTTCAAATTAAATAGTATATTTATTAGCCGAGTCAAATTTATTTTCCATGTATTACACAAAACATTTTTTTTTGCCCAAATACGCTTTAACAAGAATCAATGAGTGCAACTTCAACTTTTCGTTGAAAGAATATTTCATTTGATTCGTTGTTTCCCAATTTCCTTAACCAATATAATTTGAAACATGCCCAAATTATTAAACCTCAATAAATTATACTCAATTTGCATATTTTAATAAAAAATATTTTCCCACGAGCGATTGAAAATTCTTACATGACCATCTTTGTACCCCAGGGCACACTGTCGGCGATTACTAAACTCCAGTTTTTATAAATGTTCCCCCTTTTCCCGAAATAAGAAATTTCCGTTTTCATAAAAATATTCATGAGCTCCAGACTCAGTGAGTGTAGCCGTATTTCTATTCAACTTTTGAAATAGAACTAGTACCCCAAAAGTCAAAAGAAAGCAAAAAGAGCGCTGGAAAAGATATCCTAAGGTATTCATATAATGCGGTATGCTTTCCCACTTTTCATAATGTACCTACACAGGAGCTACAATACGATGCACTAATCGCAGTATTCGTTTTAAGTGCAAATGGTAGGCCTACTTATGATTGATGGAGCTTCGCTTGAGAAATTTTCTTCAAGTTGAGATGCTTTTGACCTATAACACTATTTTTATGCTGGTTTCTATTATGATAATAATACAATTTCGGAAAATAGTGATACTTATTCTATTGAGATAACTTCTTTACCACACACGGTAAAGAGTTATTGCGTTTTTTCGGATTGTATAGACATTTATATTCAGACTTTTAAAATGTCTTGACTTTAGTAATTGTTTAGTAGTTTTGAATTTAATGCATTTTAGAATAAATTGAAAACATTATTTAAGAACGAACGTTTTTATTGGATTTATTTTTATTACTTTATCATTCAAAAGATAATAGCCCCATTATATTTACATAATTATACTTGATATTTTATCAATTTATATATATTCTTCGATTTATTTATGCATTGAAAAGGTTTGGTTCTTTTATTTGAAACAAAAAAAAGTATTAAAACTCAGTGTTTATAAAAAAAATTAACAAAAATCTATAGTTATGATAAAAATATGACAGCTTATATCAAACAATTTTTTTTGCCCAAATACGCTCTAACAAGAATCAATGAGTGCAACTTCAACTTTTCGGTGAAAAAATATTTCATTCGATTCGTTGTTTCCCAATTTCCTTAACCAATACAATTTGAAACATGCCCAAATTATTAAACCTCAATAAATTATACTCAATTTGCATATTTTAATAAAAAAATATTTTCCCTCGAGCGATTGAAAATTCTTACATGACCATCTTTGTACCCCAGGGCACACTGTCGGCGATTACTAAACTCCAGTTTTTATAAATGTTCCCCCTTTTCCCGAAATAAGAAATTTCCGTTTTCATAAAAATATTCATGAGCTCCAGACTCAGTGAGTGTAGCCGTATTTCTATTCAACTTTTGAAATAGAACTAGTACCCCAAAAGTCAAAAGAAAGCAAAAAGAGCGCTGGAAAAGATATCCTAAGGTATTCATATAATGCGGTATGCTTTCCCACTTTTCATAATGTACAGTCGGCGACAAAAAAAAGTAAACAGACCTCGCCGTTGAGACACCGTTTGTCGGAGGACCAATTATGATATGTCATTTCAACGGAAATAACGTTCTGAGTTGATTGGTCAACACAAAAAATTCGTAAGGGGTCGTCTTCATATTGAAATTAATACCAACTTTAAAATTTCCAATGGCAACACCCAATTTTTTTTATATAGAAATGTTCAGAATCGTCAAAATACCCCAAATATCAATTTTCATTGCCAGATTCCTTATAGTTTAGGAGTTATACAACCAAACATGTTTGACAAAAAACGGGGGGCATCTCCATACATGCATGTATTATTTATAGGTCCGCATTTCCCCAATATGGAATTTTGTCAAATTCTTTAATTTTTGTGACTTTTTGTGCTTAGGGTGAGGGTTTGGTTGCAAGATGAGTAGATTAACATCCCACTAGAGCTTCAGAAAGTATATTGGTTACGGGCTAAGATATTTTAGACAACTACCAAGGAATAAACCATTTTTTTACTTTTGTGAATATATTGATTTTATTTATTTGTTGTTTTATGGAGAAGATTTGGTTGAATCAGTCCTATCTGTAATTTAAACAGTGGTCAAGTGACGCCAACATCTGAGCTGGCACTCAAAGCAACTAATGACTTCTTAAGTGGGATCACGCCAGGACTTTGGACCACGACGTATTGAACCTGAAACAATTGGTCCAGTATGCGATTTCGTGGAGCATTTTCGTGGAGAACAGAATCCTAAGAGGTATAATCCGTGGCATGACGCCTTAACTCATTTTGCCAAGACGGCGCTGTTGGCGAAGAAATATGGATTAATATTCAAGATTTTTGAATAAATATTGTAGAATATTTGTGTGTGTGATGATTAAGTTAGGTATTTATAGAGTTGTATAAGGAGTTGAACTGTGGTTACTTTTTGATAACCGCGTTCAAGTAGTTTCTGACAAAATATGTTTTCTTTTGAGATTTGGATTGTATGTTTTCAAAATTAGAACCGAGGGTAATTGAGGTAATTTAGGTAAGTTATTTTAATAATTTCCGGCTGTCTATTTCTAGCCTCCTTTATTTGCTTGATGCTGCCAAGTACCCCTAGGAATTTAGGGCCCTGGTCAACTGACAAGGTCGACACCTGAGCGGGCCTGATATAATTGATTTTCAGTTTGGTTTGAAAAAATTGAAAGAACTTCGCAGTTAAGGTTACAAAAGGCTCTTGGAGGCTCGCCAAATAATTTTTAGCCATGGTAAAAAGACGAGGCCGATATATGAGCGGGAACCCAACGAAAACTTTTTTTTTGCGGCAAAAATCATTATTCTATGCAGCTAAATGATAGGCTGTTTGTAGCAATCTTTGTGTTTTTAGCGTTTTTCACGTATAGATTTATCGGTCAAGTATGGAAACTACCTATCCTTGTAACTAGGTTAAGTTAGGCTTTGAATTAGCACTAGAGCTACATGAGGGCTATTGGAGACGGGTGTCGTATTTTAGAACCCCAGTCGATACCTGAACGAGTCGATACCTGAATAGGAACCCAACCATTAAGGGCGACATCGTACGACTTTGAAGGATATTTAACGTGCACTCCCTCTACACGGGGTATTATTCGTCGGACATTTTTGGCTGCACGGACCGGTTATAGGTCGGCAGTTATTTTGGCGCTGCCCGGGCCCGAACATGAGACCTTTCGCATGTTAGGCGAGTGCCTAACCGACTGGGCTCCGCAGCCCCCTCCTTGTAACTAGATTTTCTAGCCAAATATGTAGCAAATATCCCCAAAGTCTCTCATTCTGTGCTTTAAAACCCGGCGAGATTATCGCCAATAAAAAATTAGTGAAATATTAATTAGTTATTCGTACAATTTGCTGTTAGCTGTGTTCCAATTGTTTGGACTAGGATTATGTGGATAATTTTAATGACGTTTCAAATAGTTTATGACCAGAATTTTAGTTTGTCGGGAGTTGAGTTGCATGTTATAAAAGATTCTTGATTACATTTTTTCAAATAGTTTTGTTGCTTATCCATTAACGGTGAAGTACCGATAATTATTTGCTGGTTTTAAATATTTAATGTTGTTACAAAATTAAAAAGTTTAAATTTTTATTGTAATATAACAATAATAAAATAATTTGTATGTTAACCATTTTTTTTCCAGTAGGAAAAATTGAAACGTTAGCATTTTCCTGGTGTGGTGGGTTGTGTTGTGGTGACACGGAGGGTGCCTTTGCAGGTTTTGTTCTCGTTTAGCCTTCCTATATGTCGATAGCACCCCCGCTAAATAAAAAATTTCTTTTATCTTCCTTCCCTTCAGTTTATAGGCTAGTTAGACCTTTCATTCCAACCTCCAGATTTTCAAATATTTATTATTTATTTTTATTATTTGATTATTAATTTTTATTATTTGATTTAATTTTTTTTTCTTGAAAGGTATAACATCATATCGTAAACTAATGCTTTATGCTTTTTGGTCGTCTGTCCGTAAGGATCTTTAGCTTACAGACCGACTTATGTTTAGAACTGCCTTTCTATCTTTCAGGTTTTCATTTTTTCCCCGTTTAAAACGTTAACCATCAGTTTGTAATTTCATCGGTTTTTACTACACGAATTAACACAAAATGAATAATTATAAAATAATGTCCTTATATAGTGTAGAAGATTTTATTTAGAATTCGATAATAATATATCGTTTGGTTTTTTCCCAATCAAAGAAAGGAAGTAAAGAGTTCCCTACAATTATTAGATATTGTTTTACTTGATTAACATTTATTAAATTAAAAACTTTTTCGTTTTGAATTTAAGACGCATAAACTTTTTGGGAAAAGAACTTTACATGATGCAGCAATAATATAACCGCAATCTGTTCAGTACTTGATTCAATTTTACTCAATTCGACAGCTTTATCTGTATTGTCCTCTAATTTAATTTTAAGTTGAAATTAATTGCGAAAGTGTGTATGCAAAATCCATAATAATAATAATTAGCGTAACAAATTAATTAAATGATTGGAGAATTTTCATCGAATAGTTTACACTCTGAATTTTGTTCTAAAAATCTTATCTTCTAGCAAGAAAGTATTTTTGAATACAAATAAAATTTTAATGCCAAAAAACATTAGAATCTAAAGATTAATTTGGCGACAATTTGTGCCCTGAGAACGACGTTGCAGGAAGTAAAAAGCAGTTATAATCTTGGTTTTGTTTATTATTAAAATATTTTGCTGATTAAATTAATTTGATCCTTGTGTTAATTCATAGTGCTAGCATAATTCGTAGTGGTTAATTCATAGTGGTAATAAATAGTGGTAGCACTTCGCATTGTCACGCCACAGTTCCGGGGATCGAGTCCCGGAGGACCAAGCATGCTTGGGATCTAAGCACTCGGGGTTCCCCGTGAGGCTGGCCACCTTACTGCGAATATATGCCCATCACCCCAGAGCACTTGGTCAAGAAAGCTGCAATGGGGATGGCAGGCATATTAACGTTATGTTTCATCGAGATGTTTATTAGTTAATTCATTAAAAATATATTATTCTCTTGCGATATAACTGTATTTGTTTTATATTTTGCATCAAATGCATTCAATTACATTTTTTTATACTTTGCATAACCTAACAACGTTATTTGGAAAAAGCACTATAATAAGAACGTATATAGAATAAATAGTACTGACAGTTCGCTTTCTTACTTAAGTCATAAAATTAGTCATTTAATTACTTTTTTTTATCATAGATTACAAATATAATTTTTTTTGTTTATCGTTTTTAAAAATAAAATTTCATGTAAAATAGAACATTCTTTTCGCGAGTTTAATTTCCAGTTAATACTCGATACTTCACCTACTATTTTACGTTATAACACTTATAAAACACACTTGACACACGAATAACCTGAAATTAAATTCAAAACTTATTTTTCAAGACTTTCAAATCCATGGAAAAAATGATTATTAGTTTAATTTAAAGAAAAGAAAACAACTTTCTTAACAGTTATTTTTAATCACCAAACGATCGATCCAGTCTTGATTGTTGTCGTTTCTCCACTTTTATACGGTCCCCTATTTCAAAATATAAGCTTATTATCATCATAACTCAAAATGTTATGCTAGTAGAATTACGAAATTCGGTACTTTTCATTAACTTTTGACCCTGAATCCATTTCTGTAAAAATATTAATGGGTTTATATTCATAATTTTTCGAAAAAATTATGAATAATTTTTTTAAAAATATTAAATATTTCTTAAATTATATAAAACTATTTTAACTTTGTTTGGAAAGTTATTAAGTAACACACAAAAAAATTTCGTCTGTCTACGTATATTATTAATGGAGATATGATCAAAAGAGTGGAAATCTCATTTAACATTATGATCCATAAATTTTCTGTAACCATAACTCAGCAACTATAAGGAATATGGCAACGAAAATTGATATTTGGGGTATTTTGATGATTTTAAACATTTCTATATAAAAAAATGTGGGTGTTGCCATTGGAAATTTTGAAGTTGGTATTAATTTCAATATGAAGACGACCCCTTAAGAAATTTTTGTGTTGACCAATCAACTCATGGCGTTATTTCCGTTAAAATAACATATCACAATTGTGCCTCCGACAAACGGTGTCTCAACGGCGAGGTCTGTTTACTTTTTTTTGTCGCCGACTGTACCTACACAGGAGCTACAATACGATGCACTAATCGCAGTATTCGTTTTAAGTGCAAATGGTAGGCCTACTTATGATTGATGGTGCTTCGCTTGAGAAATTTTCTTCAAGTTGAGATGCTTTTGACCTATAACACTATTTTTATGCTGGTTTCTATTATGATAATAATACAATTTCGGAAAATAGTGATACTTATTCTATTGAGATAACTTCTTTACCACACACGGTAAGGAGTTATTGCGTTTTTTCGGATTGTACAGACATTTATATTCAGACTTTTAAAATGTCTTGACTTTAGTAAATTGTTTAGTAGTTTTGAATTTAATGCATTTTAGAATAAATTGAAAACATTATTTAAGAGCGATTTGTATTTAGCGAAGTTTTTATTGGATTTATTTTTATTACTTTATCATTCAAAAGATAATAGCCACATTATATTTACATAATTATACTTGACATTTTTTCAATTTATAGATATTCTTCGATTTATTTATGCATTGAAAAGGTTTGGTCAATTTATTTGAAACAAAAAAGTATTAAAACTCAGTGTTTATAAAAAAGTTTAACAGAAATCTATAGTTGTTAAAAAATATGACAGCTTATATCAAGCTACACATTCGATGGGGATATTTAAAAAAAAAAAAAAAAAAAACATTTACTACATGCGTAAAAATTCTGTTTAAACATAAAAACGCCTCCTTTATCGTATGGAACTTTGTATTTTATAGATTTATTTTTTATGTAAATTTAATTTGTGTTTTTGAGGAATTAATGTTTAAATAGAACAAATAATTAACTATTTATAAACAGCGTAGTAACTATCTCAATGCACAAAATAAAGTTAAAAATACTTCCATGACAAAAAAAAATTGAGAATAAATGATTAACATAATTGCGAACGACAATAAATTAAATTTTATTAAATTCATTGTAGAGTCAATGAGTATATTACAGAAACAATTATATCATCTCACAATGTATTTATATAGTTTAGTTTTTGTTATAATTTTAACTTAGATTGACTTTAATGATGGAATTTCGAGAAAATTGAGTTCTAGTGGCTAATACTTTTTATCTATGACTTTTAATATTAAAAATTCTCACCGAAGTAACCTTCATGATCACCTAAAATCTAATAATAATGCTGTATCACATGTTAACAAACTTCTTACAAACATTTAAAACTGACATATGAGACTTTTACTCACTACATCCTTAAAATCCTCTGTCATTAAAATGACTGTCCGAGTGCCATAAAGGATAAAATATTTTTTTAAAACGCAGAAATTTTTAGCATGACACCTTTACCTAATGCTTTTATGATTGACACCTAAGGGATGACACTAAAACCCAGCAGGACGCGATAAGTACATCCCCTAATTAACGCGGCTTCCAATTTTCATAATCCTTCTCATAGGACGATCACCATTCTATGATAAGTCCCGAAATCTATCACTCATTAAAGCGTCGCTGAATTTTGTGAGTCTAGAATTCTTAATGAACGATTTACAGACAGATCATAATACTATATGATCCCCTCGTAGAAAGTACAGACTACTTGGGCTCTTCGAGGTCGTAAAAGGTTTTTTTGCATAGCAAGTCGGTTTCATAAACAATTGATACTTTGCAATATATTTTTGTGGACAATGGTAATTTGCATAGAAGTAAGAAATGATATACGACTTCGAGAATTAGTTTACACAGATATTTTTTGCAAGATGCATAACTTTATCTGTTGGACTTAGACTATAATTTTTGTTCATTCAAGTAATTAAATAATAGACCTATAAATAAGTTTAAATTCAATCGAAAAAAAAAACTTTTATTGTATTCGTAATAATACAATAAAAGTTTTTCGCATTTGGTAATAAAAGTTTTTTGTAAACTCGTATTTGTCTTTTATTGTATAGTGATTTGGTTTTTGATGGTCAATGCTTATCACATGCCAAAGCTTAATGCTCTAAATGAAGTTCTCGTTGAAGTTCTTGTTCTTATGTTGATTTTTTAAATATATAATTGTTTCAGCTTGCGAATGGTTAAAACCATAAGGCTTTTAAGCAAATAAATGTAGAGATCTAAATTTCTTTCCCTGTGTTGAAAAATATGTGTTTAACAAAGTCGGTATGGCAAAAGGTCTAGTAGGAATATATATTAAAAAAAATGAAGTTGAAAATTCACAAAAAACCTTATTATTTGGCTATATTTATACAAAAGCTACATGACTATTTTTGTTTAGCTGATAGCTCAATAGCCACACTTTTATTAATAGACGTTGTGGGAGCATTTTGAAACAAAAAATGCATGAACAAAATTTTTTAAATTGTAGGGGGAGTAGCATTTTGAAATAAACGTTAAATTTTTTAAATTTTTAATTAAAATTTTTTTTTTCAGAATTTATAATTTTTTCTTATATGTTAATTGAATGTTAGTTCTTTGTAAAAAAAAGTTTAATTTGAATGCTAGCGATAAAAATACTGGATTTAATATTTCCTGTACCGCGTCTCCTTAAAGCTTTCTATATAAGTTACCTAACAATTTAATTCTCCGATGAAATATCTTGCAATTCAAATTAATGTATAGATAAAGAGCACGTCGCTTGGCATGTGGACTGCTATAAGTAATATGAGAAGCATGTTCCGTCAATGCTTAACTTTGAATGATATCACGTAATGCACATTAATTGTTAGTTTCAGGTCGATGGGAAAGAAATGAGGTAATAAAAAGGTCCTCAATTGACCTTAATTGCTTCAGAAAGGCCAATCTATTCCCGAGATAAGAATTTTAAACCGCCGGCGGACGAAAGATATTCTTTGTGAAGATTGTTTGATGCATTATAATTATGCCTAAATGAACCCTTTAATCTTTCTTAAAGGTGAGATTTGATTTTGTATTTTTTTATCGCAAATTATTAGACAATTTAAAGAGTTATGGATCATATTACGTTTTTTATTATATGTCTTTGGTAGTGGGATTAATATGTAATTGTATATGAAAGATTCAGAGGAGAAATATAAGACATTAAATATATTGATGATCTGAATTTGAAATGTATAATTTTTTTATAGTTTTTTTAGCGGTGTAGAATTGCAGTTTAAAATAGTTTAGACATTTTTCTTAAATTCTGCAATCATATTTTACAACTAGCAAATAAATAACCGTTCTTCGCACGGACTAAAAAAATTAAAATAGATCCAAGTAGACGTACTATTTAATCTACTATAGGGTAATAAACTTATGATTTTGTACCATTTCATTCTGAAGTATTATATCAATTACTTATGTATATTAACTTATAAATCCATAATAAGCTTTATAATGCTCATTTCCGTAAAAGAAAAATCGTCTTAAATGTAAACTTACAGTCACCGTAATTTCCCTTATAAATCCCAGTTACATCCTAATCATACAATAATGTTCATTCAAGTCAAAGTCTCAATTATGTGGATATACTAGTTTACAAAATTTTAGATGAATTCGTTTAGTATTTTTATTTTTAAATGAAAAATATAGTTAATAGTCTTAAACATTTAAAACGAAAGTTTTGCCTTTAAAAAATAAATTTTATTATTATGTTAAGATATTCGACTACTTGCATGAATTTAACTAATTTCAGAACATTTTGAAGCCTTGTTTTATTATTAATATATATATTTTTTTAAATTAGATACTTTAATATTTATAAAAATACTAATTTAATGCAGTAAATAATTGATAAACTTCATTGTTATATAATGGAGATTTTCAAATACTGAATTGTACTATTTAAATTTGAATAGATTATACATTAAGTCAAAAATTTTGAAACTAAAAATTGTAATTTACTTTTTTCAGGTAACGTATATTCTTCCAGTTTTCATTCCTGCACTTGCCTACATCGGTTCTTTGTCCCCACTTGATATTGTTTCGCCAATCAAGGCTTAAGAAATAATTTATCTTCAGTATTTCTGTTGCCACTTAAAACCTGAAACATGATCATAGCATGTATGTTGTTAAGAAAGAATCTTTAAGAATAATCAATACTCTTTCCAAGACCAGTTTACTTTCCATTTCGATATTTATCAAAATTTTCCAACAAAGTAACAAACATTTTAATCAAAGATTAAAAACAGCAACCGATCGATTTCAACAAATTTACTAACAAGAAATGCTTTATGATTACATTTACATATCTAACTAATATTTCACAGAATGAAGCTTATCCCAACAAAATATTCACAAAGCGTAACAACTTCCATTCCAGCTCCGACGGTTCTGTGAATGGTAAATTTCGGCCGGAACTTCTGAAAATAACGGCTCATATTTAAATAGGCTAAAATAACGTGATCGGAATGAATTCTGTAGATCCTGCCACCTCCTCGAGCAATACGACACTTCCTTTCGTTATTTCCAAGTTTTGTTACACCGAAGAAATGTCGACAACCAAATTGGGAGAAGTGTTCCGGAATAACACTGTGATTATGTTTTTTGGCGAACCTGGAAGGAACTTAAATTATTCATGGAAAAAGAAGATGAAATCAAAACTGTTTTAAATGACTTCTTTGTCATATCTTATATGGGTATTGTGCTGTGTTCTTATAATGAAGTTGCGATTTAAAAGAGATATAATGGTCAGGAAGTAATAGGGTTTTATGGTAAAATGTTAGATAATGCAATGATTGAGAAACGAACACCATTAATGAACTGACTAACGGCAAAAGCTCTATGTTTCGAAAATTTCCATATGATAATTTTTTTCAAGACTTTACTATTTCAAAGCTATCTAACGGATGAATTATTGGTCTGATTTCATTAACAAATTATCAGTTTCTCTATTACTAGTCATTAAAAAACTGTTGCTCCAAAAATACTTCGGTTAAGTTTTTATCACAATTATTCTGAATAAAAGTTTCAGCACTCAGCATTTTAACCAAAGGAAAATTAATTATAACTATCAATAACTAATATATATAATGAGCTAAAACTAATAAATATAACTAAAAAGATTCATGTTAACATGAGGTCAAGAGGATAGTTTCAATGAATTTGAGTTAATCGTATCATTTGATATCTTAATATAGATAAAAGGTTAAATAAACTATATTATACCTAATCTAATAGCTAATGGCCTGTATTATACCAAAAAGGTTTGCATTTGCTTTTAAAATTGACAAATAATCACTAATAGTTTTAAACAGCACAGTCATACTTTCTTTTATTTGATCGTCAAAGAGTTTTTCACTGTAGCATTTTCAGCGGATACTTAGTTATTAAATGTATATCAACGACAAATAAATCAAAATTACATATTTTATCCTGAAATGTGCTGCATTTTATAAATTTTGGTTGTTTGCAACCACATAAATAACTTTGAAATTTCGCTGTTGCTATATTACGCAAGACATTTTCAAATAATACATTATTCTTCGATAATTGAGTTTCACCAAGGTACTAAAGCATATCGCTGTAGCTCAAAATAAATTATTTTTGTTTCAAAAACTGACAAATATAGACAGATTACCATGATATTCAAATGTGGACAAATTTTGTGGGTTTATGAATATCGATAACTGTTTGGAAATAAACCATTTTCATTTCAAAATAGTTGCGTGATTTGTACTATTGCGTGATCCAAGTAATAGTATTTGAGCTTCTATCAATGAAAATAAACTTTAGACAGGAATAATTTTGTTTGTGAAAGCAAGTTTATTTTTCAATATTAAACGATTTTTATTTTGAAGTTATTATTCGTTACGAAATGCTTATACACGATTCCCTTTGATAGTCTTTAAAACTAAAAGCAACCCATTATACATCATTATTTTTGTCAAACAAATCAATGAAAAACTATAGTTAATAAATCAAATCTTTAGTAGGAGTTTTATAAGTCATAAGTTGTAAGACAAATATATAATGGCTGGAAACATATTCTAGCGAAAGTAATTGACGATATTGTTACAGTATAACGTTATGTTTTGTTACTATTTTGAAATAAACAAATGCGCTACCGGTATTGCTTTTTGAATTAGACTGCTGACTTATTTTCGAAGTTACAACTAAACAAAATTTAAAAGTGCTTGATAGAACGCTACACATACTACTAAATAACAATTGTTGATGTCGTTTTACAAAACGCTTTCCTGAAATGTCTTACATATGGATACATTTAAACAAAGCTTTAAAGCATGAAGTTTAAATTTAACTTCCTCCGGCTGTTTCATTAGAGTTCTTTTAAAACAACAATAATCAATAATTATTACAATACCACTTGCGAGTGTTTTAAAACTCCATTTTCTATGTTCAGAGTTACAATAATTTAAATTAACATGAATCCTAATAGTATTGAGCTTTATTGAATTTCCCCAATCTTAAGATATTATCTATCATCGTGTTATGTCTTTCTTCTCACCAAATGAGGCAACTATTTCTCGATACCAATCGAAGGCGGCTTCTTTTCCGAAGATCCGAACCAACCGCAGGAGAACTTAATGAAGTAGACATCGATTTTCGCATAATTACAATCACTACGAGAACATATTGATATCCTTTGAGAAGTTAAGGCGCGAAAGGGTGCAATGAAAGATATGAACGAAAAAGTTAGCATTGTTTCGAAGGTTATTGTTTATTGTGTATATTACTATGTGCGATTTGCATGAAAATTATTTTTCTAATGCAACAAGTATAAATAATTCTTAATAAATGGAGATTTAATATATTTCTTATGGTTTTGTTGATTTAAGTTTACTGGCTGGATTATTTACTAGCTTACTATATTGACTCAGTATTTGTCAGAAAATACTAATAAGTATCTGAATTAATTTCCCTAATTTACAGAAAACTTTATTTTGAATTTCTTTACTGTTCCCCGCTAAAGAACTAAAAGAATTTTAAAAATTAACAAAAATCTAGTAGTTACATATTAAAGATAAGAAATATAATTTTAGTTAAAATGTTTTTGAAGTTTAAGTTTTTTTATATTTTAAAATTTCTCCCTTGATACATAACTGATTTGCTAATATTTTGCAAGATTTCCAGAAATTCCTCTGATTTAATATACATCTATGGACTTACGATAAAAACTTTAATACTTATAATACGGATAGGGACAGGAAGATATTAGTTAGACATAGTGCAGATGAACAGACGGACAAAAGTAAAAAACATAAATCTCTGATGCTGTATTTTCCTAGAATTTTTTTAAAAAAATTGTGATGGTTAGAATGGAATTTAAAAGTGGGATCCAAACAGACGGGCGGAATTCTCCAAGACCTACTTTCCGTTTTTAAGTGTATCTATAATAATAAAAGAAAGAGTCTGTCTGTGTGTCTGTCTGTCTGTGTGTATGTCTGTGGGTCGCAAAAGACCTACTTAGACTGCTCTAAAAAATTCGAAATTTTTAATATAGATTCCTTTTAATACCTACGTGTGCACCTGAGGCTTAGTTTTTTCATATTTGATTGTGATTTTTAATTAATATAATTATTTTCAAGAAAACGTCATCCACGTGGGATTGCGGGACCATAACAGGGCCTGAAAATACATGGACCGGGCCGAAACGGGGGCTTGACGCCATCCTCTATTAGTTTGATTGATTGAGTTTGGTTGAGATATGCGCTCGCCCTAAGGCTGCTTCATCCACTATTAGTGTTTGCTTTTTTAAGTGAGCATGTGCCAACACGAATTTAATTCTTATTATTATTTTTGATTTTGAGTGTATTTTCACAAGTAAGCATGCCTCTAAAAGGAAGCAATGCGAAGTTAACGGGTTCTAGTAAGGCGGGACCATACTGCTAGTTTGTAATAAAAAAGGGGAAAATATGTTAAACTGGCAAAGTTGTAGAAAAGTGAACCTTCTATCATATCAACTCTTTCAGTCCCCGTGACGCCATTTGGCAACAACTTTCTGATAACAATTAAAAAATAATAATAATAGGGCTGACATCTATTGGGATTAATAAAAAAATATTTTGTAATTGAAAAACATTTGAAGAATTAAATGTTGTGCTTTTTGATATGACAAATGGCTATAGACTATTAGAAGAAAAACTAAAATGATGATGCCAAATTGTCATTGGGACTGAAAGGGTTAACACATTTGAGGAACAACACTTTTCCATTGCCAAAATCACACCATCATACAAAATCCAAATATCAATTGGAGTTGAACTAAAAGAGCTTTCCCAGTTCGCATAATAAATACGAGTCCGACTTCACAACGGGCGTAATTATCACGGCTCGGAAACTGACAGAAGCCCCGGAAAATGACGTTTCATTAAAACGACACCTTAAAAATTTCGCCCAGTTGCTAATCAAAGTGACGTCTCAAAACAGAAGAAAGTCAATCACCGCATGGGTCATAGATCCGGCAACATCGATTGAGAAGTATTTAATTAACGTTTTGCGTTTGGCTTGATTCCTGATGGGCATATTTGGATGTGGGGAGTGTTTTAATAATTAAAATCGATTAGTTAATCAAGTTGATTTAAAGAAAATGTAGAAAATGTTTTGTTTTAAAAAAATAGTCATGATGAGTGTTGGAATTGAATGAATGAAGTTGTTTAAACTTTTAAATAGAGCTTGAAGGCAATTGTGAAATGAACTCTGGTTTTGATAGTTTGTTAATAAAAGATGAGTTTAATACTGTTGATGAAATTAGATAATTTAAATTTTTGTTTTAGAAATTATGCTTTGGAAAATTTTCGAACTTAGTTAAATTATAAATTCAACAATATTTCAATTTAAATATGAATGTATTTTATTTTTTAATCATTTACATTCACATAACTAAAAAAATAAAATCAGTGGTAATTTTTGTAATAAGTATAAATTTCTTAAAAAGGGAAATAACGTTGCAATTACTATTTATTTCTAGGTTACAAGGATAAGCTAACTTGTTCAGTTTTGAATATTAGAATACGAAAAATAATTCAAAATGAAAAATATGTGTAGATTTTTATCTATGTAATTGTAGCGTGCGTTTAGGTAAATTACTCCTTTTAACATATATATGACTTAATTAAAAGCGATGTTTTTCAGCTTGATATACGAGACTGATTTTGACAATTCCAGGTTAAATTGTGTTTGTAACTCTTACAACAGGAAGAAAAGAGCGGTTGCAATCCATCAAATTTCTGCATACTAAATTACAAATAAGTATGTATATCAGGAACAGAGTTAACAAAACTTTTCCAAATAGTACATATTAAAACATTTCTTAGAATTATGTTTTTAAATAATGTTTTAACTAATGCTCACGGTTAACTAATCACGGTTGAATATTAAGTTTAGAAAAGCATAACCGATAATAGTACAGAATTAATATGGATTATTTTTAAACACTACATTTTAATGCTAGTTATTATATTTTCTTGGATTGTTCATTATTAAATCTCACTTTAAACTTAAAAGTGACCCTTTTTTCCATTGGTATTACGTGGTGAAAAAGTCACTTCTTCTCGTAAAGTGCAATACGTGAAAAGCTATTTTGCACACAATGGCAATAAAGCCTAGTAATTGTTTTTTGTGTTTTGACAGACGATCCATTTCAACGATCAAAAAAGTTTTATGCGTGTTAAACCAATTTGACGAATTAGTTTTGGAATTTTTTTTGACTTTGAAGCTTTTTTTATTTATGAATTTGAATAATTCATTAGTGTTTGGCTGTGTTTGCAAGCAGAAGAAAAATATATAAGAATTCTTTTGGCCATTCTTATCACCATTAATGGTTGTTGTTAAAAAAAAAAAAACTTTTTGAGATTGTGAAATTTTTGTTTAAGGCTAATCTATAATAATAAAAGAAAGAGTCTGTCTGCCTGTGTGTATGTCTGTAGAACGCAAAAGACCTACTTAGACTGCCCTAAAAAGTTCGAAATTTTTAATATAGATTCCATTTTAATACCTACGTGTGCACCTGAGGCTTAGTTTTTTCATATTTGATTGTGATTTATAATTAATATAATTAGTTTAAAAAACGTCATCCACGTAGGATTGCGGAACCATAACAGGGCTTGAAAATACATGGACCGGCCGAAACCGGGGCTTGACGCCATCCTCTTTTAGTTTGATTGATTGAGTAGGGTTGAGATATGCGCTCGTACTAAAGCTGCTTCATCCTCTATTAGTGTTTGCATTTTTAAGTGCGCATGCGCCAACATGAATTTAATTTTGTTTTGATTTTGATTGTATTTTCACAAGGTAAGCATGCCTCTAAAAGGAAGCAATGCCAAGTTATAAGCTCCCAGGAAGGCGGGACCATACTGCTAGTTATGTAATAATTTAATGTGTAGATGGTCTTAAAATATTTTTTAAAAATAAATTTTAAAATTTTAAAATTCAGTATTTAGAAATTAAATTAAGCAATGCAGCTGCCATGAATTTTCTAAAAACAGTTTTTGGTCAAATCTGGAAGAATGACTATAGGTTCTACATGATTAATTAAAGTATACTTAAACTACACTTTTAGTGTTGTAATATGTATTGCATTGTGAGTTAGAAAGGCAGTTTCTAATGTAAAAACTCAATGTGCCATTTACAGCATACAGTTTAAATGGTTTTACGTGCATGCATAAATTTAACGAATCTAAATTTATGCACAAATACTTTACTCAGTGCAACTATTTAAAAAACAATTATTGAGCCCAAAATTTCATTAAATATTTATGAACTTTTTTATAACAACGACAACTTATTTACAAATGCATTTTGGAAATCCTTATTTCCCACAACATGCACCCATCTTCATTAGCTAAACAAACAGTCCACTTCCCAAAATTTACATTTTTATGATTACATTCTAAATTAACTTTACCAAAAAATTAAGTAATTATTATGAAAAAATTACTTTACATTTTGATAAATATAGTTGGCAATCTTAAGCATGATATAAATCAATGCATTTGAAAGTTCATTCCATTATCGGCTCAATAGCGTGCAGGAAATCCAATTATTCCTATGTTATGAACTTCACTACTCGTTTTCCCCGTTACAGTTCTCTTTACCGATTGAGCCATTAGTCTTTTGGTCTTTTTACGACTCTGATACGTCAAGGTTTGACAAAGAATTATCTTACATACATTGGTACATAAACAATGGAGACTTACTTCTTTGTAATAATATAAATTCCTAGTTATTGATACGGCTGGGCGTCATTATCAAAACTTGGCGAATATTTTTGTTTTTTGATGGAAATTTTGATTTTTGACAAAGCATTATCTCACAAACACTGGTTCATAAGCAATAGATACTTGCTATTTTGAAATAAGGTAAATTCCTTGTTATTGGTTCGGCTTGGCGTCATTATTAAAACTTGGCCAATTGTTTTTTTTATGGAAAATGCAAACTGATAAAAT
Organism: Hylyphantes graminicola; assembly: GCA_023701765.1. Classification (NCBI taxonomy): domain Eukaryota; kingdom Metazoa; phylum Arthropoda; class Arachnida; order Araneae; family Linyphiidae; genus Hylyphantes; species Hylyphantes graminicola. The sequence goes on from CM043123.1 coordinate 33,804,383, forward strand.
GCATCGGAACTTTGAGTTTCTCATAGAACCACAGTAAAACATTCAGTGAACTTGTAATATTTTCAAAATTGCAAACTTTGGGCTAAGTAATGTTGAAGCTAATTGGAATATAAAACGATTATTTTGCAATAGCAGTTAATCAGTTACTAAGAAACACATCAGTTTAATGTCATAGACAATTTTGTAAAACCAACGAGGATTTTTGGAGACAAACTATGCGAGTATTTTACTCAGAACAACTGAAATCGCGTGAAAGAAGGTTTCATTGATTCTGCTTCTTAAAAATAGAAATTTGTTTTATTTATCATTTTTTAAACTGTTAAAAAGGTGATATAGACAACTGACTAGTTCATATCTTTTTTACTTTTAAACTGCTTAATGCAATCGGATATAAATGAAAATGTAAAATTCGTTTAATGACTAAATAAGTGTCAGATAAATGTTCCAGTTTTTCAAATGTATCGGATATCTGTCAATAAGTGTGCTTTAATTGTGTGTTTGAAACATGTTTTTTTTAACTTAGGCGAATTAAAAACAATATATCCAAACTAGGAGGCAAAGCCCCTGCCCTACCGCTCGCCAACCCAAGAATTGCTACGAAATTACTCTTTGTTTGCTCCGCAAACAAACATGCAAGAGTAAGATATTTTAGTTAAAAGGTCCCGACCAGCGGGGAGAGTGCGCAAGACGAAAAAGGGAAGATGCATCGGCTTCGACTGTTTTTACGATGCAGGGCCGGGAACTCAAGACCGATGCCAACAGTTTAAAAATAAGCTAGTTTCCGTGGGACTGCTCCTGGGTATCACGTAGCTCTAGCGCTAAGCAACGATCTCTACCAAAGCCACGGGACGCAATCTGAAGCTGCCGTGGCACAAAACAAGCACACCGCCACACTTACTTTCAGCATTTCTGATTGGCTGAAGCCGCGTAAGTTGTATGGCTTTCAAGCGTCCGACAATTACAATTTTATATTATATGGAGAAATGATTAAATATATTAAATAAAATATAACTTTATACAATATTTATTAGCAAGAAATTTTAATTACCAAAAATCAATTTCTAAAAACAGTGGATCCAGTGAATTTATATTTTTATATTAACTCAAACCAATGTGACGTAAGGATTTATTAGCCTCATTCATTAAAACGGTAGTGCATTTCAAATATTTCCGCATATAACATTATTTAGCGAAAAATCAATTACTACTTTAAAAATCGAGATTCTTAAAAGGAAATCATTTCGCATCTTGCATCAAAATAAATATTTTATATTTCCAATGAATTTTCAATTGCATTCGCAAACATTTTGAATTGAAGGATTTTAGATGCAGGTAAAATATCATTTAATTTCATTTACCATTTCTGGGATGCAATGTTTAGTTTTATTTTGCATGGAAATGTGTTAGAGTGAGGTGCACTTTTTGTATGTAAATAAAAACTATTTTGTGTATAAAATCTACCAAAATTAAATTAATTTTTCTAGCAATGTTTTTTTGGTTAGAAAAGTACACCAAAATAGATGTCATGCATGGTAACAATCAAATATTTCTAAGAAAGTGACAGATTTTATTGGAATTATGCTTGAGAAAAAGCACTGGATACAAAGGAAAAAGATATTTAAATTTCATTCTCAGTTTTACTTAAATCAGAAGAAATGTGTTATTTGTTTTACTTTTTTTAATACAAATTTACCAAAAGAATCACTGCAAAATCTAAAATACTAGACAAATCAAATTTTATTTTCTTTTATTTGTTTTAAACTCCATGTAGTTAAAAAGCACACATACAAGTTTCTTACTTTAAAAATATGCACTTACAACCATTCAGTTTTGTTGACATTGTTTGCAGAATAACATTTGAATATAGAACTACTTGAAAGTTGAAGTCAATTAGAATTCACTTCATATCAAATAACTGTATTACTGTTTTTAAATACAAAAGTTATATTAAATAGCAAGATATACAAGTTGAATCGTAAATAGTTGTCGATTTAAGGTGTAAAAATACTGAATGAAAAAAAAGATATAGTAGACAGAATCTAAATTCATAATAGAAGAAGGTGGCCTAAACTCCTAGTGTTGCCCTGTACAAAAGACCTCCTAAACCAGCCTAGGGCGTACGAATCTCGCTAGATGTATGTCTATCTCGCTAGACAAGCATACTCAGATAGATAGCTAATCTCGCTATCTATCTGATTATGTGGATTTGACAGAATAAGTATGTTTGTTTGTTGTTACGGCTTATATCTCCTACAGGTAATATGGATACAGATTTATCTTATTCCCTGACTTTTTACACTTTAAAATTATTCTGTTAAAAAACAGAGTATTTATGTTCTTTCCTACAGGAAATTCTCTAGTTTTCTCTAGTTTTAGGAAACAGAAAATTTCTGTTTCCTAAAACTAGAGAAATGTATGGTAAAATTGCTTTTCAAGATTTCAAAAGACAAATTTTCTCTTTAAACTGATAAAATGTGTAACCCTGGATACAGAATGCATCTGTTGATATTAATTTTTTTCTGTTTTTATCCCGAAACAAATTTGAAATATGAAAGCTGTGGCAGCGGTGGGTTCAACGCGGCTGACTCATGTTCTATGAACGAGGGTTTATTCACCGGTCATACGTTCACCTGTATTTTAAACTTGCGAAATTACGCAGTCGTACAGAAAATATATGTTATGTATAAATGAAGAGTAAACGGGAAGAACCGCTTGATTTCGTAGAAGGCTTTCCTTAATAGCCTCTTTGGGGATGATAGCGAGAGATCGCCTAAACTGGTGTAAAGAAGCCGGTTACTCACTTTGTTTATCTTTCGCGGCAACCCTTATTCAAGCCAGATATCAGTGGAACGAGTCACATGTTTGTACCGCAAATGAAGAACCAAAATAAAAACCAGTTTCCGGTCGCCAATGTCCTCCAAGCAGACACAATTACGGAAAGACTCTAAAGAAATCAAGCGGTTCTTCCCGTGTACTTTTCAAATATGTTCTATATGACAGGGTTACGTGAAAATTCTGTCAAAAATTTTTTTCTGTATTTCAACTGAAATTTTGTAGAAACGTGCTGCCAAATTGTTTCAAGTAATATTTCAGTTTTTTTTACAGTTTAGTGAGGGTCATAAAGGACAGAAATTTTTAATTTTTCAAATATTTCTAAATAAACGAACGAGCAATTAGTATAGATTGCAAGTAATACCACACACTTACACATACTTCTGTAATGCAGAGGGACTAGAACGTTACTTAACGCGATAAAAACTTTGCAGTTAGTTCAGTGATAGATAAATACATTGATTAGATGAACGTAAAAACAAGAATTCCGAGATTATAGGCGACAGTAATTGGCTAAAAGACAATTTCTACTGCATGAAAAAAGAGAATTATGATTGAAAAAATGACACCAACTTGGGTGAACATTAATTTTCTGCCGAAAAGTCAATACTTTTGACACCCTAAAAAGAATATGTCCAATTATATGATTAATGCCGTTGAAAATTCTTGTTTTATTCCAGCATCTAAGTAAAACTTGGTAGTCACTACTTAATTAATGTTTTTCTAATAAAGTTTTTACATTAGTAATAGATTTTTTCTTTTAAAATTAGTGTAAGGTACAGTGTTATTAAGTTAAAAAAAGTTTTTTTCCTCAAAACATGTTTAATTTTGCGTAAAGCCAGGTTTTATATCGGATTTATGACGTTAAAAATTAAGACGAAAAGCAGTCAATATTTTTGAAAGTATCGCTCTTTATATGATTTTTTTTTATCGTTTTGTTTAGGATAAGCAAAGTACAGGATATTTTTGATAAATTTTATAAATTAGTTCCAAAGCAATCGAAATTATTTTTTCAATAAATAATTAAAAAATGAGACGTTTAACTTCGTTGGAAGATTTCCATAAAATTCAAATTTTTACATTGTATGGCTGTTACATATAAACACTTTAGACAGTTGATTTTTACAGTGTCATTTAAATAATCTTATTATTCATTTAAAGTACATTTATTTTTTAAGTTGCATATTTTAGGATTATATGTTGTAGAGTGCATAATTTTATTTTCATTGAAAAGACGTTATAGTTTTGAAAAAAAAGTAAACTACAAAATTAAATATAAAACTATGATGAAAAAATAAAGCTGTTAGAATTATAACAAACTATTTTTTTTATCATAAAATATCTTAGTTAATTTACCAAATAAGCGTAATGGTATCGGTAGAAACACTTATATTGGCCCAAATTTATTCGGGTGCCTAGAATTATTAAAAAAGTTTTTTTTTAAAAATCTGAAGTGTATGGATACATTTTGTCTTCTTTTTTGCACGGATTACTGATATAAGAATTATAAAAATAGTCAGAGATTTTAAACAACACTAGCTTAAAATAAGCAACTTTCCCCATAAAAAATGCATTTCGAGGTTTTCTTTGACGGTTAGTATTCAAAGCACACAACGTTGATAAGTATTCAGACACATAAGCACGGAATTAGATTATTATATCAAAAAATGTGGACACGTGAAGGGTCATGTAAGGGGTTGTTGATGGTTAAACAAAATGGTTTCAAATGATAATTAGTTAATTTGCATTTCATGCATAACATGGAGTTTGCTATCAGTTAAAAATGGTATTGAGAATCTAGAGAGATCTAAAGACAACCACTACTAAGCGTCAAGAAGCAAATTTAGGCAAAGGTAAAAAAATCTGCGAAAGGTTATTTTTCGCACTTAAAACAAAAAGTACTAGACTTATTTAAAAAAAAAATATTAGCTGGTTGTGTGAGTAATAGTTACTATTTATGAATTAATTTCTTTTGTGTCTCAATAAAGACATTATTATTATTATTTCATGTTTGTACTACAAACAATTATTATTTCATTTTTGTACTACCAACAATTATTATTTCATTTTTGTACTACAAACAATTATTATTTCATTTTTGTACTACAAACAATTATTACTTTATGTTTGTACTACAAACAATTATTATTTCATGTTTGTACTACAAACAAGACTTTAACTTTGTTATGAATTTACATGATGATTATGTTGACATGACTTTTTGTTATGATGACATGACTTATTATGATATCACTTATAAATTTTCTCATTATGTGGATTTTTTTAAAAAATTTTATCGATTTTTTTTGTTTAAGAACCCATATTGCCTTAAGAAAAGGACTTATAACAGTTCTTTAAGTTTTTATTAAACTTTCAAACACCATCACAAAACTTTGGCTGTCTAGACGTAAAGAGAAAGTCCTTTTTGTTAATGAAGGTGCTATGGAAAATTCCAGTTAAACCAAAATGAATTATTTACTTTACCTTAACAGAATAGACAAATACCTTGCATTTATAATTCAATTGTAATACTATTAACGACTTCTTGAAAGCTTTAGCTTTTTACTGTTAAAATGTATTACGAAATATGTTTTCGCCTATAAACATCTTTTTTTTTAAACTTAAGATGAGTTTTGAAAACACACATTTATTGTTAAAACTTATAATTCAATCATTTTTGTAAAAGACTATCTCATTGAAAATCTAGTATAAATAATATGCATTATAGGATATTGTACATTACAAATTAGCATATTAGTTGTTTAAAATATATGGCACTTTCCATTTTCCAAGCCATTCTTACTTTCAAGTGCATTACATTTCATAAGTTGATAAAATAATTTTGTTTTTTTAAATTTACTTTAAGTCTATCTCTATTAGCTAACGCAATTTGTGTCTCTCACAATAATTTTTCCATGTCTCATGCCTTTGAGTACTAAGTTTTCCAATTATTGTATCAAAAGAAGACAAGCAACGTCTGCTTTTAAAGTTTTAATGTCTAGACTTAGTTCCGTTCAGCTAACTTACGTAAGTTTACATATAAACATTCATTATCAAACCTCATCTAAGCTTATATTTCAAAGGTTCGTGATTCAAAGATTAGATTTTATTTTATAGATTTTATTCTTATAATATGCTCCAGAAAATAAATACCTGTTCTTCACAAGGACTAAAAAGTATATAAAAGCGATCCAAGTATACGTATTACACTTAATCTGACATAAGTTAATAAGCTTATCATATATTGTTCCCGTGTATTAGAAAGCATTATTTGCCGTTATTTAGATTAACTTATAATTCCAAAAAAGCTATTTAATTCAAACTCTTATAAAACAAAAATCGTCCTAAATATGAGCCTACGGTAATTTCCTTCAGAAATACCATTTAAACTATCATTGTAAAATAATGTTTCAATTCAAATTGTCAATTATGTGGTCTTGACTTTGTTCTGTTAATCGGCAATAAATACGCAAGATTGATGAAAAATTTGGTAGTAAAATGCGTGTGTGAATATCAACACAAAATGCAAATAAAAATAGCTCGATAGAGTGATGACTTCCGAAAGACCAACCTGTATAAAAAGCATTGAAAAATTAGATTTGCACAAATGGTGATTTTGACGCTAAATGAAACAACGTCACGTTAAAGATGCTAACTATTTTTGAAGCAATGATTAAGTTTATGAAGAATAATTAAACATAATAGAATATACGCTTTAAATTTCATTTTTGTTTTGGATGTTGATTTAAAAAAAATTAAAACATCGAATTTAAACTATCGAATTTGAGCTATGGTGATGCAGGTTTGTCAGATAATTTTCCCCAAAAGTAGAACGTTTCGCATTCTGAAAGTTCAAAAATCTTAACTTAAGTATGAGCTACATATTTGTGCCAAGCTACGACCAAAAGAGTTTGAAGTTCAAGAATTTATAGGGCACACACACAACTCTTCAATTTTAATATTGCTGATACATAAATTAATTTATATCGCCTGTTCAGGAAAATCTCTATCTCTTTCCCACTAGCCTTACATTTTGAAAGAAAATTAAATTAACATTGCCAAGTTCGGAATGCGATAGAAAAATGTTTCAATAATTACCTTCATTCATATAATTAACGGAAGCTAAACGAGTCCAAAAGTAAGCTTAGTCTCGATAGTCGAATGAGGCCCGCCTGCCTAAGTGCCCCCTTCGCCTTTTCTAGTCGTACAGAATAGTAAGAAGTTATTCATTTTCAGCACAGCATAAGTCGAAGAAATCATACGGTTAAGTAGATAAAAGCATTGGGTCGTTCACTTTGCCCCTTGAACATTCTCTCCTAACTTCATCAATAGTTAGGAACAAAGATATGGGCTCGGAAATAAGTTTTCTATAGGATGGATCTGAATCTTGGTCTCATTCAAGATGGAGGGTCCATATTTTGAAGGCGAATGAACATGATTTTTTAAAAATAAAATTGATGATACCAATTTTGTGAAAATCTAAATATATTTTTAAGGAATTATCTAGCTTGAAGTTTTATGAAAATGTTTAATTGATAAAACATTTCAGAATTCCCGTGCATTTATATCTAAATTTTATATGGAAATAATTGCTATCAACTAGATGTAATGAAATCGTGTAGAGAAAAGCGTTTGAATCTGATTCCACAAATTAGAAAAAGTAGTAGTTTAAATACAACTTAGATACGCTAAGTGTAACTCGTAATTAAGTAAAAATTAGTTTGTAACTTTTATACATTCGTATTTGATTACCTGTTTTCTGTATTATTATTACGTGAATCGTACTTTTATTTTGTTAGTATTAAGCAATAAAAAAAAGGATAGGAACCTTTTTCAAGAAAAACGAATTCATAGATATTCTGAATATTTGTATAAAATAAAACCTGCACGATGCTTCTATACCAGGAATGGGTAAAAATATTTTAAAAAGTAGTTAATTATTATCCCTCAAATTTTGAGTTACATACAAACTGCTTCTTGCCCATTCTAATGACTTGTTGAGCCACAAAATATTTATGTTAGATTAAACAAATGGGCGTATTGCAAATGGTGACAACACCGCATTATGCGGGGCAAAATAACGTAAACTAAAATGCGTTTTTGAACCGAAATTGTATAGGTTTTACAAATTCTGAATCTAGCAATTAGTAAAAGTTTTTGAAAGACGGCGTTCAACTGTTTGAGATACAATAAAAAGATTCGCCGAATTTAAATCGACTGAATACATAAACGCGCAAAACTGAAATAGGCTGTTTTAAAACAGCGTTTGTTTACTGCATTGTTTTTTTTCCCTCGTAAGAAACTATTCAAATTGAAATTAAATTAAATATATTATTCAAAAGTTACACTAAAATAAGGGAAATGTTGTCCAGATGTAGTTACAAAAAGGGGTCCAGACATGGAAACGGAAAATGAAGAAATTTTAAAGACAAAATCGTCTTAGTTGAATTATAATAATTTCTACAACTCAAAGTTTAAATTATGCAATATTCGAGTTATAGCAATGCATAAATGATTTTTTAATGATCTAAATTTCAAGCCTTTTGCGTTGTAAATGATTATTATTTTGCTTACTTTAGAGTTTTAAGCCATTGTGCAAAATTCCACTTTTGAAAAAGCGAAGTATTCAAAAAGTGACGCAGCTAAACCGCTTAATATATACCCAATCTAGTATACATTTTCATAACGATTATAGCAATTTCACTTGGCGCCATCTTTTAAACATATATTGGTTTTCGTTCTTTTTAATTATAGTTATAGTGTGTGTATACAGTGTAGGGTGTGTCTTTCATTTAACTGATGATACTCAAGGTTTCCTGTAGAAATAAACTAAGAAGAGAATTTTGTATTATTTAGTTAGTGAAAAAGCTATTGACTACATAGCAGAAAGCTTCCCTTAAACATTTGGTAAAAAAAATATACGTTAGGAAAATACTTATTTACTGCAAGATTTAGCGCGGCGGCTTTATTCGCAAGCTTACAAATCATTGTAAATGTAATTTATAAACATTTAAATTATTTTTTCTACCCCCCCCCCAATATAAACATTATTTTAAAACAATATAATTTTTCACAGCAATGCTTTTTTTATGTTAGTTTCAGGAATAGTAAATACGCATAGAAAATTTAATCTTTGACACTTTTTTTTGTCTTTTAAGTTTTTAATTTGCTTATGTGTACACAGTGTTTTTAAACTAGCAGCATTTAAATTCATTTTTGTTTGTTCCACAGAAGGATCTGTTGCCTGTTCTAAGTTCTTTAGAAGCGAAATTTTGATTCCAATCTATGTTTAACATTACATTAGTTCATAGTTTGAAATAAAAAGCGCTTCGAGCTAAAATTCCGAATCTTTCAAAGAACATATTACCTACTACTTAACGTTTCACTAGTTCGCAAATGCTAATCAGAGACGCTGTTCTCAAGTTATGGTTTAAAACTGTAAACTACGAGTTTAAATTGCCAAATGTAAGGAAAGTTTGCATGAAAGTAATTAGTTTTTTTTTGTTAAGTGTGTGTAAGGAATTGGTGAAATGCTGCTCGGTGGAAGCTATTATTTTGCTAGAATCCACCAAGTAACGTTTTACCATTTTTTTTTACAGCGGAGAATTCAACGACAGCTTTCTCAGAAGTAAAATACCTACAATAATTAACGGAAGATAAAATTTATACAAGATATTTGCGGTGACTTGTTTTAAAGAGCTGTCACCTGCACTAAAGCGTACCATATATGCGAAATAGAAAACACATGGATTTAGTTTTAAGCTTCTGCTTTGAAAATTTGAGCAAACGCATTTCCAAATTGCTTTTGAGCCCTTAAAAATTTTATGATATTTTTAATGAACCAAAATAAAAGAGATTTTTTAAAAGTATACTTGATTCTTTATGAAATATAAATAAAAAAACAAGAAAAAAAAATTGATACTTAAAATACAAATAAGTTAACGAAAAATCTTAAAACAAAAACCCAACAATCTATAACGATCAACTTTCAAATATCAAATACGATGCATCTTTGGTAAAACAGTCAAGCGGTATATTTAACATTACAATATTTATAACATTCGAAAATGACAAGTACTTGAAATCAAGTGAAGAAAAAGAACTGAAAATATAATGTATTTTCATGAAATGTTTGCGCTTTATTGTCTTTTTTAGTTCAGTTGAAAACATTGGATTAACTTAAGAAAATATTAAAATACAGTGAGTTCTAATAAAAATGTCAATTAAATACGCACCACTGTTTCATGTACTCTTTTACGGATATAGACAGCTTAATTTTGGACACCAATGGTTTATTTTGTTTAACTTACCAAAATGAATTACCAATTAGACCAACCTTTCCAAACCAACATTTTGGTTACACTATTAAAATTAATAGTTCAAGGTTGAACCAAAATACGGTTCAAAGTTGCTGCAACCATGATTTGGTTGTTGAACCATAAAACGGTATTTTCGAATTGCGTAACGGTGAGGGGTAGAACCATATGCGGGATTTTCCCAACGCGGAACTATAGTGAAAGGTTAAACCTTAAAAAGGTCTCCCAATGCATAACAATAGTGGAAGGTTGAACCATACTTGTTTTTTATGTGTATTCATGAACTAATTCATGTGTTAAATAATATTTGTATCAGGATGTCATTTACTCATTAATTTTTAATGATGCATGTAAATTCAATGTAAACTTCGTTAATATTTATTTTAATCTTTAAACTAAGTAAAGAAAATAGTTATATTAAAAAATTCTTTAAATGACGGTAGGCATTTTTTTTAAATAAAATAAAAGAACACTTTTAAATAAAAAAAAACAGTATTTCGTACGCCAACGCCGTCGGGACATTGGACTCCACTGATTTAAAGAGTTCTCCTGTCCCAGTGTACTAGGGTCTCGAAATGAATTGAGGATTTTTTTTCTACTACTTCAGTACAGAGATCCGCTTTACAGGATGACTGGCAGTAGGCGGGATTCGAACCTTTGCCCTCCCGAGAAGGTTGAATCTTTAGGCTGATGCCATAGCCTTTCGGCCACGGACGGGCCAATACTCAAGCAGAAGCAGTACTACTTTGAATAAACAGTTAAAATATCGGTTGCAGTTAGAAGTTGAAACAAATTTCCGTGCTATTAGAGTGGAAGTCGAACCAATTTTTCGTGGAAGCAGGCCTATTTCCAGAATGTGATATTTGGTTGAACCATTTTATGTGGTATATCTACCAGAAGTTCTTGATTTTTCATCAATATTTGGTTCAACGTTGAACTGAAATTTATAACAGTGTATCTAAATGTCCACGCAACAGGGACAATGGGATTCAGCCTTCCGAAAACAATTTGAATATGATTTAAATAGCCCCAAATCTTTTAACATAAATATCGTAGCATATTAGGACTCAATCCTATTTCTTACATCAAAATATGCAAATTAAACGAATCAATTCTGGTGCAAAATGAAGATTCCCACCAATCTATAGTTTTCACGACAAATTTTAATTAAATTAAATGCAACTTGTAAAAGTTATATTTCTATTCTAGACATTTATTCACACCAATTGTTATTTCCCGATTCAAAGAGTTATACTTTAAAAATAAAAAAATCATAGTTAGTTAGATTTGGAAGCATGATAAGATATTTTGAATAGTAATTTCTTGCATTTTCTGCTATTGGAATTTATTAGTTTAGTCGTAAACAACCAGAAACTAAGACTTTAATGTGCGAATATTTTAAAATCTTGTTTTTCCATTTATTGTCCATACTAATTTAATTTAAAACTGCAATGGCGATATATATTTACGCAAAATGACTCCTGATTTCAATATCTAAAGATACTTTTATAATTAAATACAACTGCATGAATAATATTGAAATATTATAATAAATGAATACAAAATATTGTAATTAAATACTGTAAATAGTTTAGGTTTATAAGTACGCTTTGTTATGGGAGCTAAAGCGAAATAGTTTGCGCTGACTGAAATGCGGATATTAAACGCCGTGTAAAGATAGTTAGATAAAAAAAATATAATAGTAAAACATAATTTAATTCATAACATAAATTTTTAAATGAAGTTTTAATTATATCATACGAATTAGTTAGAAAGTATGTCTTAGTATCACAATTAGAAGACAATACAATTTTTTTAATAAAATCATTTTTTAAATGAAATGAATGTGTTTATAATTTACTTATCCTAGGTAGTTTTTTTTTAAAACCTGATCGTAAAACAACCGTAAGATTACAGCATCTTAAAATGACTCATTTTTTTCTCGAACCAAAAAAAATATTTGTATAATGTCAAATAATTTTTAAATCTCGTCGCTCTTGTCTCACTGCTTAAGCCACTCATAGTCTACTAACTTAAAATTATCAAAAACATCATCCCAGTTGATATTTTAATCCGTATTTTTTAAAGTGATTTTTAAGTGAATAATCCTTTCACTTTGCGTCACTATGCGTAAAAAACATTTATGCAAATAGAGAAAAAATTAATCTAAAAGGTTGAACTAGTTATGACATTTTCGTTAAAAAAATTACGCTAATTAAATACGAAATCTTAAAATTATATTGCATAGATCTCTCGAGGATTTAAAAAAAAAATATTTGATAAGTGTAATGTAAACTGTCATCAAAAACGTCGCCAAAATATTCAGTAAATTATTACAATTTAAGATTCCCACTTGGTTTTTAATGACTCTTTTACTTCCTATGACCCTCAATTCCCCACCTTTAAAAATACAAATAATACGCATCAAGTCATTGATATACAAAAAAATATATACAAAATATTTCATCCAATTTTCAATACATAAAAAAAATATTCTTCAAAATAAAATGAATCTTATTCTATCACTCATTTCAAACACAAAATGACCAAATAAACTTTTCACAATACACCAAAACAACTACCAGTAAACTCCTAAAAAACTTTCAAACCTAGTAAACTAAAACAAACGGTAAAACTCACTGTTAGCCGCTGCCGCCGAACTTTGAATCCGGCCGCCGGTGAACAGGCAGACTAGGACGGCAATACAGAACAGCATCTTTCCGTCCGGCTTTCGTCGATCCGGAGTTTCTTCTCACTTGTCCGGACACTCGGCGCTCTTTGTTATATCGACTCCTGCGCATGCGTAACGAATCTGCCGGACCTTACCAAAGTTTTAGGGAACAAAGTTTTCCGGACGCTTGTTTGGTAGCGCTCTCTTTGAGTTCAGAAAAGGAGATTTGTCTAATTTAAAAAGACAATCTAATTTTTTAAACTTTGGCTTAGGTATTCCAGTACAGCCGAAGTTTTTATTAATCAGTTTTCTTGACCTTTGAATGGATCAGGATGATTTGAAGTTTAACGTTTGTTCGGGTGGTATTCAAAGACACAATAGGCTATGATGATAAAAGTACTTTTTGTACATTATGGTTTGCGTACACTTTAAAACTATTTTTTCAAACCTGGACCTTTTAAAAAGTTTTATTGAATGAAGTTTTCCGATTTTCTTTTTGGTAGCATTTGTTATTAAGTTGTCGCGTGTTTATAGTAAATATGTAAAGATAATATTAACTATTAGGATATTTTGTAAGGGTACGAGACTTACGCATAGTAGTATAGGTGAACCTTTGCAAAGTTTTATAGAAAAAAGTTTTCCTAGTACTTGCTTGGTAGGGCACTAAATTTAGTACTTCGGGTTGTCTAGTTAAGAAAGATAAAATTGAATATGAACATAACATCAATTTTTTCAAAGCATGGCTTCATTAGCAGGTTTGATATTACAGGGTTTGATAAGTATAGATGTACTCTTCCGAATTTTTCAGAAACAATGTTTTCCAGACACAGGATTAGTAGTGTAATTGTTTATTTTTAAGATTTGGTACTTCTATCGCTATCTAGGGTATGGAAACTTCAAAAAGACTGAAAAGATAAAATATTTTATAAGAATATGAATTACGTATATTAGAATAACTGCATCTTAGCGAAGTTTCAAGGAAAAACATATTCTAGACACTTGTTTGAAAGCGCATTCGTCCAGCTTTGGTAATTTGGTTGTAAGGATTTTAATAGTTTAAAAAGATGAAGAGACTTTAATGACATTTTTAATGAATAAAGCTTACGTATATAAGTAAAGATTGGTTTTCTAAGGGTTTTAGGAAGCAATATTTTCCAGACGCTTGCCCACTCGGTAAATTTTATTTGGTTTTCTGAAAAGTACAGTTTAGAAATATAAAACAGTCTCAAAATGACAAAATTTAACTTTGTATTTAATAGAATTCACTACGTATCCCAGTCTTACGAACCTTAACGAAGAGTTCGGGATAACCATTTGTTGCGTTATTCGGTTAAATTTTTAACTGCATTAGAATTTAAATAATTTCAATTTTTAAATTTTTTTCCATAAGACAAAAACCAACTGCAAAATTCTAATTTTGATAATAATGACTAGAAAACTACTAAAATTAGTTCAAAATTACCCTTTATAACTATGATTAGTTTTTCAAAACAATTTATTAGTATTTAGTACTAATATTATTATTCTTTGAATACTACCAAAAACGTAATTTCACAAAAGTTAATAACCTCACTCTTTAATTTTGAATACACTTTTACTACTGTCATCTATGAAGATTATTAGTAACTAAAACTTTAAAAAGAAATGTAATAGATGAAAAAACACAGATTTGTCTAGGAGGAGCTCTAATTTAATAGAATAAAGTGGATTATGTTACTTGTTACCAAACGGTAACAGTATGCATTAGAGGGTTAAGTAAGGGGGAAACTATATAAATATTTATAAATGTATTACAAAGTATATTCTCACTGAATAGAAATGGCCATACTTCCCCTATAAAGTTTAGGAAGGCAAATGTTCCCGCCAATTTTCTGCCTTTTTGAAGAAAGTCAAAAAAAAAAAAAAAAATTCTGATATTTGGTATTAAGTTGTTTGGTTTAGATGATGAGAAAATAAGACTTCAGATTTATTTAAAATATAAATACAATAAAATGTCCTTTACATTTGTAGTGACATTTTGTAAACCTTTATTCAAATTAAAAGCTATGTGCTGTAACTACAGCTCAAAATAGAACATGGATAGTAAACATATTTTCCTCTTTACTTCTCTCTTAACTGCCTGTATCAGAATCTTATGCAGAAACCTATAGGACTTAGTCAACTGAGATTTAAACTGTATTTAATTTTATAACATATCTTATCATTGAAAAGATATTCTAGTATCGTTGCCTTAACTACCTCGTCAACTTATTCTACCTTTCCCTGCCGTCATACGAAAAAAATTTATATTTTTTGCAGCAAACTAGAAATAACGTTCAGGCAAATGGAGGAAGCAATACCTTCCCGAAGTTTTAGCGAACAAATTGACCGGTTAGTAGTGTACTTAAATGTAATTGGGATTCGGAATTATGACGTTCCCAGGAAGTAAAAATTAAAGATAAGAAAAGAGAATATTTTATGTGTAACAACAGAATGTCCTTTAGGGTATTAAAGTGAAAAAAATTGGATGACTAACGGTAAATATATACTACCTTGTTTTCAGGAAAATGTAAAAGATATTTTTCTGGATGGTGTTTGAAAACTAGTCGAAAACATGACGGTTGTGTGAATAATTTTAGTAATAAAAGACTACCAAACCTCATTTGTGTTCATAATTTATTTTAATTTAAATAAACAAGTGAATAATTAATAATAATTCACAATATTTCTGAATATTTTACGGCAGTAAAACCCTTATAAGGAATTTTAGTTAAATTTTGATATCGCTATTATCTCTTCCTCTTGTCAAAATACATTTTTTTTGCCGTATAATGTAAATTTCATATAAGAATAACGAAAATCAATTCCATAATAATTTTGATTACCAGTCCTTTTTTATAATAACACAGTTCTAGTTAAAAATTGGATGAAATAACTTTACAATTATTTTTAGAGATTTCAGTCTATTTTTGATTAAAAAATATATATAAATGTTAACTTTTTATTTTAATGTTACAATAAGTTATTTCTTTCTTTCAAAACAGAAAATATTAGAATAAAGGGAAAAAGGCAAATATAGCAATTTATATTTAATAACCTTTATTTAGAAAATTTTATAAATTACACTGAATAAAATCCTACTAACAACTAAATAAAATAATAATTAGTTAAATTAGTGCTTGAAAAAAATCTATAGTATAATACTTCAGTTTTAAGAACGGAAAAAATATTGAATGAAACTACTTTTTTTAAAAAAATTTTAGAACTATTACGACCACTTTTATGTAAGTAACAGAAAACAAGTCATCTACTCGATATTAATTATATATATATACATCATACAAGAAAAATATATAGGCAACTCATCAGATGTCAAAAAAATTTATATGTTAAATATCTAACTCATCAGGAATACAAGTTTAAATTATCATTAAATGACATATGCTAAACATTTATAAGCTTTGTTTTACCTAACAACTAAAAAAAAAAGATTTTTTTTATCCATATTGCTTTTGTGCAAATACAAAAGAACAGTGCATAGGCAACTTCATTCAATTGAATTTACTGTAGTCCAAAATCGAAAATGAACAAATCGAACCCTGTATATTTGTTATACTTTGGAGAATGCGAATTTACCAACTAAACTCTTCAAATGTAAAAAAAAGTAAGGGAATAAATCTCTAGTTTATAAGTTAAAATTAAACTCTACTTTAATATAACTTTAAATTCTCATTAAAGATCATATGGGAAAATTAACATAAATTTTATTTTTACTTTTTAAATCATAGAAAAAAGCCCTTCAATTCATATAACTTACACACAGGTAGAAAAAGAAGGCCGGGATACGTAGTAGATCTGATTTGAAACGAAAAAGAAGAGTCGGAAAAAAATGCAGCGTCAGCCCGTTCCCTTCTTTCATGCGGTCTGCGTTTTGACTTTCTCATTAGTTGTCTGATTGCCGATACAGCCATCAAACGGACCCAGATTTTTTTTTTATAGTTTCGTATCCCATTCCCCATACTTGGTTTAAAGTAAGGATAAGGTAAGGATAGGCCTTTTTATTAAATACTCTTGAAGGTAAGTATTTAGGAAGGTTGTCGCTAATGAATATGGTACATGTGACTGTTTGGGGTCTATATAGAGGAAGAGAATAGGACTATTGTGTGGAATTTTTAAGATTAAAGTCAATTGATGAAAGTAGCAACCTATAGCTATCCGCAAAAGCAAACTGAAACAATTTTAAAACATATTTAATGGCCACCAGGGTTGGTCATTTATTATTTTAAATAGCTATGAAAAACTGTATATCATTTCGATATCAGTTTGGATAACTTAAGCTTACTCGCGGCATTTATACACCTTTATTGAATTGATAAAATAATTTTACATAGAAATTCATCAGTAATTAAAAATTACAACTTAAATCCTCGTTACATATTCACGTCCTCATAGTTCTATCAAACAAATACGTATTATATATTTTACAAATGGTTGTTACACATTGAAAATAATAACAGTTCGAATAATTAGAAAACAAGAAGTGTTAGGAGATATACCGCTGTTTATTTTTTTTATATCTTTAGTATTTAAAAAGCAATTGATTTGAACAAATAAAAAGACTAAAGTAAAATTTGAAATTTCCATTCATAAATAAATCTTTTCTTTTATATATATTAATAGATTTTGCAAATTATCTGCAAACTATTGTAAGCTAAGAGAAAATTTCCTTAAAACAGTTACTCTCCGAATTCCACATTTCCCCGGTTTTGACAGAAACGTGATGTATTGTCGATAATGCGAGCACGGGCTGTGTTCAAACAACGTTTCTCTCAGTCGAAATTTAGCATCTGCCATTAGCATTCAATGACGTAAAATCTTATCTTGACAACAAATTTTGTTCTAGAGAAATTCGAAGCAAACTTACTTTCTTTTTATTGCAATAGGATCCAGGAAAAGCATACACCAAATGAGAGTGTGTGAAATCTTTCTTTAATTTATTAAGGTGAGAACATAGTTAACTAAAACAAAAAAAATCGAATTTTTGAAACCAGTGTTTTCTGATAGATGGAAGCCCTATATATCGAATGAGACCAATTTTGTATCGATCGGTTAATTATTTCTTATAAAAAAATTAAATTTATAAAAATAAACAAATGTGCAACGCCCCTTTGAATTACTAATTGTATGCTTGTATTATTAGTGTATTATATTATATAATAAGATTTTTTTTAATTTTGATTTTTTAAACTAGTTCACTATTTCGATGTAAGAAAAAATTTATGACGGTTAACATGAAATTAGGTTAACACGAAATGTTTCGGTTGTCCCTTCGAGTTCGTGTTAACGAGGTAGATTGTATTTGTTTTCCGCATTTTTCTCAAAACTATAATTTTCAACACATCGGTACACTTTTCTCGAAATCTATTGAATATTTAGTAAAAGTTTTTTTGTGTGTTATAAAACAATTTTGGATCTATTTAGGTCATCTCATTTAGTCTTACAAATTAAAAAAAAAATGTTTTATTATTTTACGTTTCTCTGCGTTGAAAATCAGAATTTTTATTAATTTAGAATCTAATAATTTTTAAATAAAATTTAAAAATTATTTGTGGAAAAAAAACAGGTGACCAATATAAATCTAACTGTTTACTTGCATTTGAAACAATTTTTACGTATATTCATTGTATATTTTTTCTATAAATGGTACCGAAAAAATACTTGTATTTTTGAAAATTCGTAATTGTATGTTTCAAAAAATAATTTTTTTCTAATTTTTTTTAATAAGATTCTTAGGTGTAAATATAATAATAAAAGTACAATTAATAACTTGGTACAATTTGTTTTTTTGTAACACTTTTAAAATTATTTACAGCCTTTCGAAATCAATACTAAGAATTGCTCATTTTCGCTGTCGCTAACTATGTTCTGCCCTTAATAGCTTCTGTTTTTTTTTTATTAAGGGTTCTTTCTTAACTGTTTCCTGCGAATACAATTTCTGATTTTGTAGCGTAGGAAGATCAAGTAGTTGAAAGGTAATATTAAATTAGCACTTGCGAATTTTAGTTGAATTAGTCTTTAAAAGATTAATGGATTTTGATAAATTTATTCAATTTTTGTAATCCAATTATTACGGGTAATTGAATTTATGTCCCTTTGAGAATATTAAGACTGAAGGAATAGAGCATAAAAGATATTCGTAAAAATAGATCGTATTTGTGTTATTTATATTTAGTGCAGATTTATTACGTTTTCTTAATATAGTGTTTTAAAAATGTAAATTTTGCACTTTTGACTTTATGTAAGTTAAAGCAGTTGCTTAACTTTGACGACACGTATATACTTAATTTCTTACTTATATAATTCTGGAAATCGTCTAAATTTAATTGCTATTAATTCACATTTCTTTCATTAAGTAATATTCCTTTTTAGTTTTACGAAAATGAGAGGATGTGTAATTATTGCTCGTTTTGATTATCTAATTGAATAAGAAATTTCTTTTATCTCAATATTACAATGTATTTAATTCAAATAACTAAAATTTTAAATCTAAATACATATTATTAAGAGCATATTTCACACACACACAAACATTTTTTGACTACTTTGAGCATTACTTTAAAATATCGTTAGAAAAAAAAGCTCCCTTTTTATTCTGTAACTTAATGTAAAGCAAAGATTCTACAAATTATAAATGTTAAATACAAATTGCTAAATATTTTAAAGGTACACTGTTTTATACAGACTTTAATGTGGCCGTACACGTTGAAAATGGCACTTTTGAATTTTTTAAAAAAATTTTTTTTACTTGTTTATATATTATCACCCTGGTTTCCTAAACTGTCATCAATTTAACTACTAATTTAAGAAATTATAATCTAGGTAATATACCTTAAAAACTTTTAAGAAATATGTTTTTCATTTTGTTCTGGCCTATTAATCATTTTGATTAACCGTAAAAAATGTTAAAAATCAGACTTTTTTCGACTACTAATAAAAATGTTATTTTTAAGAAAATGTTTTAGGTATATTCCCTAGACAAAAGTTTGCCGTTTTACTTGGTCGTTTTATTTTCTTAATAGGTTGAACAGTTTTTTTCTAGCCTAATTGAAGTTTTTGACAAAAAACTGACAAAAAATATGCATAAAATTACCATATTAGAAAAAATTGGTATGGATGCCAAATTTTACTTGATATACATAGTTATTTCTTTCAGCTGCACTAAAAAGTACTACCAAAGGTGTTTTCTAGTTTATATTTTTTTTAAAAAGTGGTCCGAACGTGTGCAGATACCTTAATATTTTCTTAACATTTTGTTTTCTGTGATTATTTTTAATGCAACAAATGTGAGAAAATTAAAAAAAAAATACAAGGCTCTTTAGATATTCAAATATACGATATAATACAAAAATACAAAATTTAGTTTTGATGATTGGTTTTATTATTGCCTGAATCTTAACTTTTAATTAATGTAAATTGCTGATTACCTTATTATGTTTATGTTGATAATAAAAAATAAAGTTTTTTCTGCTACGGGATAGCGTTATGAGATGCATACTTACTCTATTTAGCAGAAGAAGATTTTTTTATCAGTAAAGTAGTCCTCAAAATGACTTATTATATTTAATACCTCATTAAAATTATAACTTAAAAGCCGAAAACAAAACATTCTCCGAAATGTACTAAAAAACTATAGTAAGTCTCGAGTTTTTTTTTGTAGTTGATCATCGTTTATTTCGGGTGTTTAAGAAGCCAACATTTAAGTAGGTGAAAGATCGTAATTACTCGAGGGAAGGATATTTTTTTCTCAAGTTTTTTTTAAATACAGTATTTCTAGTTAAAAGAAACTCGAAATACAGACAGCGAAACAAACGGTCTACTGCATGTAAACGTTTAATTTGAACTTAATCTCTCTTTTTATGTAACCTTCTTGAAAACTAATTACATTTCCCACTAAGTAATCCGCAAAAGAAACAGGTTGAAATTGCGCAAAAAAGTGACAACTTTTAATTTACTTCCCTCATTTGCAGGTCCTGTCATGAAATAAAAAGTGTAAATAGCCTTTTATTCTAATTAGATTTTTTCACTGTGTCAAGTAATTAATTTTTCCCCCTGAGGCCCCTGCATATTAAAGCCTGTGTTTTAAGTCATCTTAAGGATTAAAAATGGTGTTGTAAAGTATGTATTATCTATTAAGGGTGTTGAAAAAAAGATCATGTAATATAAATCAATTAATTACAGAATATGCTAATATTGTCTGGGGCTAAGGGAGAATAAATAGCAGGGTGAGGAAGACGACATAACAGGTGCCTACTTATGTTATTAAAAGTAAAGACCCATGTCTTTTTTAATTTGTAAATAGGCAAAACCCTAGAAGGAAATTTCTATTAATTTATTGTAACTACAATTTTTTAGGAGTCAATTTATTACAATTTTGTCAGTAATGTAATTACAATTATCCTCTCTGAGCCAGAGATTCCATTGTATAATCTATAAAAAGTTTTTTTATAGTTTGTTTTTAAAAAATAATTGCTTATTGACATTTTTATTATCGATGCTCGTAAAACATTTTAATGGCTGTATCGTATAACTTGTAAATGGTATTTTGCGACACAAATCGCTTTAAATTTTTTTATGAGAGAGTTGCGAAACTAGTAATTTTTTTTATTTTAAAGTAAATTAGGCTTTTTACCAATTTTATGTATTCTAAGGAAAGATACATAAATACAATAACACTAAAACTTAGATGATGGGTAATGCAAGCTTGTTATTTATTCATTTTTAAAAGTTTAGTTTATAATATACAGTTTATAAAATCTTGTTATTAAAAAATACTTTTATTTAAATACATATATGAAGAGTACACGGGAAGAACCACTTGATTTTTTTAGAGTCTGGCCGTAATTGTGTCTGCTTGGCGGACATTGGCAACCGGAAACCGGTTTCTCTTTCGGTTCTAAATTAGCGGTACAAGCGTTCGACTCGTATCCACTTATCTCTGGCATGAATCAGGGTTGCCGCGAAAGATAAATAAAGCGAGTATTTGGTTTCTTTACACCAGTTTGGCCGATTTTTCGCTATTGTCGCCAAAGAGGCTATTAAGGAAAGCATTCTACGAAATAAAGCGGTTCCTCCCGTATACTCTTCATATATATTTATAACATTTAACAAAAATTAAACATGCAGGTGAAGCACCTTTCTAAAGTGTATATTATTTATAATTAAAATGCCCTTTGCGTTATGCATGTTGTTTTGAGTACCAAATTAAAAAATAGACAACTTCAGAGTGTTATTTTTTTGATAACCCTCGATTTTTTAAAATTTGCTTCTTGTAACATTGGAACAAAATATTAAAAAAAGGGTTTTTTAAATTGTATATTTTTCTGATTGCAAAAGTTTTTGAGTAGATAAAATTAATTAACCTTGGTTGAGAATTACGAGGTCAATGCAACCGTGTTGGATGTTCACAAAGGAAGCAGGAAAACACATAAGCTCGTATATTTTGATAATGTTAGTATAATCTAAATTATATACAAATTATTTAAAATCAAAACAAAAAAAATCGTTCACTGTGACCTGGAATAATCTCTTTCAAAGAAGCTAAAATAAAAAAAAATGTGAAGTTAAACATGCTGCTTCACAGAAAATCTTAAGACATCCATCATTTAAAATCTTAAGAATTTTTGTACAACGACTTTTCCTTTAACTGAAATATAATTTTCTTCTTTTAAATCTTTAAGTAAATTTTAAAAACACTGCAATATGTCAAGTATATAAAAATCTTCCCCAAATCCTTCAATTACTTTTCATTCATTTGGGAATTAACAACCATTGACAAACGTAAAATTTAGCGTTAAGCACTTCCAATATAAAAACCTCCTACAATCCTAATACCTATATTTTATTTTGCTGTGCTCGTAAAAACACAAAGAAGGCGTTTAGTTACATAATACACCGAACCTCAGTCTGCAAATAACTGGGAATCGGGGTCTTAATCCTTATTCAAAGGTTTGACAGGAAAAACGCAAAGGAATAGCTAATCCACATTCTTTCACGCAATCCCTCGATTAAAGCCCATTGACTGCCATTTTGCATTCAGTCGACAATCGCTATTCAGATTTCTATATTTTTTAGTAGTACTATGCTTCAGTTTGAAATAATAGTAAATGTTTTTTTTCTTTTTTGCAGGAGTTATTAATTGGCATAGGCTTTATGGTATTTTCAAAGAAAAAATCAACGAATTATCTGTAGAAAAGAGAATGATGACAAAAATGCGTACTTTTTATATTCGAGTTTTAATTTTAAAATTTATTTCCACAGAATTATATTGCAAATATCAGGTTCAAAAGCATTTCCATAGAGCTCTATTACAATTTCCATGTTTAAACGCATTTACAGACCTTTTCATTAAAAATCTTTTTTCAAACACATTTCTCAATAGCTATTTTAAAATTCGAATGTTTAACATTTTTTTTATAGAGCTAAGTTTTAAATCTTTATTAAATCTATCTAATATTAATTTTCAATTACAATTTTGTTAAAATTATTCATATTGTGTTACATTTTTTTCAAACTAGTTTTAAGTATTGGAATCTTTTTCTTTCTGTGTCTTTAGGATTAAAATTTCATGAGCTAATCGATTGTTTTATTTTTATATGTGGTAAACGGTTTTCAATCGATTGATGTTTAAACGGTTATTTTAATTAAGGCATTTAAAAAAACATAGTCTATGCTTTCCAAATTTAGTTTAATAGGAGTTAAAAAATTTTTAAGGTTCTCAGTAATGTTTGGTAACCATGTAATTATTTCTGACAATTGTTTTGTCAAAACCACTTGCATTTTGATAAAGTAATAATTCTCAAACTTTTCTCAGAGAATTTCACACATAAAAGTCTGGACGTAGATTATAAGAGGTGTGAAAAAGCAATTTAAGTTATGTGACACAATTTTATAAATATCTATGATTTTTAAATGTTGATATTTGAATTTCAGTATGGGGATAGAACATGCACATTAATAAATATGCATTTTAGCTGTTTTGGATAATTTACAAATATATTATTTAGGTGTTAACATTATTATTTGAATGTAAAATAAAAACTAGGTTCATTAATTAAATGTTTTAAAACGCGATTTTAAAAATCTTAACAATTATGCTATTTCACACACATTAAAATTTTTTAAATTATATATTTTATAATTTTAAATAATATTAAAATATAATGTTTTTGATTATGAAATCATATGTAATGAACATAAATACAAAAATTGCAGAATAGCTAAATTTTACTTTAAATATGTGCAACAAAATAAAAAAACCACCTGAATAGAAAAATAAAGATGGGATCCAGACTATTTTTCAACCTCACAAAAATTCATTCTATAAATATTCCTCTCTGAAAAGTGAGCATGGACAGCATAGACGGCTTTCTGATACAATATGCATTTATGAGCCCTTATAAATTGTACCATTTTTCCAATACATGCCTTTGCCATGTATCTGAATAAAAAGGCATATTCTTTTAGTTCACGAATATGCTTTTAGAAAATGAAGAGAAATGACATTGTTTCATACATGCCAAAAGAAACCAAAAGCCTCAAAACGTCATTTTGAATCTTACAAATCTAGGAGATTTGTATTGGTTGCTGTAAAAAAACATCCATTTGGATTCTTTTAGTTGTGGTATTCTGCAACTAAAACATATTTTCGGAATGCACGTGGAAAAATAGCGCTTCTACTACTATTTTAATTCAATGGTAGAACCATCCGCTTACGGTATTTGTTCAATTACGTTACTTTACATTCAAATAAATTGTATAGATGTTCTATTAATGCCCATTCTACAATGTATTAAGTTGATATATCACTGAAAGCCTAGTACATTGTAAATATTTGTTTAAATTTCAAAAGTCTACAAAAATTGTATGATATATCCTTGTTTTTTGTTTAAAAAATAATAATTACTATAATTGTCTTTTTCTCCCATACAAATTATTTTAAATGTATGTTTTACGTTTGATATGTTTTATGTAATAATATATAATGTAAAAACTACTGTTGAATGAAGTAACTTTGGCCCAGATTTTCAAGCTAATACCTTTTCATTAAATTTGTTCTTTAAAATTGAGCTTGCCTTTTCTAATTAATGATAATTCTGCCTTGACCTATGAGTAAAAAATATTCAAGAAGGAAGTTTGTACTGAGGTTTAATGCTTGGGCCAAAGTTAACCCCATTCGATGATAGTTGCTTTTGTTATTCACAGATACTGTTGACTTATGCATATGTTGTTCAGAATATTACGTTCAAATACCGATATTTTGGAAGAACGTATTCAATTGCTCACATAAGCAATTAATGTTATCACTTCATTCAATCAATGTTAACAATTTGGTTTTAAAAAAATTTAATTGATCTCCACATATTAGCCAACCAAAAAATTTCAACGAACGTAAATTAACTACTTGCCATCAGCCTAATTCTCCTCCACTTGACAGCATAAATGCTTTGAAACACATTAATATCAAAATACCTTCATAACCGGTTCCTACCAACTAACTGATTTGAATTTAACTTAATAATTTCAACCTAAACCAACGACTTTCAATTCATGTTACCCAACAGACTTTAATTCATGTCAATTTTATACCAATATTTTGAAATCCATCGATTTTCAATATATTGTTCAGGTATTATCAAAGTAATACCTTCACATACTAAGTAAATGGTAATAAAATGAGTAGCCTCCTCCTGTTTCCAGTGGTCCCTTACTTTTGCTTAGTTTTATTCCAATCGACAGTACAGTTTATTTGAAGGAACACAATAGAATACTAAAATGCATTCCTAAACAGTTTGTGCAAACACCAGATAACCATATAAACTCGTGAAAACACATACACTTCTCTCATTTGGCATATTATTTATGATAACCTAAAGTGTCTAATTGCAAACCTCACATTCTGTAATGTAAGAATAAGGTTTAGTGTTCAGTCCATTCATTGGCGACTTCTTCCAATTGAATTTGCCCATATCAAAAGTCGCCAATGAACATACCGGGCACCATATCTTAGTCAGACTTTGGAGAATCTGGGTTTTTCAACTAGTTACTCCATAATAACTAATATCAGATTTCAATGTTGCCCAACTAGTATAGTGTTTTCGACTCTCGTTTGCCAAGCGAGTGGGCCCGGGTTCAAATCCCGGGTAAGGCATGGATATTTGTGTTGTCCTAAGTACATGGGGAGAACGTGCTCGTTAAATCTGTGGGTCCGAAAGTCCTGTGGTCGGTCATTGCGCAGTTTACCATGGTCGTCTGGAGAAAATTGCCCCCTCCCCTCCAGCGACAAATTGAAGAGGTGGCGCCATCTTGGAGTAGAAGTCAGATATCCACCCTATCATGGGTACTCAAAGTCTTATGCCAACGGATGCTACTGCAACCCTCTTGCTTTCCAGGCTACGGCCTGGAGGCACACGCTACAACATTAGATTTCAATATACGTTAACCTTCTATCTGTACATTTTCAAATCCATCGATCTGCACCACATTATCCAGGCATCGCCAAAGTGATACCCTCACATACTACGTAAATGGAAATAAAAATGAGTAGTTCCCCCTGTTTCTTGTGGTCCCTACCATTAGACAGAACAGAGTAATAGCTCCCTGGGCGGAGGGGGCCTTAATCAAAGCAGGGATTTTCCTGCCCGCCCCCTTCTTTGTAGTAAGAGACGCGTTCCCTCTCGTGGGAGATTATGGCCGGCCCCCTATTCTAGAGCACTACTTTGCTGATGAGGGGATGGGCATAATGAAAAGGTTGGATGGTGTAAGGGTGTCATATGGTTATACAATAGGAGACGAAAACACCTTTGTCGGAAATTCTAAAATTGGGTAATCTGAAATAGTTTTCTTTATATAGACTTAGTTGGAGCATAATGAACAGGTTGGACAGTATAAGGGTGTCATATGATTATACAATAGGAAACGAAAACACCCTTTTCGGACATTCAATATTGGATAATCTATGATAGTTTCTTCTTTATAAAAACGTAGTTAGCGAAATTTTTTACCGTTCCGTTGATGAGGGGATGGGCATAATGAAAAGTTTAGAGAGTAAGGGTGTCATATGATTATAAAATAGGAGACGAAAACACACCTTTTGGAGATTCAGAATTGGGTAATCTAAAATAGTTATATTTTCATCATTCTGTTGATGAGAGGATGGGCATAATGAAAAGGTTGGATGGCTTAAGGGTGTCATATGGTTATACAATACGAGATGAAAACATCTTTGTCAAAAAAAAATCGAAATTGGGTAACCTGAAATAGTTTTCTTTATAAAGACGTAGTTGGTGATATATTCAGTCTAATTGAAAAATATGTATTTCTCTTAAGTGTTAGTGACTTTTTATTTTGTGAATGCCAGTTTGCAAATAGGGCTATCGCGATAGCAGCAAAGACGATTAATATTTGTTTTTTTGATGTGAATGAATCTGCTTCTATTTTTGATTACGGATCTTAATACCGAATCTGTACGTTTGCTTTTTAATTAAACTGCTTTCTAAACTTGAAAAAAAAATCTATTCTTTTAGGAAAAAATCTGTTGATTTAAAAAGTTCTAGAATTATTCTTCAATCTGAAAGAAGATTCTTTGAAGATTTCACAAAAACTGTTTCATCAAAAACAATGTCGTTTAATTTTTCCTTTTCAGATATTTTACACTGCGAGAGTTTCTGTAAAAGTTGTTTTTCCTTGAATGTGGTTTCGTCGTAGGGAAGTTAACTATAAGAGGTAAATGAGGTTCTGTCGAAAATGAGAATAATTTCGTTTAATTTAGACTATTTCTGACATTTTAACCTAACTCAGCAAAAACTGCGGCCGGGATAGCCTGGTCGTTAAGGACTTGGACTGGCATCCCTAATGTTGTTTGGTTCGAGCCCCGCTGCCTTCCGAAAATCCCTATGTACGCTAATGGTGACTGGTACACCTAGGGAAAATTCCCAAGATTCTAAAAATTTTACTATTGGTTTAATCTTTTCCAAATTTGGCATAATGATTGCAAATATGATGAACAATGCCTTTTGGGCAATTTTTTTATTTAAATATAATTGATTTATTTTAAACGGTGTTTTTCAACTAAAAAAAGGGGTTTACGCCAACACTCCTAGCATAAAAAGTTTTACATTAATTTACCTGAAATTTTTTACAAATGTTATTTCAATATATATCTGTGCCATGAACCTCTAACGTCTGGTGTAAATATACAAGTTTTTTTTAAAAAATGTCCAAGTGTAAGTTAATCGAAAAATATCCTTTTTTTGTGGTTAATTTATAACATTTTTCTTAATAACTTCTTTCCTTGTAATTTGTATGTAACTCTAAAGGGTCATTGCATGCATCAGCTCAAAACGAAGAATTTAACACATAATTAATGATTATATGATGAAAATTCAATGTGGTAGACTTGTTAGCGTAAACCTCTTTTTTTAGTAGAGAAACACCGTTTAAAATAAATAAATTATATTTAAATTTAAAAAAAATGCCGAAATAGTATTATTCATTATATTTGAAATCTTTATGCCAAATTTGGAAAAGATTAAACCAATAGTAAAATTTTTAGAATTTTGGGTATTCGCCTACCTTAAGTCCGTCGTAGTCGCAAAGTCCTCAAAACATCCATACCAAATCAATACCTCTGGGAATGACAATTAAATTCTGGGGATCCTCTAGATGGCATCTGTCTTTAAAAATTAGATGGATACATTTATGTGTGTGTTTTATCTGTCTTACTTGACGCAGGTTTATAAGCGGGGCTCTGACCAAGAACAAAAACCTAAATATATATGTCTACCAACCAATCAGCAAAAACTGTTTTTTATTGATTGTAGTTTCATCGCAGATAAGTTAACTAGAAGAAGCAAAAGTTTTTCTAAAGTGAAAACAATATCGTATCGAAGTACGAAAAAACTTCATGACTTTAGTGCAAGAACGTGCTAAGTGACATATTTGAAAAAAAATTATATTTTTGAGTCAATGATCAGATTATTATATCCTTTAAACTACCATCATCTTCTAAACTACCATGCCACGAACTATAATAGGTATAATAAAAAATATCTAGAAATATAAATATAAACTTCAAACAAAAGCTAACCCCTTTATCTTATACAAATTAAAGTTACATACAGTAAAATTTTACTTCTTTAGCTATTGAAACTTCATTTTAGAAAATTATTACGAATTAAGAAGGTGTAATTTCTTTTTAAAAAAAACACGAATATGCTAAGAAAAGGAAAGTTAATATGAGGTAGTGTATTAAGTCCATATAATATTAAATACCATAAGCTAGCCTGATTTTAGAAACACACAGTTTAATCATTCATGTCCAAAGATGAATTTTAATTCACTAAAATTAGCCTACAGTATTAGGAAGTTTAAATGACAAAATCAATGTAGGAATGAGATTTGCTCTAATATATTAAAGCACCCGGAAGCTTTTATTGAAATATCTGAAGCTTTTATACAATGTGATAGCAGTTAGTGTAAAATATCAAAGGACCTGAGGATTATACCATTAGTGGACAATAATAAACTATTTAAAAGACTTAAAGGACTTATTTAATGCTAATTTATGCAAACAATGAAGTTCTATTTCTATAAGCTTTCAGCGTAACAATTTTACTGTATTTAGATGTAGTGAACATATAAAGTCAATGTATTAGACTATTGCAACATCAGTTTGTTTCTTAAGTTAGGATATAGTATTGGAATACATTTATCACCCAAATGAAACTGGACGAGTCTATTTTGAGTAGTTGGGCTTCAGTTTTTTTGTATTAAAGGGTTAAGATAAGTTTCCTATTTTGCATAAACTCAAAGAAATTTTTTTGCATTTACAATTCCATTTTTAACTGATTTAAGCGCTAACTAAAAACTTTAATGCTCATTTTCACGTTGTCACATATTTATTTATTTACAACTACCGTACAGATAAAAATCCATTTACAGGTAGAGGACAAGACAATATTGTCACCTAGCACGTTTTTCCACTAAGCTCTTCAATTTTGTTTGGTAGTAACCTCTCGCTATAATGTGCCTCGTTACATCGCGCATTCGGAAAAATCGCGCTTTGTATCATGTCTCCCAATTTTTAACCAGTTTTTTTCTCAATATGTACTCTCCTTGAAATCGACAGAAGACACATGGTCAAGATAGGCGAGGCTAGGATAAGGTACTTTCTGTAGCACGCAGTAAAATTGCTTACGTTATTCAATTTGGAAGCTTCAAATAGTTCATAGTTAAAATGGCTGCTTAGAGAGTAAGTCTATCAGTTAAAGTTAAACTGAACGTAATAGATAAAGTTATAAAGTATTCTACCCAAATCTCGGTTGTTAATGAGTTTGGAGGAGTTTTATCTTTCAAATATATACTGTGCTTTAGTTTAAAAACTTTGTTGAGAGCATAAATACAGTATAATATTTATCATGAAGTATAATAATTATTAAGTCTCTCGATATATCGCGTATTTGGTTATACAGCGGTTTTTTGCTTGTCTCCCGGGAAGCGAGGTATTCCACTTTAATCTACTTCTGTAAAAGCTGTTTTTCCTTGAGTGTAGTGTCATCGCAGATAAGTTATCTCGAAGAGCAAACGAAGATTCGTCAAAAACGAGTTCATTTTCGTATAATTTAGCATTCCGTTTCCGACATCTTAACAAAACATGGTAAAAATTGTTTTTCCTTAAATGAATATGTATGGCAGATAAGTAAATCAAGAGAAATAAGGGAGAAAAATTAAAGCTATTGGTTTTTTTCAAATACATTCTTAATTTATTTTAAATGTTTTGATTTTTGTAACGTAAAAATTCGAATGTCATTATTTACTACTAATGTGTAACTTTCTTACTTTAAATAATATTTGTGTAAGTAATGGAGTTAAGTAAAGATAATTAAGTGCTTGGAAAAATAAGAGTTTAATTCAATCGTGGACCAATATTTTTGTTAATAATATTTTATGGAGTTATTTATAGAAAAATATTGTTTACTAATTTAACGAAAATTCGCGTACATGCACTTTATTTACATTCTTGCATTTTCATTATGCCAGGTAAAAAAATAATACAACATTTTTAATAATAAATATTGTAACGTTGATTTTGCGTTACACCAAAAAATATAATTTTGGAAAATGTTTTGGTAAGCAACTATAATTTGATATACTTTAGCCTTTTTAAATATTATTAGTTTTTCGTTTTTAGAAAAATTTAACTCAAATTAGGTTATGTTTAATACAGAACTTAAAACAATGACACAAATTAGAAAAAATTGGTTTTCAACACAAACAGTTGTTTTTGAATAGGAGTATGAAAAATACCTACTCTAACCTTTCTTAAAATTTATGAAATTTATATTGTTAAAATGATATGAATTTTTTTCTACAAGAAAGAAAATTTAAGAAAGGTATTTTAATTACTTAAAGATGATATTATACTATAATTATACTCTGACGAGAGACAAGATTTTTTTGCGAAAGGGAGGGAGCTTAAGCTTTTATTTTTATTTTGATTACAAAACTTGTTTAGTTTCGTCTTTTGAACATATATAAAAAAAAATTCTAATAAACATAAATATAAAGTCTGCCAATACCCATTAAACCCCATAACACACAAACAAAACACATAAAAAACTTTCATTCAACTAATAAATTCCAACTTATTTTTTTTATCTCCAAACATCCTATTTAAATCAAGTCCTTTTTATGTCCAAGCCATTTGTCGGTAATGTAGACAAATAGCAGCTCCTCTCGTCTACAACAGGTTGTCTATTCTGCGGCGACTTGTTGCTTAGCTTCGATCCCCAGTCTTCCGAGATCTGAGCTGGCGACTTTCAGGCGCCTCTTACAAAAGTATCCGTACAAGGCGACTCTCAAAGCGGTTACTCATTTCAAAAACAGTTCCCCCCTCGTAAACCTTTTGAGGAGGAAGACACTTAAGATGAAAGCGGATGTTTTAAACAATTTTCAAAAGGTTTCGGTGAGGCATGGGAAAATGGCCTTTGAGGATGGTTAATGATATGTGTTTTGTTGGGTTTTGGGGTAGGTTTATTGTGTTTGTAGTAAAGCTTTAGTCCCAAGATAATTTTTTGAAATTAGGGAAGGTTAAAAAGAAAGCTTAAAAATCGTTTATGCAATAGTTTAGCGTAATCATTGAGAGTTAACTGAAAGTGCTTTTAGAGCATAAATTAACTATTTTTTAAATAAAAATAATCGTGGTAAATTAAATTATTTTAAGTAGAAAATTTTGGGACTAAAAGCATTAAGTTTCTTTATCAAAAGCATTATTTTATTACAAATGGGCGTTTATTTGCTTAAATGTAAACTTAGTTAGCTTAAAATGACCGGCATGCCATAGCCAGAAAAATACATTTAGTTCATGTAAGTTAGAAATTGAATAAATTTTCTATATCATGCGAGAAGTCTTTCTTTTTAAATACGTTAGAAATAAACTAAGAGCAGAAGAGTTGAAGTATTGCCTTTGTATATACAAGCACAAATACAACCGATTTTAGATCTCCTATAAAGTTTTAGGAAACATACTTACAATAAAGTTAATCTACAGATGCAAGTGAGAAACTTTATGTTACAGACAGTATGCGTTGAAGTGCAGAATTTGGAAAAATAGGATTTTTATACAAGAAATTTTTTATGTATCTAATGCATTTCATTGTGGAAAGATTGCAAATCCGCTTATTACGGCTCAACTTTTGTACCGCTGAATTTAAAACTTGTAATAGTTATAAGATATTAAATTTTTGAATATTTCACTTATTCAACTCGAAAAGTCGGATTTGTCAAATGTTTCCTCTTTGCAAGCATATTGCATTAAGTTATTCGACGTTTGAAGTTAGTATCTGTGAAATAAGTTTTATTTTAGAATAAAAACAACAACTAGTAGCAACCAAATCTAAAACTATCGAGGAATTTTCAGATTAGAAAAGATTTCAGATTAGAAAAACACACCATCTCTACTTTTTGATGCCTCGATCTGAGTTTTCAATTTTAAAATTAATATTGCATTGTTGGTTTAAAGTAGATTTTTTAACCAAAAAAAAAACACATGTAATCTTTGAAAAAATGCAATTTTCCTAAACTTACCCTTAACCACACACAGCCACCGTGACCAAAGCATAGAACTATTTGAGTTCTTTTTCCACCATTATTTAAAGTCCCCTTTTCTCTTTCCAGGTGGAAAATTTACAACTGCAGAGGAACTTTTTACCAGTCACAAAAAGAAAACTTTTGTTTCGTAAGTATCCAGGATCCCGATGCACATACTAGATCTGTGTGCTTAAGAGCTTAGATTAAAGAAGCGGCGGGAATGCTAAAGGAAGTACGAGCAGTGAATTACGAGATCGTAAATGAACAACAGTGAGAGGTTTCCGGGGGGTTCGGAAGATTTACAACTGGGTACACTCTGTTTTACCCTTTCATTTCGATGAAAAACATGTCACCTAAGGAGTAGATTAGAGTGACGGTGCTGTAGCGATTAAATAGGTTACACTCATGAAGTAGAAATGGGCAAACAAATTAAATTAGTCGCTCTTATGCAGATTTTTTTTAAAATAATGATATAATGGTGAATTTAATATTGGTGGGAGTAGATTAGAGTGACGGTGCTGTAGCGATTAAATAGGTTACACTGGTTACACTCGTGAAGTAGAAATGGGCAAACAAATTAAATTAGTCGCTTTCATGCAGATTTTTCTAAATACTGATATAATGGTGAATTTAATATTGGTAGTGTTTTATTTCGATGAAAAACATGTCACCTGAGGAGTAGATTAGAGTGACGGTGCTGTAGCGATTAAATAGGTTACGCTCATGAAGTAGAAATGGGCAAACAGATTAAATAAGTCGCTTTTATGCAGATTTTCTTAAATAATGATATAATGGGGAATTTAATATTGGTGGTGTTTTATTTCGATGAAAAACATGTCACCTAAGGAGTAGATTAGAGTGGCGGTGCTGTGGCGATTAAATAGGTTACACCATGAAGTAGAAATGGGCAGACAGATTAAATTCTTCGCTTTTATGCAGATTTTCTTAAATAATGGTATAATGGTCAATTTAATATTGGTGAGAGATACATACTAATGTTTTGTTACTTATCTCTCGATTCTGAATAGATTTCTGCTTTAAAACTAGTATTATGCATTACAATTGTAACTTGTTTCAGACATAATGATTTGTTTAAGTTTAAAAATAAACTATTTATATTAAAAAACATTTTTTATTAAATTTGAGCAAATAGGTAAAGTATAGTTTGTTAGTAAAAAAATAATCAATAAATTAAAATTACTAGCATTAATATTAAAACTAAAGTTTGAATCCGCCATTTCTATTTGTGAAATTCGTGGAAAATTGTTTCGTATGATTTGTTTGAAGTTTAAATTTAGCTATAATTTTTCTAAATTATTTCAATTATTAGTGGGGCTTCAACTTCAGTGGGATGTGCTGATTGGAAAATCTGTCGTGGGCTTATAAGACTCAGTATTTAATCTAAACACCAATAAATAATTTCTGCTATGTCAACTTGTCTATATATGAATATCTATTTTAATATGTATTTGTTTATATAGCTTACAACAAAAATCAAAAGGTCATCAGCCAAATCTCAGGAAGCAACATATCCCCAATCAATCCCAAACCCAATTGCTGTCTTCCAAATCCGGTAAAAAATTCTTGGCTCCTCTTCCCCAGCACACCTTTTGTAGTTTTGCAGCTCCACCCTCACCAATAATTGATGCCCAGAGCAAAGGGGACGTTGAACATTAATGACCACCAGCTTAATAGGCAATAATCGCCGAACCGTGAAACGCCACGCCTCTCGCACCTCGCTTCTCTTCTTGCAAGTTTATGTCCGATACTCTTGAATAAAGAATAAGGTCTTTGACCAAACCTTTAGAAACAGTATGGTCATAAAGAAGGATTTGAGCTACACACGCTGAGGATTAGAGACGCTTTTTTGTTTTTAGCTGGAGCGTTTTGTTGTGGAGAAGCATTGCTCAACAATTGTTAAGTTGGTTACTATGTCGATGCATATGCCCATAAAACGGCGGTGATTTTCAGATATTTTTTGTGATTATTTATTCATATTTTGCAATGGTGGTGCAATAATTTTGTAGTTGGTAGGCGAAATTTGCATACATTGTAGAAAACAGAAGAATAAAAATAACACACATCGTCTGTTTCGGACAATGCTCACATAGAAAAGCTTCAATTGGAAGAAGAGTGAACATAATTAAGCCATATTTAAAACAGGGACAGAAATTAACTAGAACAAAAAATTATAGTTTTCGTGTATCAACGTCTCTTAAATAAATAAAAAAAAGTTTTACTTCAGTAATCAACCAAATAAATGAAAATGTTTTCTATTAACAGCCGTACAACCATAATCACGAATTTCGCATTAAAAAATCTTAATTAAATATTAAATAATTGGTAAATAAATAGTTAAATTAAATTACTTAAATAATATATATTGTTGAAGTAAATAGTTTATTGGTCTACCAATAAACTATATTGCACAAAATATAACATAGTAGTCAAACAATGCTTAAATATTGAAAAGCAGTTAAAGCTGCCCAAATAATTAAGATGTATACTGTCATAGATAGCAAATTCTTATACGGATTGAGAAAAGTAGCTCGACCTGTTAATACCATAAAAATGGGACCAGGCCCCCCAAATTTTCAAAAATGACATTGAATGTTAGGTTTCTTAAACTATGCAATCTTAGCTTTAACAGCGATATCCTAAAATAAAAGTTTCAAGTACTAGAAGTATTTTTAATATATTTTTTAATGTTGTTTAGGTAAAATCCCTTTATGCTTCATAGGTAAGATACCCCTATTGTTGACTTTAAACGCTTATATCTCAAACCTTACATTTTAAATTTACGTGTACCTTTTTCTCAGAATCTACTTTAAGTATCAACCTGAAATTTTGGTATAAGTATTTAAGAAGTCGGTTTCTAAAATTCGCTGGAGAGATTTGAGTATAACTATCTTACTTTTTTTTAAAAATATTATAGATGGTTTTTAGGTCAAAAATATGTAGTTTCACTTAAAAATTTATAATTTAAAAACTAAACAAAATTTTAAAAAATGCCTCTAGTAAAGTATAGTTAAACATCCTTTTAGAAACTAGTAAAAATTTAATTATAGTGTATAAATGGATTCTGAGAAAAAGGTACATTAAAAAATTTCATTTTAACAGGAATTTAAATGGAAGGCTCCGGTCACCCTTAAATATACTCAGCGTTTATAAACACAAATCAAAACATTAAAGTTAAAAAACCCTTCTGCATCGGACCGTTATCGCGCGTGCTAGAAGGGCCACAATTCGAAGAAGAACAAGCCTTCGATAACTATGGTAGTTCTCCAAACCCACAAAATCATTTGCCTGCAATGGATCATCACCGATAACGAAGCCAGAATTTCTTTAGTGACAGTAAGTGAAGCGTTCTACAATAATTGGATGTGGGGGTCTGTGAGTATTTTTGCTCTTTTTACTTATATCTGCGGAAGCCTGATAAAATGACTGGTTTTCTGCATTAATTATGTCTCGCTTCTCGAGGATGATTGTCATAAATGTCGGATTAAAATCAGTTTTGAGGATAGGATGCGTTTTTTAATACAATGCTGGTTTAGTTTCAGTGAGTTTGGCCATTGGAGAGTGAGGTATTAATTCTATTTATTTTACAACTGATGGCATGTTGTTATGTAATAATTGTTTGTTTGGGAATGTCATGCATGTGAATCATAAGCCGTTTTAAGGAAATCGAAGTTTATAAAATTTTGTATGTAATTGTTTTGCATATAATTTGTTTGGAATGATCTAACTTATTTTTTATTTGTACCTAAAAATAAGAAATGCGCAGCTAATTAAATATTTATATTAAAACAAATTTTAATCATTAGTAATAGGTCACTCAAAAATATTTAAATATAGCAGATTAACCCTGATTAAAATTTGTTTTAATATAAATATTTAATTAGGTGCGCATGTATTTTCTTGGGTCTTTAATAATAGTTAAAATATTTAAAAATAGTTTTAACACAATACCAACTTAAAACTAAATTATGCACAATGGTAATGAAAACACAATGCACAAGGGAAATGATATTATATCACCAGACTATATTTTTTATTTATATACGTTTAAAATTAATCAAGAAAATCTCAAAACTTAATTATAACAAACAGTTACTCAGAAAAAACTTTAAACTTCTCTGCATGTAATAAATAATAAATATGCCGATTACTTTAGACATTTTTTTTTATTTTGTACTTCTTTAGTCAAACCAAAGAAAATATGCTTTGTGCCTTTTAAATATAAAGATTGAAATTGACGAGGAAGCTTTATTTAACCGAATCACATAAATTAGGGGAGAGTGTTGTACCTTGGGACAATTTTTACATTTTAATTTTTTCTTCGATAATTATAAGTCAAAGTAAAAATTTAAAAGTAGCATTTCAACACACCAATATATTCCTTAATAATGTATATATATTTTTTAAATTCTGGCAGCTTGAAATAAAAAATCGCCACTCATTTAAAGTAGAGAGGATAAACTGTTCCAAGGTACAATATGATGTTGTACCTTGGGACATACTTTATAATTTAGTCAATAGTCATACACTTGAACTAATTTGTGTCAGGAAACCAACTTTATTTTTTTTTCACGGAAATTCATCACATGGAAGGAAAAAGATTTATGAGGTGTTGCCAGAATTATATTTTCAAACTTCAATCATTATAAAATATATCCAAAACAAAGCTGAGTTGCATTTTACATGTTTTGTCGAATTGCTCTTAAAATAAATAATAAAGATATTTTTATTTATCCAAATTATTACGAATCATGAATATGTTGTACCTTGGGACCTGTCCCAAGGTACAATACACTACATGGTCTAAATAAAAGCAAGATAGTGGACAATCTAAATGCATTATCATTATTTTCTCATACAATGTAAGAATATTGCCAATAGATTCTTAGAAAATGTCAGTGTCCCAAGGTACAGCACTCTCCCTAATAAAGAACAGTACAATTTTCAATTGCTAAACGGCATTTGATTGAGCTACTCATATAAAAGCATAGAAAATTATACTTGTTTGTACAAAAGCAAGAAAAAATAGCTTCGTTTTGTTTCAAAGGGTTAATCATGAATACAATTGTTTGAGCAAAATAATCAAAATGGGTTTTCTATTATATCACTGACACCTTTTTTTTTAAAATTATAAACCTTATAAAATTACAATCATTTGTTCAAAGCTATTTTGAATCGGAACAGCAAATATCTTAAACATATAACTGTCTACCATTGAGGTCTTACACAAGTGTTTTTCTAGTAGATCGTATTAGGGCTACAAATTCATTAGCACTTCCACCGTGTCATCGGTAGTTCTCAGCGTTAATTAAGTGCTTCGTGTTTTTCCACACTGCGCTGTAGATGTCAAAAGAAGAAAAAAGTACAGCTAATCTATCTGAGAATTTAGCACTAAGGAATAAAAAAGTCGAGCAAAACAAAGGTTTTTTTGTCTTTGCTTGAAAGAAAAGACTGATGTGGTTAGTGCGATAGAAATGAATTAGTATAAAGGCATGTTAATTTTTATATATATATATTTCTTGTTCTTCCAATTATTCATGTTTTCGTGAAAAAGCTGTGAGTAATTACTGGAACATTAATTTTAATAGTTGCGATTAATTATTTATGGGGAAAACAAATTTTATTAGTTTTAAAATTTGTGTCACCTATGTCAACGTTAATTTGTCTCAAAATTTCGAGATTTGCTTTTAAATATTTAAGAGCATAACCTATGAGTATTAAGAGCTGATTCTTATCCCATTAATTTGAAAAGATACTGACCGTGACGGGTTCGAGCCCGTAACCTCTTGCATGATAGCCTGATACTGAACAGTCTCTCTCCCTCTCCCCTTCTCTCTTTCTATGCGATAAAGTAATTACCGTTAGGGCCAAACGCTAAGGCTAGTATATTGGGTATTTGTGCTGACCGCCTCACATTCTTGAGTATTAAAATCATTTTTAATAATCAAAGTGTAGGATGTAAAGTAACATTTATTTGAAATTATAAATGATATGTTATGTCATACAATAACATTAAGCAAAAAATTACATTCAGACTATTTTTTTTTTAAAGATCTTAAAGCATTTTGAACTGTGAGTTTCAAAATATGATATTGGGATTTCTAAACTCAAAATGTTGCAATAATTTTTCAAAACAGCTTTATCTTTATTTTTATTCTTAAAATTATCCTACGAAATCTATATCTAATTAATTACCATGTCATTTATCTTTGTCTTTCATGTTTTCTTAAAGAAATCGTTTGTATCTTCTGAATGAATTGGAACGAATTAGCCGAAAAATATATTCTGGAAAAAACCGGAAGTACTTGTGATGAGAAAGCACACTTACCGGAAGTTGGTCTGTTTAAGAATATCCCTCCCCGGAAACAGACGATTTCTCAACTGCAAGAAATGACTTCCGGTTTACTCAACTTCAAAAGATTTACCAAGAACCTGAATTCTCGAAAATTCATTACTTCTCCTTTTAAATAACCAAACCTTTTTTGTCCTTCTCAAAGACTCTGACACACCATTAATAATTTGTCGCCTTTAATTAATATTTGACGCGTTACAAACTACACACGTTTGAGGAAATTAGTAAGGAAGCGATATTATAGGGTTTTTCTTATTAAAAATAAGGTCGAAAATTACTTGTAATTTTTTTTACCTAAAATATACAGCCTTAACAGTTTAAATATTAGGTGTTGAAATACATTATAACGTACTCGTACTAAATTAATGTACATTTCTAGAACTTTAAAATTAAATTCTTATACCTTTAAAATAAATTGTATAACTTAACTTAGATGAATTGAACAGTGGAAGCAGTTATTAAACTTATAATTATTTTAAGTTGGGATTTTTCTAAAATATATTTCCAACTATTCGTTTGATTTAATTAATTGGTTTCGTAATGAAACCTACTCAGAAATAGCTGCAAAGTTCCAAATTTTTAGATGTAGAATAGCAAAGATTTTTTTAAAAATATAAATACTAGTTGTACTTTAATTTTCTTTCAAGTGCAGCTGATATTTCATCCTTTCTGAGTTATTTTGATAGCATACGCGATACATTAGTGGCAGCTGTTTCTGTTTGGTTTGCATTTCTGTATTTTAAGTTGCTTTTTTAAAGCATTTCTGTGCATGAATTATTATGAATAATTTTATCAGCATTATTAGTTATTATCAGATTTTTTCTTGTATTATCTTAAACATTTTTTTGGTGATTACTGGTAAAATTTTGCATTTTAGATAAACACGCTTTTACAATTTCTGGTTTCGTTTATAAAGGATTTTATTACTTTCAATAGCATTTAAATGCCTCATTTGGGATAAATTGTTTTAAATCTATTTTTTCCCTTGACTCAAAAGTTAAGAAAAAATATTATTAAACTTAAAAGTAATGAAGTTTTGCTCAAGTAATGTCTGACAGCATTTTTTCAAAACATTTGCCAGCAATGAAGCCATTAAAATTTTTGATTTTATACTCCAATAAACATATTTTTGTTTCTTAGAATATGAGGAAGCTTTAGGAAAATAAAATTATTATTGAATAAAAAAAATTCATTTATAAAATTCTCATTCTTTTGACATTTTTTATCGGAAAAATTATCAGAAGTAAAACTACTTTTTTAAGTATCAGTGATCATTATTTTGTTTTGTTCAATATTAATTTTGCTTTCTCTAGTAATCATAAAATGCATAATTATTATGTATATACTTCCAATATGTACCTTTCCTAAATATTTATTACATATATATTAAAATTTTAAACTTAAGCTTAGAAATTATTATTCTACCAATTAAAGTTACTTAATTTCTATTGTACTTAATAAGGGAAATTGCGGAAAGGCTTATTTAAAACTCTTTGACGTCAGAAAAGTCAATATAGTAATCCCGCAAAAGATGAAAGGAAGAACTTTGTCGTCATAGAACTAATTAATCGAAGTAAAGATTATGACACTTCTGTAATACGACATAGTACTGGTTCGCCAGAATGGTATTACAATAATCCTTATTGGGGCTAGCAGAACATGCTTTGAGATAAAAATAGAAATACTTTTCATTCAAAATGTATACATAATTATAATCCACAAAGCCCAATTTTATATGTTGTAGTAAGTTACTTGAATGAAGTTGTGAAATGAATTCTATGTTATGATGAAATTATAATTTTTTTTTATTATACCACTCTAGATCGTGTAGAAATGTACACATAAAGTGGCGTATCGGCAAAAGGAATTTGTTAGAAAAATAGTTTAAAATTATTAATTTAATTTGAAACAATGAAAGAGAAGCAACATATTTTCGTACTGCAATCTAACGGGTTTACCAATAAATGTAAAAATCAAATTAGTCAGTGGAAGTCAAGATTTTAGAACAAGTAAAAAATTAACAAAAATCTTAAGAAAATATAATTCATTTTTTATGCTTTGGCATACAATTCATTTTTAAATAAAAATCAACATGTCCAATCTTCTGTTTTTGACCAATAAAAACCCATTGATTTTAATTCAACAGACTATTTCACCAAAAACTCTTCCTTATTTGCCATTCATTTTATAATATTACATCTCCCGATCCAAGACTCCATAATATCCATTATTTGGATAAGCCAAAAACGACACAACAGTCCCACACAAAAAAAACGTCATAACAACAAACTACTCCGATCCATCATATTTTTATTCTTCAGTGGCCCACAGGAAAGGCCATTTCAAAAGTTGATGAGATTTATGAAAGATCGTTTCATTTAATAGGCGATTCGTCAATACCAGAATCCCAGCGCTGTTGGTAGCGGAAACTTGTTGAACGTAATCAATGCCCGTGATTCATTTTACGACCTGAATCAAATATACCCACGATTCGGGAATATGATATCTGTTATTCATTCTGTGGTAGAAACAAAGCTAAATTTTGAATGCGAACGTATATATTTTAGGAAACGTTAGTTTGAGAAAATGGTATGTGGCATTTGATAGGAGAAATGGATTGGAAAATTGGAATTATAATTGAGGTCATGCAATTTCAAGTTAGTATTTATATTATTTCCTACTAACTATATATCGTGCATCAAAATGTTAATTCAATCAAAAACCTAACTACTGTTACATTAGTAAACCCATAATAGACAATTAAAATGCGAATTAAATTAACTTTTTTATGATTTAATAAAAAATTGATATTTATTTTAAAAACGAGGGGAATACTTTCTGATTAAATTAAATAGTTCTTCGTTAATACTATCTAGGAAAACAATAGGATTAATATACTATTTAGGTTTTGATTTACTTTATGAATTATAATTACTTTATTATGATTTAAGTAAGAAAATACTTAATTTAAATACTTGTGAAATACTTTCTCGCTACAATACATAGTTCTTTGTTCAAACTATTTCGGAAAAGAGACTTCTTCGAAAGCTAAAAATGAGATTTGGATGAAAAATATTTTAATAAAGCTATTTCTTACTTTTATCAAATTTGGTACTCTAAGAAAAATTTACCCTAAAAAGATTAGTAAGAACTCCTGACATTTCAGAAAACTAAAAGGAGCATTGTAAGAATATACATTCTTTTAAAGTGCATTCTTGTTTAATTAAAGTAGGTGCGATTGCCATTTACTTCTAACTATATTTTATTTTGTCTCGCTTAGATATATAGAAGGACGAACACACAAGAATACTTAGAAGAAAACAACCAAGAAATACCTGGAAACACTGTTTCCTCATTTGTTCTTATTTATGTCTTTCTACGGAAAGGTGTTTTCTTAGCATCGGTGTAATTAAAGTTTGTTTAAGCGTTTTTTGGGGGAAATTCTTTAATTTTTTAAAGTTTGTTAGTTTCGAGTTTTATTTTAAAATGTTTAATAATGTTTTATCCTAAAATAGCATTATTTACATTTGCTTTAAGACAAAATGTTAATATTCGACATTCCATGG
Source organism: Hylyphantes graminicola (assembly GCA_023701765.1). Taxonomy (NCBI): domain Eukaryota; kingdom Metazoa; phylum Arthropoda; class Arachnida; order Araneae; family Linyphiidae; genus Hylyphantes; species Hylyphantes graminicola. Next base: position 33,847,262 of record CM043123.1, read on the forward strand.
AGTAAGAACGTTGCTGTTTTCTTTCACGATTTTCATAAAAAAAAATCAAAGGCAAATTCTTATATTATTTTAATTAAAATTATAAAACGTCAAACAAAAAAAAAACTCTCAAAGTTGTATTATAGTATAGCGTTACCTAAACCTATATTTAGATTTTAAAAATTATAATTTTAGAATTCTAACATCCAATTTTACAAAAAAAAATAGACTTTAATGCTATTTAATTTACTTTAGCCGAAGATCTTTAAGCCAAACAGGTCTTTAAGCGATAGATGTTTAAGCCAAAGCACTAATTCCTGTAATTTTTTCATTCTATCTCCAATCCAGTTAAGCAAATTAAAATTTAAAGGGTTGGCTTACATTTGGTTGTTATTTTGATTTTTAATTAATTTGGGTAATATTTAGATATTAACTAACCGCTGTAATTTATTCATTCTATATCACCTCCAGGTAACCAAGTGAAAATTTAAATGGTTGGCTTACATTAGGTTGATTATTTAGATATTAAATATAAGTTCTGAATTGGTGATTTGCAATTTGAAAAAATGATACATTTACAAGGAAAAGAAGTAACATCATACTTATGCAAATGATGTTAAATAACCAAGTGATCAGTGCCTATGAAAAATAAATATTGAATATATTAAAATAACATCAATTTTTAAAAAAAAAAATATCCCTTAAAAACAAATTTGAAGAACAACCTAAGCAATTTTATAAGAAAACCTTATATATTAGCTCAAAATATCACAAAAAACATTCGAAATTGAAAACACGAAAAATTCATATTCCCCCTCCTAATAAAAATCCCACAGGTAAAATTTCCTAACCTGTTATTTAATTATCAACACCTCCATTCACCCATACATATCGACTGTTGATTGTAGTGACAAAAGGGTATGAAAAACTTACAGCGGCGGAAATTCCGCTATCTTCATTAATAACGCATCAGTGTCGCAAACAAAATGCCGCTCACATATGTCGCGCTAACTCAACGACAGCTGGGCTTAACAACCCTGGGATCTGTGACATTTTTTCTTCTTAGTATTATTCTTTGTGAGTCTATTAAAGTGATTAGGAGACAGGGCGATATCTTTTAACGGGACATCGAAACGATCAAGAGTTTGGGGATAGCGTTGTTCCTTGGGACTTTATATACATGTTTTAAGTTTTTTTTTAAACTTTGAATGCTTGAATTTATGTGTGATTATTTTTTTGTTTTTGGCAAGAAAAGTCTCATTTAAAATATTGTTTTTGAAAAGAAAAGTTATATTAAAAAAATATTTTTGAAAAAAAAATGGTTTTATTTTAAAAAATGAGCAAGAAAAAGTCAAAGTTAAAAACTTGTTTGAAAAGAAAAAAAATTCTAAACTTTTTTAGAAGTCTGTTTTTATAAAGTCACGTCTTGAAAATGTTTGGTACAAAAACTTTGGACGTTTATTTATAGACTCCGAAAGGAGTTTTTACGCAGACACGTACGCCTCGTAAATTTTGAAGCGTAATGAAGTGACGAGGTAGACTTCACAGACTTACGGAAATCGTATATCCGATATACAAAAGAAGACCCTTGAATTAAATGTAAAAATGTCGACTCATTTTTATGACCAGCACAAATCCATTACATGATAATAGCGCTTGGACTCAAAAAGTCTCAGTTTCTAAAAGAACGACTTTAAACTTTTGCTACAGAAGCCACTCTTGAAAATGCAATTAGTAATATAATATATTTTTTAGAGTGTGCATGATGTAGAGTGTTATTTATAAATTAAAAAAATTAATTTATTGCTAAAAAATTTATCAATTACTAGTAAAATAACCAAAGTATGAACAAATTAGTGCAAGTTGTGATCATGCAATTTTTAGTAACTTGCACCGGTTTGTCTTTAAAAAATGAGTTAGAAATATGTATTAATACATTCCAATACTTGAGTCTAAAAGAAAAATTTCAAAATACAACGTACACTAAACTATCCCTCTATCGAAACGTATAATTGTAAACGCATTCCGAGAAAACAACTGTCGCTATAACCACCATCGACAAGACGAGGTCTGTTCTTAGTCATAAACAAAATAATCCCCCAAAATACTCCTGACAGATCACAGTGTTTTGAAAAGGGATCAAATCCACCTTTTTGTCTTTATTTCTATCCAAAACATACCTGTATTTTGACGTCAGGGAAAGTTACCTGAAGAATCTAGTAACCCGTACAGGAGATAAGACAGCAAACGTATCCCAGACAGGTTACTGGAAAGTCTTGGCATTGATGGATGTTTGCCTGTGACGCTCAGGAATTAAGTGAAATTAGTGTATAATTGAATTGAGATTGTTTGAAGGTGGATCAAAAGTTATTTCAAGTATTAGGGAAAGTTGTTGGGGCGTCTTTGGACTTGTTGTTGCGTGGAAGCTTTTTTTGTTTATGAGTACAAGCTTAGTTGTTTTTATCTAAAGAAGTTCTCAATAAAAAAAAAGACTTATCGATGGAATTTTTTCAGATGATGTGCGATCTTGTTTTCAATTTTATGCATCCTGCGTTTTAATTGGCTGTTTCGATTTTACTTTTAAAATGATCGTCATAAGGCGTGTTTACATGAGCCATCGAATCCATGGAATGTTAAGATCCCCATCATGGGAAAAAGAGGTCGAGCAGGATTTCTTACTCAAATGATAGTCTGTGGCCGAATCCATGGTATGAAACATCGAACCCTCCTTCATTGAAGGGATTGCGAAAAACCCCAATGAACCCTGCAATTCCGGTTCTGTCTGGGAGAAAATCCCCAGGAAGAAAAAATTACTGAGTTTGCTCTTCAATCCATGGATTCGATGGCTCATATAAACGCACCTGTAGATGAATAGAAAGTTTCCTTTCTTGCAAGCTTCCTTTGAAAAATAATTTGAACAGCCAAAAGCACAGAAAGTAATTGCCATTTTAAAAATTTAATAAGTAATGTATTAGAAAAACCATTTTCAAATACCAAAACAAAAGTAATAAAAGTCAAAAAATGAAAGCATGGCGGCTGGAGCTGATGCTATTCACGACTTGAAACATATCCATTGAATATAAATCATTTTGGTTTAGTTAAATAATGGCACGCTAGAGTTGCATGAAGGCTATTGGCTACGGGACTAACCATTATAACCGCGGTCAAGGGACCAGGCCGAAACCTGGGCTTGGACTTAACGCAACCTTGCAGTGACATCATACTTGCTCCAGGAATTTGAAACGCGATAGATTTAATGTGCTTCAGTTTCCTTGTACACGGCATTATTTATTAGAGGGATTTTATTTTCCGACATATTTTTATACGATGGCTAAGACAAAGATGGAACATTCAATGTTAAGGTATCATTCGGTTACCAACTGTCATATAAACCAGTAAAAGAATATAATACACAACTTACGCCAAAAAGTAGTGTTAATAGCTACAAAATTACAATTTTTTTTATCTTCATATGTCCTAGTGTTAGTGTAGTGTAATCGTTTCCGGCTGCCTATTTCTAGCCTCCATTAGGAGCTTTAACACAACCAATAACGACTCGTAATTTAGAACCCTGGTCAAGTGACGAGGTCGACACCTGAGCGTGCACCCAACGGAACTTTGAGCAACATCATACGCTGACGCCGTCGGGACTTTGGACTCCACAGATTTAACGAGCATGTCTGTCCCAGTGTACTCGGGCCCATCAGTCTCGAGATGGATTTTCTACTCTTTCCCCAGTACAGATATCCGATTTATATGTTGACTGGCAGCAGGTGGGATTCGAGCCCCTGCACTCCTGAGAAGGCTGAATCATGAGGCGGATGCCTTAACCACTCGGCCACGGACGGGCCATGTCCTAGTGTTTCGACACAGCAAACTTATTGTCGTTTAAATGAAATTTTTGATCACCTATTGATATTATTTTAATGCAAGGAACTTAGGATGTTACACAATTTCATAAATACGTACTATAAGCCCCAATATTTAATTAGTATTTAATTAAATACAGAAGTGATCAGTTAAATGTTTTTCAGAAATGATTAGAAAAAATATATAGCTATTAAAATGTCTTTAGAAAAAGCTATTATATATTTCAAGTATGTTCGAAATAAAGACATTTAATTTTAATTAATACCCTTTTTTAATGCATCCTATGTCTTATTAACTGTTCCGTTAAGAGCATTAAATTAAAAAAAATTACCACTAGTACTGCTTTTTTAGATACATTGGGCGTTACTTGGAAGTAAATTGGTACTTTATCCTCATAAAAAGAAAATAAGAAGCAGAAATTTTTAAGAAATGAAATATTAATTCATTAGCTTACGCTAATTGCATTTGAGATAAAATTTCATCATAAAAGTGAAGTATTTGCTATTTATGTATTTCTTCTGACTAGCTTCTGCATTCCGCCCATCAAATAAGAAATTAAATATTTTGGAAAAGAATGTGGTTATTTAATAAGATATGCTTTTCGGATGACTCAGAAATTAACAGTTGATGTACTTAATTAAATGTATTTAAAACTCCGACGCTGTTTGTATAAATCAAAGGACCGATATATTAATATTTATTATTTTATGATTTTTTTGTAGAAAATGATTTGAATTCGTAGTGTGACAAGTTGAAATTAGCAAATAACAGTATGAAAGGAATGCTAACGATATATTTAATTAATGCGCTGTAAAATAAATAGAATAATTTGCATTAACTCAATTAAATTTCAGCCATTGTGAAAAATATGTTTATTGAATTTCAGAAAATGCGAGTTCACTTTATTTTTCCTTATAATCACGTTACAACTCTGTAGTGCTCAGATTTTATTATATTTGACTTTTATTGAGAGTTAATAAATTATTTATACTTTTAACTTCTGCGACTTGTCGTTTTTATAATGAAATGTGCAATTTTCAACACTAAGATCTTCAATTATGTGGGTGGGCTTGTTTTATAGAAGGTGTAGAAGGTAGTCGAGCGCTCCTTAGATATTGTACTCAACACTTGAAAGGGCTCAAAATTACGCGGTCAATATCCGATGTGTTTACTCCATGAAAAGAGGTTATAGGGGCCCGGATTTTCGAGTGTTAGGATCGCAGGCCAGCAGTCTGCGCGCTGTAACGGGTGCGGGTTCGATCCACGCCTTCGCCTTGGGAGTACTTCCTTTCTCTGTGACAGTAAAAACTCTTTCTCTGTCTGTCTTACTTGACGAAGGCTTATAAGCGGGTATCTGATCAAGCACACAAGCCGGAATATATATGTACCTATCCACCCACCAAAGAGGCTATAGTAGTGTAAGTTATATACCATCGGAGGAGGTTGAATGTATCCTGGTAAATATATACATAGTAGGGGAGAGTGTTGTACCTTGGGACGCTTGTACCTTGGGACACTGACAATTTCTAAGAATCTATTGGCAATATTCATACATTGTTTATTTCTAATAGTAGCCTTAACCAACAGACATCATCATAATAAAATTTAACACTAGCATCATTGAATTTATGAATTGGTGACAAAAAATAATATTCCATTACCCCAAAGTAAATATTTTTCTCATTCTAATATAATTTTTTACCTTAGTACTCTTACAAAAAGTCAACTGCATTTTATTTTCTTCATAAAAGAGAAGATTTTAAATATTTTGGTTATGAGAAAATAATGATAATGCATTTGGATTGGCCACTATCTTGCTTTTATTTAAACCATGAAGTGTGTTGTACCTTGGGACAGTATTAATAATTTGATTAAATTCTTAATAATTTGGATAAATAAAAATATCTTTATTATTTATTTTAAGAGCAATTCCACAAAACATGTAAAATACAACTCAGCATTGTTTTGGATATATTTTATAATGATTGAAGTTTGAAAATATAATTCTGGCAACACCTGATAAATCTATTTCCTTCCGTGTGATGAAATGTTCTAAAGAGCACATTTTCTGATGTATTTTGAAATAAAGTTTGTTTCCTGACACAAATTAGTTCAAGTGTATGACTATTGACTGAATTATAAAGCATGTCCCAAGGTACAACATCATGTTGTACCTTGGCACAGTTTATCCTCTCTACTTTAAATGAGTGGCAATTTTTTAATTTCAAGCTGCCATAATTTAAAAAAATATATTATAGAGGAATATATTGGTGTGTTGAAATGCTGCTTTGAAATTTTTATTTTGACAATAATTATTGAAGAAAAAAATTAAAATGTAAAAATTGTCCCAAGGTACAACACTCTCCCCTATAGAATTTATAGTGTACAAATTTTTTTAAGTCATTAATAACGAAAATAATAGAAACGTAGTATTAAAAAATACCTACTAATCAAATTCAAGGCATTGTACGTATTTTAATCAGTGTTGAACATATTTAAAATAATGATAATATTTATGTCGATTGTAACTCTCTGTTTTGATCATTCATGTTTTATAACGTTTATTAAAGGGACATACAAAAATAAAATAAAAGGTGAAGAACGTTGTTTATTAAAGGATTCATTTGCGTATACAGAATTAAGTGTGCGTTTTATATAAAAGAATTAAAGTTTATAAATTGATTAATAGCAAGGAAAAGATTAATATGTTTGTTGGTTGGTTGGTGTCGTGTCTATGGCGAAACCTAGAGATATCCATGACTGTGTAAAACACAGCCGGCAATCTACTTGATGTGCAAAGATGAATGTTAAAAATATTAAAACAGATACTCATAAAAATCAATGCAATATATCCGTTAAGTTATAAACGTAGCATATTGTTTTGAATATATTAAACCTTATGTATGTTAATATTTTATAAGAGGTTTAAATAACATGTAAATTAATTTTGTTTTGAAAAAATACCCCCCTAAAATCAATACAATTACTTGTTACGAACTCAATCGTAAAACTTTTATGTTTCTTTGAAGTATCATTTGAAATTCTACAGCAATATCCTATCAAAACAACTCTATAATTGAGATTGAGATAACTTCTTATTCAAATTGAACTTTACTAAAGTCATACCCTCGTATTTGAAATTTAAATTGGCTAAGTTTAAGAATAGCTAATAACGTACAACCTTTCACTAATTGCTTCACATATAACCATCCAATTTCTCATTAATTATTCATTCCTCATTCATCAAGTTGTGCAATCTCATTTAAATTTTCTAACACACCTTTAACTCGCATTTAAATTTGTGTCTGACCAAGACAAATGAAGATTAACTCATCTGTATTGTGATCACTTCTTTCGGTGCGCGGCTATAAGCTGGAAATAAGATTTAGTTTGAATGAGAAAAGCCATTTAATAAATAAATGAATAGTTATATGTGTGTGTGGCAATTGTAGAATACACGACGTCTTGTATTTCTACTTCTTTTTGAATGTTGGATTTTAAAATCTTCATTTTAGGTTTAAGTAGTTGAGAGTTTTGCATGTCAACATATTAATATTATATTTGTACCACAGTAATTTTTGGTTTTAAAGCAATATACGAGGAGCATCATAATTGGAAACTTGAAGTGCGAATTAATAAATTCATGACATATTCATAAATGAATTATAGAATAGCAGAACATCTGAAAATTAAATTTTATGTGTGGAATATTTCAGGAAAGTCAGACGGGTTAGTACCTTAGTAACATAGTTTATTATCTACTGTAAAACAGCAACACCTAACGTCCGTCGGATAAATTATAATTACAATGTATAAGCAGCATGCAATATCTTTTAAATAAATAAATGGCACTGGCGTATATTAATTGAGAATTCTGATTTTGGATTTGAATAGTATAGTTTTTAAACAATTAATAGTCAAACCATAAATTAGAGTGAATTACTATCGGACTGGTTAATAATTAAAAATTATAATTAAGTACAAGTGTATAAAATGTACTCATAAACTATTCAATAATATATATTTACCTTAATAATAAATTATGTGTTTATGGTGAAATATTATTGCTACAAACCTAGTCTCCTATATTAAGGCATTTGCATTATAATATATTTTTAATTATATAGAGTTTAGGCAACATTTGTATATACACATTGCACGTTTTTTCTTCTTCCAAAATAAACTTTTCCACTTGTTGAAAAGGGCAACAGGTTCATATATATCAAAAAGTAAATAAAGAATGAAAACGATTTTGTGACAGAGTGATTTACAGTAAGACATCGATTGCTGAACTATTTTCATATTTGGCGACATATCTCCCTTTTTGTGAGTCTATAAAATTATTATTTTCTTTTTTAACGAAAAGTAATGTCAATTGAGACCTTATTTAAACAATATAATTTATAATTTTACATAAAATGGCTAAAACAAAGTGCATTGTTACATTGGTGTTTGATAGTTAAGTGGATAAACTGAGATAACAGGCTTGTATTTGGAAAATAGTAATGAGTTTAATCAATTAGCTTCATTAAAAATTGTATAGCATATTATAAACGAATATTTGTAGATTATAATTTTTAATTGGTCCCATAAATGGTACCGTATAAACATATAATTAATCTTCTGCCATGTTAAATCACTGTAAAAAGCGCTACTTTAGCACACATAGTAAAATATAAACTTATCATAAATCATGATAAAAAGAAGAGGGCAAATTCTATAAAGGGTGTAGTTGCGTTACTCACATTCTTATTCGTAAACTAAGATAAATGATCCGGTCTGTTAATTGGCGAATTTTGATAAAGATAAATTCGATTAGAAAAATCGCCAATGAAGGATCCGGATCCTATGTCATATTTATTCAAAGAATGTGAGTTTTGCCACACTACATATTGCACCTTTCGTGTAAAAGAGACGTTTTATTACCTTATTATTACTTTTATATATATTCTAATATTTCATAATTAAAATGTTTCATTTCTTTCTTTAAAAACTTGTGTTATTATATTAAAATGTTATGAACCTAAAAAGCATTTTAACTAGTATAAGAGTATAATAAGAATTATAATTGTATTTGAATAACTCCTGTAGAGAGAATAATACATTTTTTTCGAGACTTTTTAATAACCGCATACTTTTCATTACATAATAAGTATATTTTTATAAACAATGAACAAACTAATTAGTAACTAGCTTTACTATTTATTAAGATCTCTAAGTTCTCCCATCACATTTATACCTCAACAAAATGTATTTTTTAATGTCTCCATTAAATGAAATTTAAACTTAAAGAGTTTTAGCTACTCCATCCTAAATTCAAATCTCCATATTTTCAATTCCATTACGATAAAGATTTATGACTTTTCTGATTCACGTTGCTGATCCAAGAATCCTATTTTTACAGCGAAGGCAGTGCACCAAACTAAATCTTATAATACACTCATCAAAAGGGGTATCGCATTGGCGATTTTATTGGCGCCAACCAAAATCGCGACGCAGTGGCACCTGAAACTTCGATTTCTATTTGTAACAAATACAACTCTTTTGGGTCCCATTGCTTCCATTAAAATTGCACTGTTTATTTTTTTTATTCCAGTTCGTTTCTTATTTACCAAAAAACAAAAAAGCTACTCAAGAGGAAAAACTCTGATACAATCCCTACAATTTTTATTATCTAAATTAAAATACAATGCAAAAATATTTTCATCTAAAACATATGCATTTTTGGATGATTGTAATCAAATTTGAACTTTTTTTTGGAAAGAAGTTGCTTTTAAGTTTTTTCTTTTTATTATTTGTAATTATATTTCTTAAAAGGAAATAGAATTTTTTGTTTTCTTGATAATGTTTTAATCAAAACGTGACAGACGGTAAATTTCAGTTTTTAAAATTCTTGATTCTCATTTAAAACTGTTGCTGACTTATTATAAAGATATGTCGCTTATATTTTATAGTTCATTCCCATGTAACTTTGCAGACACAAAAATAATCTCATACAAGGTAAAATGAACTATTTGCATTTTATGTATGGGAAAGAAGATTTTTCCATAACAGAAAACACAATTATGCCGTATTTATAACTGACTAGCATAAACAGGTAATATAATTGTTGAGATTAATATTTAAACTGAGAAAAAAATGTTTTCCTAAAAAGAAATTGTTTCTTCTTGTTATTTTTTTGCATTTATGCTTACATTTACTAGTTTGGCAAAAGAAACTTATAAAATAACACTGTTAAGTGCTAAATGCACATTTTATATACTTTGCATTTTGGTTGAATGATAAATAGAGAGAGGAATAAAAAAATTATATTTAGCTCAATTTCTCTCTATCGTAGATAAATGTTTGTTATTATGTGTACACATATTATAATCTGTATAGCAGCTAAAAAGTGCATACTTGGTATTTAAAATGTATAGTATTGATAATATCAAATATTGTTTTTAAACTATATTTTTTATACGTACTATCATATCAACAAATTGATTAGAATTACTATGTTCTCAATACCAAATAAAACTCACAAAAACATCTTGAAGAAGTAAACTTTTCTTTTTCACCAACTTACTTAAAACAGTATCACCCAAAACAAGTCATATACATTAAGGTACACAACTTCCTAACACCATTCGCCAATACTGTACTAACCTTCTATACCCAATACAAGCATCTGTACAGCAAAAACTTTAGCAATAGTAGAACCATGTACCCACCCAGCTTGTTAGGATATGATCAAGGGAGGGTGGCAAAAATCTTTTGGGGGGAGGAGGTTGGAAAATGACAAAAAATGAAAAAAAATGATGGATGGTTGGAAGATCTAAAGATCTCTTCAAATCAACGACATAAGTATAATATTCTTAGCCTGCTAATCTAATGGTAAAAAGGACGAATGAGAAGGGGACCAGATATCTAGTTTATTTGGCGATTAAGATTGCTATATTTGGCAGCTTATATCTGCCGTTTGTGTATGTGGCCGAAACAACTGAGAAAAAAATTATAGTTAAAAGGCTTTTATCCTATAAACTGGAAAAAACCTGCTAATTTTGCAGAAAACATTGCGTATGTATGTACAGAAAAGGTGTGTTATTTTCTTTTGACAGATTTTTTCCATAAAAATATCCTGTTAAAATTTTGTATAAACCATTTGCGTTAAAATTAAAGATTGTTCAAGTAAAATAAATGCATACGGTATTGTTTGTCACACCAGCGGAAATTTTTTTTGCAAAAGCAATGCAATTTTTTTAATGTAATTTTGCTATGTAATATATGAGGCGTATGTTGTATCATTAAAAACAATATTGTCACTTTGCCTTGATAACATATAACAAGAGAAAACTTCGTGATTGATTAGAATCGCACTAGTTTTCTCTGAAAAAGTCACGTGACTTTTGTATTGATGGTCAGTTTTTAGATTTGCCAATGCACAGTCCATTATATCTCAAGTCTCTGAGTCAAACTGATTCGCACACACAGAAAGTGAAGAAGAGTGTTCCACGATATCCCTAAGGATTCGTGGACTTCGTTTCGTACTTTCAAAGTGGACTTTGAGGTCAAATCATGAAACTTTGACTAATGTCAGGGAAAATTCTTTTTTATTAGAAATGACGGCGGTGTTTGAAAGACATCTGTGAAGATAAAACAGCTATTAACCGAGGAAAAATAAATAGACAAAATTATCATGTTACATTTTGTGCGACATATAATTAGTTTTAGTAGTATAAATGTTCCCCCGGCTAATAATATATTTAGTTGCAGCAAGTATATTTTCTAAAAGTTTATATTTTCCCTTATCTAGTACTTGCATTAGTTTAAACAACTTAAATTTTATTTTTAAACATTGAATCTAATTACGTAATAGCAATTTTTTAAAATTAATTTTGAAAAAACAATAAATATTTATGAAAAAACTTTCTACTATCTAGTGGAAAATCCACGTGCCTTGAAAAAGTTCTGGATGCTGTTCTACAACATTAACATGTATTTTTTAGAGTTATTTATTGAAAGTGAAATTTAATCAGTATATTTATTTATACATTTCAAACATGCAAAAATAATATTACTGTCATTTTTCAAGTCAAATAAAAGTAATGCTTCGGATAGAAAAGTTTGTCCTGTTTACAGAGATAAAATAACAGTTTATTTAATATTTTGATTTTGCATGGTTTAGATTTCTTTGTAAAATACGTACCTGACTTTCATTAAAACTTTCTTGTTTGGTTAACTTTCAAAAGGAATTTTGAGAAATTCACTTTAGAAAATCACAAAAGCTTTATGAAAATGTTTATGCTGTAAGCAAAGTTTAATAAACCAAGTAATTTTACTTTTCTATACTAAAATAACACTTCGAAAATCCATCTTGGGTATTCAATATAGGAATTAAATATCATCAATACTTCAATTGGTGAAACACATTTTATTTCTTTAAATTCTTTTCTTAACATGTTTATAACTCAGTGCTATAGTTAAGGTAAAAAAATAAATAAATGGAGAAACACTCTTTATTCAAATATTTTCACAAATATTTATATTCTCTGCTTATCACTAATATGTAAGATTTCCCTTTTAAAACTCTTAAGAATGGAATTTGAAAACCATACAAGTTTCAAATAAATATTTCAAAATGAGTATTCAGAACACTATTTCGAATGTGGTGTGAGAATCCCTTCTTTTACAAAACACCTTATCTGTCAACAATACCTCAGTAAACACAAAAGTTATTTTAAATAAATTATTATTTTTTAGATATTTCACTGATTTCACACGGTATTGGTTTCTATTCTATATTATTGAACTTGATTCATTCAATAATTACATTCTCAAAAGCAACTTGTCGCAATAGAAGCTGATTTATCGATCAAAAGAACAAATATCGAAGCAAATTTTTTTTAAATAAATATTTTAATTAAAAAATGTAGAGTTAGAAAGATTTATTAACTAAATGAAAGATAAATTTAATTAAAAATTAGAACCATTTGTGAATAATATCTTTGTAGAAAAGGTTCTAAATTAGTAATAGTGAACTCTTATTACTTAGATCCACAAATTCAAATTCGAATTTCCAGTTTCTTGAAAATAGGTTCCATATAAAGTATAATTAAGAACTCAAAAGAATTAACGCATTTATAGCTTTTAACTAAAGAAATGTGTTTAAAAAATTAAAGATTACCAAAAATGTTTTTAAACAATACCAATTTTAGTCGATCCACCAATGCACCTTTAAATAATTTAATATTGTTCAAATGAAATATACACTATTACCTCATATTGTTTTGCTGCTTGTAGGGTTCATTAAAGGAGAAAACTGTTTTACAGAACCACTTGTTCGCAAAAAAGAAAAAAAAGGTTCAACCAATTTTTTTCCATGGTTTTGAGAAGAACAACGATGCAAGTCCACTTATTTCTAATGCTATAATTTTTCTCTAATATTTTAAGATTACAACTGGTAAAAAGTGTAGAAGGATCGAGTGTTTCATAATAAGATAGAAAGAGTCAAAATTGCAATTGCTGATAACCTTGTTTATCTGTAAATAGATTCTAGTGCACAATATAACGTTCAACTTTGGAAATTCCACATATTATTATCAAATGATTGTTGTAATCATCAAACTGGATTTATGACAATAGGGTTTGGTTGAATTAAAGTCGAATGAGAGCTACGCAAGTATGCAATTTTAAGATTGTTAGTTATAAATGTAAAAAAGCTCCGTTCATACATTAGTTAAAATGGATATTAAGCAATTATATATATATTTTTAAAATTCAATTTTTGCCCCAACATAACTAGTTCTAAAATCTTGGTCTGGTATATATTTTTAACACTGGATAAACTTGATCATTCTCTGACAAATAAATTTTTTAAAAAATATGAACTAAAATATTATGTTCAAATTTTAAGAGAATAAAAAGTTTGTATCTTATAAAATAAACTCATCGCAATTTATCCATTTCCTTCCTTTTGCTGTCCATAATATGCCAATAAAACAGTCTTGATTGTATGCATAGATTTCAGTACTAAACCATTTTTTCCTCACTCATTGCATACAATAAAAAGTATCACACGCCACATAAAAAACCCGTTACCGTTTTTTTATACACCAATCTGTTTGCCGTAGAAATTACGCTTTTCAACTCATTGATGGATAGCGAGTCGATAGGAAACAAAAACTGTTTCTCCAGTATACAACGATTGGGACAAGACCTTTCATTACTTTCGCGTATTGACATTTCGTGAGAAGCACAATACAGGTTTCCTAGTCAGCTGTCTTCCCACCCTTTTCAGCACAGACTACAGATTTCGGGAAAACCAATCGTCGCAGCGGTTTGATAGCGTTGTACACTCTCAGAAATAACACTTTCATTTTTGACGATTCATGAATCCTCAAGCCTCATTTCGTTAATTTTGAGGATTGTTTCGTCAAGAAACTATTACGTGACTTTTAAGTAAAGAGACTTTAAATTAGACGGACATTCAAATCCTCATAAAAATGACGATTCAAATTTCCTCACTTTGAGGAAACGGAAACTCGGAGCATTTGCCAGTAAATAAATCGTCAAAATTAAGGAAAATTCGTCGTTTTTGAGCATTCATTTTTTAGAGTGTAAGGGGCAATATGTGAAAGAGACCAGAACTGCAATCGTGGCTGTGATGAGCAGATTTTCGTATGTGAACCTATAAATAGATAATTACAGCTGATGTTATTGTTTTGGTTTCAATAAAAGTCACTCAATACTGACTTGTACTATTGCGTATAGAAGAGATGCCATGACAAGTCATAGTTTCGTCGAGTTGGTGTACGTTCCATACATCTCCGAAATATACCATAATAGTAACCTTAGCTACGTTGGCTGTTTTCATCTTGTGACGTAATTAATTTCCATTTACAGATTATGCTATTGCTTTGGTCTCGAATACGTACGAGTTTCTTTAGTCTCAAGTGATTATCAGTAAAATACGGAAGTTTTAAAACTTTGTTTTGATAAATATCTTAGTTACATCTTTATATAACTATTATCGTTCAATGCCAGCATTTCGGACCAATCGCAAAAGCGGCGACCAACTAGGTTATATGAATTTTTCCCATTGTCAATTGACTGGCATGCTACTAGCAATTAGACGTTTGGACAAAATCTGAATCATAATCACAGGGGTGGAGTTTTAACAGATAGAAACTCGAATGGCAAAGTCGTGTTTGTAAATAGAAATGCCGAGATTCGGTGGGGATCTTGTTCAAGGTAAGGGAATAGGAGCCTTAAGTGGGACATACATGATTGATTTATTCTGAAGGAGACTCTTCGAGATATTAATACAGGATAGCAATTTCAGAGGCCACAAACCGCAATCCGTTATTCTTCTTGAGGCCTCTTTTAAAATTACCACCAACTGTGAATGGAAATTTTTACTTGGTGTTGTTAAAAATATTTTATTTCCTGATTATGTATCCTTAAATAGTATTTAGTGTAGGAATTTATATATATTTGAGCGTGTTCAATTTTTTTTAATAATATCTTTACATCCTACTAAAAAGGGATTTTCTTTTTAGTTGACGCTGCTATAGCATATTTTTCAAAGTACCTTGCAAAATTACGAAAACGGTTGTTACGAACGGTTTGTTAATTTTTATATATTACTCGATAAATAAAGTTTTGATAGCAAATTGCACACATGGCATGACACTTTATAAGTATTAGTCCATTAAATTTTGTTAATTATGAAAAGTAGAAAATCACAATATTGGCAGCAACCATTTTGATCATTATCACAGTTAAAATTTTTACACGATGTATGATCGTATTAGTTGAAATCTGATAGCTAACATATTTTAGACAAATTGGCATGAGAAATACAATAAATAAATTCTCAACCAAATGAAATGTAGCATAATTAAAATTATTAAATAATTCTAATATTATTTTTTTTAAAAATTACATACTTTTTTATACCTGAACTAAAGTAAAAATTAAAAATAATAACTGAAAGATTTAATCAATTCTGTATCACTTGCAATCCCTAACTATTTTCTATTTTTAAGACATTGTGTAAGACGTGTATAACCTTTTAACTCTAACAATGAACTAGTGCCAAAAACGTTTAATCCCCAAATCCCCATTGTCCCTAAACTAACACTGGAAAATAGTGCGAAGATTTATAATGTATGCATGAAACGAACCATGCAGTGACTTAACACATTATTAACGACACCCAGTCAACTACTACTTTTATAGCCGTTAAACGGTGTACCATTTATAGCGCATTCGCGTGACGAAATGATCCTTAAATAATCCATGGTTCATCTACTACGACGTCTTGTAAAAAATGAGCAGAAGATGACCGGTTTTCTTTACAATCAAATCTATTCCCTGGTGGCCAGTTCTGCTTTAAACCAACGATATAAATGTAATGGACCGCTGTTTTAACAGTAAAGAGGCCGTTGAGAAGGGGGCTCAGATGAATTTCGCGAAGTCACTAATTTGGCGAGAATGGTTGCTACTTTTGGCAGTTTATAGCTACCGTTTGAGTTTAGTGTAAGAAAATGCTAAGATAATATTTGAAAGATATTTTTGTTGTAGTTTCGATATGTATGTCATTGCGATATTGTTGGTTATGGTTAACAACTCTTTTACGTCCATTTTAGAACATTGAAAAAGAGTAAGTTTCGTGATTGTTGTGACCTGCACATTTTTTCTGGCGATCGATTAGAAAGTCACTTGACTTTGAATAAGTGATGATGGTCTCTTTTAGGTTTGCCACTGCAGTTTCCGCTCAATCTCAAGTCTCTGGCGAGTTCTGCTTTGAACCGTTTCGTCTCTCGTTAGCAGTGGCGTCCGTCTTTTTGTCCCTTTTCATCAATGATTAATTAAGACCACTAGGGGAAGTTAGTCTCGCCCAGAGTATACCACGCCCAATCTGGCTCATAATTCACTTGAGGCTTGAGTGGGTATCAATGTGGTGGGCTGCTATGGACGTGTTTAGTTTAAACATGACAGTTTTCTTTATGGTATAGGCAACAGATCGTTATAGTGGTTTGAGGAAATAGTAGATTATGTTTTTGGATAAAAATCAGCTGTATAAGATTATTGTAATTAAAGATATGGTTTAATATTACTGCAAAATGATATCAGGACCAGCAATACATGTGTACAAAGGCGTTGTCGCACTCGAATACAATATTTTCATTAAAAAATGAGATTAAACCATATCACAAATTTAAACGTACACTAAACAGTAGAGTTTATATGAGAAAAAAATCGTAGATTATTGATAAGACCATTTTTGTGTCAAACACTTTTACCATAAGCATTATTTCCCAATAGTTCAGTCAAAGTAGACAAATGCATCAAAATAATTGCAAAAGAGGCAAATTAAGATGTGGCCCAGAATAATGTCCCAAGCAGCATACTAAAAATCAAAACATTAGGGGTTGAAGGGAAACAGCTCTTTTGGCCCCAATCTTTAGTTTTTTATAAAATCTAAAAATGTAATATTGCTCGAATTACTACAAAACAGCCTCAAATTAAATTGATTTGACTGACAGCGCATAGTTGTTCGATTAGCCCTAAAAAAATTTTCAAATAAACTTAACTAAGTAATTCTCTCAGCCATGAGTAATATATTCAGCAACGTATATAATATTTTTAGCTCTGGAAGTGAAAAAAAAATGGTGACTGCCATCTTGGTTTGACCGTAAACATCTAAAAAAGGGCTAAAATTGTTTAAATAACATCAAATCAATCCCAAAATGATATCAATTAAAATAAATATCATTTTTAACAACTATATACTGTTCAATGCGGTATGCAGAGATGCCTTAGTGGCCGCCTTCTTATATTCACCATAAATATATCAAGAGCAATGAACATAAGTGCTCGAATAGCTTTGAACAAATTAAATAGATTTAAAATAACAAGCATTGTTTGATTCAGAATAATGTGCTCAGAAATATATCTAATCGATTGCTATGGAAACCGGTTAAAACCGTCATTTTCACAGCCATCTCGAATAAGCCACCACTGTCTAACGTATGCTAATTTTGCTCGAATTTTTAAAAATAAATTTGAAAAAGAATACAATGAATACTATATTTGACGATCATAAAGTTTCATCAATATTCAGGAAAATAGGAGTAATCAGGAATAAGCAGTAGTACACAAATTTGTTTTCAATGTTAGTTTTGTATATTTGTTACGTCTACTTTCATTAGACTAATAAATCTAACCAGGTTTTTAATTTGTTGGAGACAGTATGAATAAATTTATTTTTAAAAGATATAATTATTTTTCAAGTAATTATAAATAAATAATTTTGAGCTCTTTGTACTAAATATTATATTTTTTTTTCAAAACGAAACTTTAAGTATGAAGACAAAAAAAAAAAAAAACCACGTAAAAAGGGCATTTTGACACATTCTAGCCGCGCCTTATCGAAACGTGAGAAAGCAATCCCACATTGATGTAAAACACGAATATCTTGAATAATGAGATAGGATACAAGATAACGTGACAAAAACAAATAAGACTATATTATGTTTCTTGATCCCAAGTACTCGAAGCGGAGGCCTAATCAGAATATAAAAACCCTTCAACTTCTTGATGATTTTTTACGCGCCGCAGAAACGCTTTACATATTCCCGATACATCGAACCCTTAAATCTTCATTTCCAGAAAGAAAGAGCATTAACACCATCGAAGAAAAAAAGTACTACAAACAAAGAAAGACAGAATGAAAGTCGCCTTCTTTCTTGGCATCTTTAATTCAAATCAGCCCAGATGTCAGTACCATGATTTGCATCGTTCTTTACTTCGGTTGGGCCTTGCTTCAAGACTATCTTTTTCTTATTAGGGGTTGTGGAATCCTCTCCCCGCATGGGGAATTTTTGTTTCTATCGTTTGCATATGTTTCTTCGCTTCACAGGTCTTCTCTGACAGACAGAAATTTTGAACTGCTTTCATCATAAGAAAAAATGGAAATATATCCTAATATCGAGGTTTTCTTTGCCAATTCGTCTTTACATTTAAATTCAATAGGAGTGTATAATAGTGAAATCATAAGTGTAAAATAATAATTTAACGATACAAATTATGAATGAAAAGTATGTCTACTAGCAAATGCATTGTTTTTTCTTTAAAGCCATTCCATATTTAATGTTAGTGGTAATGAGAGCTTTATATATATCTTATACATTATTTTTATACTTAATAATTTAAAATGTATAAAACTATTATTAATATAATATATTCTAACAATTTTTCATATAATCAAGTTTTTAATTAAAATAGTTATATGTTTATATATTTAAAGCTAATTACAGCTTTACATGCATAATGTGTTATTTTATACACACCTAATCGGAGTAAGCTAATAAGCTTTTTTTTAAAATTTGTGTAACTTTACATTAACTTTTACACTGTACTTAATAATTTTAAACGTATAAAACTATCATATTCCATTGTTCTCTTAAAAACACTTAATTACACATTCCAATTTAATAAATGGTATATTTGCGGTGCTAATCCCAATACATCAAAGCTATTACAAAAGTTAACTTCTTAAACTCTAAAGTAAAACGTTTGGTTGGGTACCTTTATTTTATTGCTTTATTTTCTCTGCATCTTTAATTCAAATCAGACCAGATGCCAGCTCCCCAAAATTTGCATCGCTCTTAACGTCACCTGTTTTGAGGGCCCTGTATCAAACCTATCTTTTTCCTATTAGGGGAAGAGATATCCTTCCACTGTCGAAATTTTTATTTAGAACTTTTTCGCGCGTTTTTTCACTTCACATGATTTCTCTGTCAGCAATAAGAATTATTTTTGATGCTTTATGTTCATGGAATAAGATTTTTTTTAGTTTAAAAGATTAAATGAAACCATAGAAACAAACCAATGAGATAAACAAACAAATAAGATAAACAAACAAATTAGATCAACAAAAAATAAAATATAAAAAAAGAAATCTAGATATATTTGTTTAAGTAATATTTCATTAATACGAGTTCATTTACAATTTAATTATGGTACAATTGTTGCATAAATTCTAATGAATGGTTATACAAGTATTATCGTACATAAAATCGCATTAAATTTCCACAATTTATTTAAATAATATGTATGTATATTAACTTGTAATTACGAAATTCAAATGCACTTCATTTCTTTTTGCCCTACAAAAGCTATACTTTAGTATCCTGTCTAGACTGTCCAGCGAAACGAAACTAGTATTTACTGTTGTTTAGCGCAGACTATAAAAGGCTTGCAATTATATCTAGATAAAATGAAGACTTTTTGATTAAATAAAATACGTACGAAAGCTACATGAAGCAAAATACTCAGATACACATTTTTACTTATTTAAAGTTTATGGCATCCTTAGAATGTTTTTATACATGAATCCTTAGAAGATCTTTACTGCTTAAGAATCCTTAGAATTCTTCCATGCAAATTAAATTTAGCTTAATAAACTAATTAAAAAATTACTGTGAAAAGTGGGCACATCGCTTTATAATATGTTTAAAGAAAGTGACAGACTAACGTTATACTTTAATTTTAAGTTTATTAAATAAAAAAAATAAGAAATAACAATTTTTTTTTAATTGGGTTATAGTGGGTTATAGCTATTTTCTTTAGTCTAAAATATACGTACTTAAAAAAAACACTAAAAATCATACAATATGAAAAACTTGGTAATTTATATTATAACTCAATAACAAATATTATTTTAAGCTATCGTTTGATTGATGGGCGTCATAAAAATACTATTGGTACTAATTATCAGTTTATTGATTAGTAAATCAGACAAATATTTGTACTAATGTTAGGTGTTCTTGAAATTGCTTTTCAGGCGTAATAATATTTCATTTAAATATATTTTCTCTTTAGAACCATTAGTTTCCAGTTTTACTTTACAAATTTAAAATTACAGACTATCAAATCATAGTTTATATATTATTTTTGGAAACAACTATCAAAACTTAATATTAGATGTAAAACGAGAGAAATGAGTAAGAAAAACTAAGATTTATAATTAATTGAAAAGTGGAGGTTCTTTCAAACTAATAGAAATAAAGTTAGTTTTTGATCCGCTATTCTCTTTATTAATAAGGGCAGGTTGATCTTGCAGTTACAGTATTAAAAAGCAAAAAAAAAACAACTTTTGGCATCAGTAGTAGAATAAATCCATTTTTTAAGCTAAAAATATTTTTTAAACTAAATCTATATGTTAGAAAAATCAACGAAGCAATCAAAGGCCAATTTTAACTAAAACCATTTTTGTTCTAAGACATCCCTTAACTTCAACATATCTAGTTTAGTGCTTCAGGAACAAAGTGAGCCAAAAGAAATGTTGACTTATGTTGTTCTAGAAATGACTCACCAAAGTGTGTCTTTGTTAAAATACATTCAGTTAATAAAACTACAATGTTCAAGTTAATATTAGATGTATCCAATCACCTGAAAAATTTCCAGCTGTTGTTAGGTCTGAAGAACACGTCAATTCCTTGCATTTCAGCTTCAGTCATATTACCTGACGTAGACATAAACTTTGAAAAACATTGTCCTGTATTTTTAACCATTTAATTCAATCGCATGATTTATTTTTCCACTCCATAGTACTTTTTCAGTAATCGGTATAAAGAGAAGAATATAGATATAAAATATTTCGTGAGTTTATTTATAAAAGATTGTATCTAAAGACTCGATTGAAAAAACAATACATTTTGACAGGTGCTGGAATTTTAGGCCCATTTATGATACAGCTAAAACTATACTATGATATAGTTAAAAAAAGGAAAATGTTGCTTTTAATAAAAAAAAAGGTTTTCATAGTCATTTTTTGTATTATATAAATGAAATAAACTGACTTAAAACTTAAGTTTTAGCCATTGTTAGGAAATTTACACATACGATTAGATTTTCTTACTGTTAAATGATGTAGACACTTTTGAAACTGTTTGTGAATTTTTTTTATCTATATTTACTTCAGCTATAGATGAGCATTTAATGAAATATTTTAAAGAAGTAGCTTTTATTGATTTTATTTACTATGCTCATAATTAATTCAGTTAAAAAGTAATGACTTTTAAGTAAGCTTTAAATTTTAGTTAGACAGTGTATTTGAACTTTTACTGAAAGTAGAATGTGACATTTTTAAACAATATATTGTAAAATAGCCTTGTTGCTTTTAAACACCTTTAATTTTACGGTTATATGAACAATAAAATTTAAAATGTAAATAAAAATAAAATAAAAAGAATATAAATAAATAAAACACAAAATAAAATAGAAAATATAAAATTTATTTTTAAAAATTAAATAAAAATATTACCTTAAATGTAAGGTGATAACTTGTCAATATAGTGAACGAATATAATAATATATATAAAAAAATTAATGTTTTTCAAATATATTTTTCCCAAGCCAATTAACTACGAAATTATTGAATAATTCATTTATCTTCCTTTAGAAACAACCATAACTATTTTATTTTATTTTGATTAAATTAACGATGTGTTAAAGCAACCAAAAGTAAAAGTATTCATGAAAATTTTAGAGAAATTTAAATCAAAAGGAATAATGATTAGATGGTTAGAATTATGCCACTGGGCCTCTTCCACAAATCTGAAGCAGATGAAACTTGACAAACTCTCCCCATGAATGGACGGTCTCATAGAATTAAATGAAGGTTTATCTCAACAATTTGTTAAAGCTCGGGGAAACATCAGGGAAATCGGACTGATTTCTTTGCACGTAACATCAATCGAACCTTCGTTATAACCCGCAGTTGCCCATGCGAGTCGTGCTTCAAAGTATTACTTAGACAATGCGGTAACTGAAAATTGACTAATTTGAAATAAAATGACTTTAAAACTGTGAATACAAATCTTAAATGTATGGGAAAATATTTGGTTTAGAGAATGAAACTTATGTAAATGTACAAGACGCTATGCTCCAAAATGAATATATTTAAGGTGAAGGTTAACTTTGTTAAAGAAATTAGAGTAAATCACATAGGGGAGAGAAGGGGAATGGCGCCACCTTAAGGGAAATTGAATTTTCATGCAAAATTGTGTTGCAATTAATATAAATTGTAATGATTATAGCATACTACAGTTCATAACCTATCTTGTAGTGATTTTTACAAATTTAAATTTTTAATAGAAACTGAATAAAATTGTATTTTTCAAAAGCTCGCACAGTGGCGGGATTACCCCGGTAGCTGGGGTAATGCCGCCACCCCACTGGGGTTATGCCGCCACATCAATAAACAAATCGAATAATCTATAAATAATGGAAAATTACATAATAAAGCAATACATATAGAACTAAAATAGTTTCATTTAACTTTGGAATCGTAAATTGTACAGGGTACAGCTCTTTTATTAACTTTCTGTGTGCAACTAACTATGCAGGGTTTCTTTTAAAGCTTCGTTGGTCTATTTGACCAGTTCAATTATTCTTTTTCGAATACGTGGCATCTCTAACGAAAACTAATAGGTTGTAGGGCCAATATATGAAATTTCTATTTTACGGATTATGCTGCCATCCTTTTGCATGTGGCGGCATAACCCCAGAGTGATGTGGCGGCATTACCCCAGTAAGACAAAATGGCATAGACGGTTGTTTAAAGAAAGGTAGTTAGCCTAGCGTCCAAACTAACGACGTGATAAAATAGCCAAATAATTACTCTTTTAAATTATATATAACTTATTTATCTAACTTAGAGATAGCAGTTACTTATCGCTTAATTTCAGAAGGCTCAAGATTAGATGAAAATCACTAAAAACCGTATTTTTTAAATAACTTTACACCAACTCACCACACGGCCATTAGCGTCTATACTACAAATTACTTAGTTTCCTGCTACAGGTCAGCGCTCACAGCCTCCCTCCCACACACACCACTGGCGAGATACAAGGGGTGGCGGCATTACCCGAGGTGGCGGGATTCCCCTGCTCTCCCCTATCCTTAACAAATAGTACCCTAAATCAGAATTCGAAACCACACAATCGAAAAAAAAACAAGATTTCATCACTAGCATACCATATTGCACAATCACACTTCGATGTCGATCCGCTATCCTGATGTCAGAATGATATTGGTTTGACGTTGGACTGATACAGTACGATATTGTGTCCCACTAGGAAAAAGTTTCACTAACTGCAACAAAAAGTATGCAGTTTTAACAGAAAAAAAAACTGTAAGCTGGTGTGAAAGAAAAATACTTAAAGATATAGAGAGATATTTTTTTATTTTTTCTGGGCAATTTGTACGCAATAAACTGTTTTTAACAAACAAAAATTGTACAGAAAATACGAAACTTCACCTCCCCCCAATCACTTTCATGACAACTGAAAAAACTGATTTTTGCTTAGACCAGTTTGTTTTTACAGAAAAAAATGTCAGCAGAAAATAACAGTATTTTCTGTAAAACCAAGAGATTTTTTTTACAATGTATGTGTCTCAAATTCAAAAGGGTGAAGTAGTGAATGGACAGATTAAAAGCAGAAAAATAATTAAACCTAGACAAAAAAAAAACTTTGTTCACCAAAAACTAGTCTAAAACATCAAAAAATAAATAAAATAAGGGAACATTTGAGATTGTTTTGCATTTTACTTTGTTTTTTACAAAAGGAATTTACTTTCATCAAGTGACCACAAGCCCAAAAGTTATTTTTCATAAGACATTGTTTCATATATGCCCTATAATAACATATAATATGCATTAATATCCTAATAACTTTATCTTAATACCAACTAAGTGCAGCCAAACGTTTAAGTTAAAACTTTGTCAAAACCAAGTTTTGGTAACAGGCTTTCGAACTCCCACGTGGTGATAGGTAGGCTCGTAGCCTTTAGAAAACTGTCCTTATTCTATGACAGATGGAAGATAACTTTGGATTTCTCTTAGCCTGAATATTGAATTGGAGCTGGCCAAGATATGCACTGATTTTGTTTGAAGTGGAGATTGCCTGGAATATCTAATTTTGTTTTAGAGCAAATTCATTTCAATGTGGAAAAGTTTCAATAGCAAACGTCTCGTTTGGTTTTGATGTATTTTTAGTTTTTCTTTAGTCAAAATAACGGGGAATAGGTGAAAGTAAAATTTGTATGGGAGTGTATTACTATTTGCTGATTAAACTAACGTTTTTCAATATCATATTCCGATGTTTTGGTAATAAAGAAATAAAAAAAACTACTCTATTGCAACTGATAAAACAGGTATTAGCTTCCACACTACTTTTAACACGTAGTAGATTTTTGAAACGTTAAATGTTTCTTAAAACTGCTTACTCTCACACAATTTATGCACCTTAAAAGGAAAATCGCCAAACACGGCCTTTAGCTATTCAAATTTAAACGTTGCCAAAATTAACCATCGTTATCACTTAAAGTCGTTATCGCTTGCTAAATTTGTTTGAAGTTGCAGGAACATTGATGTCTTCTTCGACTCTTCCTAAGAAAATTCATAAAATTGGTTAATTTGGCAATTTACTTTCTAAGGTGCATGAATAGCAGGTGGAAGCGATTCTAAGTAACAGTTAATGTAGCAAAAAACTAATTTTCTATCATTATGAAAACGTCATTATGAACGTCATTATGAAAATTATGTTTGTACATAATTAAGTTTTATTCATATTCACGCACTTTAATTGTAACAGAAGAAATAAAAATGTTAGTTAGCCAAACATATTAGAAAAAAATTAAATTTTCAGTTTAGATTATAATATTTCATTTAAGTGTAGTTAAATATTAATTTTAAGATATCGTTGAAGAAAATTTTCAAACATTCATTTTAGGCTTGACTTATTAGCCTAAAGTAATTAAAAAAAATCTGCATTTTTTTTATTTTACAAAATTCATCATAAAATAAACTTACCAATAACTTTCAAAGACAATGAATTTTAAGCCAAATTCAAATAAACTTAGTTTCACTTTAAATTTGAACCCAAATATTTTCATTCGATTTGGCGATACATTTATTGAATTTTAAATATAGCTATAATTCATTAACACTGTCACTAAAATTTCTCCAACATAAACTCATAAAACGAGCATACATTAAATTTGTTAGAAACACATAATTTTATTGCCCCGACTTAGGTACGTACTGGCCCCCAAATTAAAATCTCGAACTGTGACGTATGTAAACGAGCGGAAAAGTACCCTGCTGTCGAATTACAGTGTTGGTTTATCAGAACTGTAACATAGATATGTTTTAAATAAATTGCAATTGGTAATAAAATTTGTAATCGAGACATATGTAGAAAGAAAATTTGATTTCTTCTTGTTTTCATTTTAACTTAATAATTTTAATTAAGTTATTTGTAATAACAGATAATAAAATTATCTGTTTAATATAATGTTCTACAGTCAGTATAAATGTACGAGGAAGTTAAAATTAAAATAGTGATTTAAAAGAGCTGGAAAATGAGAATTATGGTCTGTATGTCGTTACATTAGGTAGAAGCTCTTGTGAAGTCACTTTTTGAGGAATTAAATGTGGTTCAACATAATAGGGGAATAATGAATTGAGAAAATAAATAAATTGCCCCTTAATCTGACCAGACTAGTTTTACGTACCATGTCTTTCCAATCGAAACATTTTTCTTACCATGACCAGTAAAACACCATCTCTCTCGTTGAATAGTTGACCTTATCCCATTCTCCATTGAACTTCTGCTTAAAAAAATCCACGCGAAGCTTTCTTAAAACTCCTTACCCATCTGAATAACAGTTCTTATTTTATTGCTCTATCAACAAAATAATCAACAGACAATAAATCATAAGGTTTCCAGACACCACTTTGTCAACCCACCTCATCGGAATATATTCGAAAGGTGATAAAATAGTTTCCTTCGTGTTTTGCCGTATCGAAAATTATGCAGCCGTAATGCCAAGGCCGTCTAGATAACACTTTGGGGGTGGGAAAGTGTGGTAACGACACCGAAATGTTACGTGCAATCCATTCATCAGGCCTCTCACTGCACTCGGAATGGGAGGAAAGTGCTGTAAAAGTGCGCATGTAAATGTCCCAGGGAATGGAAGTTATGGACAATCTGATTTCCCGCACTTGAGTACTTAGAAACGTGAGAGATTGGAAGTTTTTTTTCGAGACTTTAAAAAAACTATAGAATCTCTTCTTCTTGTACGACTGATTCCGAGAAACGAAATACCTCCAATCGCTTTGGTTTGGTTTTTAGGAGGTATTGCTTTTCATGTGTTTTAGTCAGAGATACGTTAAAAGTACGTTTTGAGGATATTGTTTCTTGTTGGTATAATATCTTGAATTTTAGCAGTGAGGAAATAATATCATGTTAGATGTAGAGTTTTATTGGAAATTGAATGATCCTTAATCAACTTATTTTGGATCCTCGTAGCGTTTTAATCAAACCAATTGTTAATTTCAATTAAATTCTTGTGCTTTATTATTTTTTTTATCTGAAAAAAATGTTAACCCATTGTATATATGGCAATGTAAATATGATTTTTTTTGCATTTTAGTTTTTACACCTTTTTATAATTTAAAATCAAGAAGAGTAGGTATAAGTTATTTCAACACTATTATGAAGCTTTCTTCATACTTAACCTTAGGAAATGCAACCTAAGGTTAATCTATTAAATGCCTCTAATAGTTGAATTTTTTCACTTAGTCGTAATGAAGCTACAATTAAGTGAGTTTTGCAACTTTAGTTTCATACGTACATACCACTAACAGTTTTTTTTAACTGTAAAATAAAAATGACTCATAAATACCCCGAGTTTTATAATAAACTTATTTTCGTGAAAATTTATTTTGAAAAATAAGTTTAAAAGAACTGTATCTGTCAGTTAAACTTGAATTACATGTCAATAACGTTTTTACAAATGATTGTTTTTAACCTCTTCGAAGTACATTTACATTAAATACAAGTTGTATTTTGCAGGTATAGTTTCATGTATACAATTCATCACATTGAGTTAAGTATTATTATATTAAAAGAGTGTATATAAGATAAATAACCCCAACTGTAGTCTCAACATAATCTCAAAACTACCCTACTTTTCCAGAGTTTAGTATTTAGATTTCAAAAGCCCAAGCTAAAATGCCTTAAAGAAAAAACCTTTACTTTTAGAAGTATGCTTCCCATTTGTAATTCAACCCGCTAGGCCCTGAAACTTAAAAAAAAAAGTCTCAAGTCACGCGTTGTAGGTATTAGTAAAAGCATTGAAGTATTGATAATATCCTCCCGCGGCCTGCAAAGAAAGTAGCATTTATTTTTGCCTCAACAGACGTATTTGTCAGTCGATGACTTCTCCAATAGAGTTAGCGGCCTCCCCTTATTACCAAGTATACAGAGTCTTAATTAAAGTGCAATTCAGCAATAAGTTGTCTTGTCGGAGTAACTCCAACTTAATTATGAGTTATTCGGGGCACTCTTTTCAAAACGCTGTTGGAGGGTACTCAGCGATGTGGAAGTGGGTTCGAACCCGCAGGAGTCAAGGCATGATTAGCGAAGACGTTCTTTTTTCGTTTCCTTTTATTCCATTTTTGAACATTTATTGTAGTCGCCGGAGTTGCGCTCAGGTAAGTCACTCTTTTCAAGTGCAATTAATTTGCATTTTTCGACTGAGTAGAAATTAATTGCGAATATTAATAGCGAGTCGGGTCAAGGAAGAGTGTCGAGTGCATTTCTTGACTGTTAGAAGTTGTTTATTCGTTGTTGAAACGTGATGAAGTGTTGTTTGTACGACTTTGTGTCGCGACACTTTATTTTACTTTTAAAAGGGGCGGCTGCTTTGGCTATCGGAAGGCCTGGCAAATTAATTATTATTCGCCAGCATTTGAATGTATTTCAGAGAGTTGGAATTTATTATATTTAAAGCGAATTGGTTTGTCAGAATAAAATAGTAATTTAACTAAAAAAGAATAATATAAAAAGAAAAATATGAAATGTGTAAGCCATTTTCATGGCCAAATGTATACCTCTTTTTATCATTCTTGTTATATTTTTATAAGTTTTTTTTTAATTTCGAAAATGTGTATTTCAAATTAATTTGACAGTCGAAATGCTGAAGTGTTTTTTGCTATTTTCAACTTTTGCCATGCCATTACTACAAATGAAAACACCATTTCATATGATAAAACAATTTGTATACAAAAAAATTTAACATCTTCTAAATTCATCAATTAAAAATACTGTATGTACTTCATTAAGTTTCATATAATAAATATTTCTCTTTCATTACCAATACTACAGTGAATAAAAAGATCCAAGATAAATTGTCACCAGACTAAATTATAAAATTCCGATTGTCTTTTCTTACCCTTCAAATACATATGAACGAAACAAAATATTTTTTGCAACTTATAATACCTAAGAATTTTTGCACCTTAGGGGAGAGAAGGGGAATGGCGCCACCTTAAGGGTAATTGAATTTTCATGCAGAATTGTGTTGCAATTAATGTAAATTGCAATGAGCATAGCATACTACAGTTCATAAACTATCTTGTGGTGATTTTTTAAAATTTAAATCTTTAATAGAAACTGAATTAAATATTTTTTTCTAAAAGCTCGCACAGTGGCGGGATTACCCCGGTACCTGGGGTAATGCCGCCACACCACTGGGGTTATGCCGAAACATCAATAAACAAAACAAATAATCTATAAATAATGGAAAATGATATATAAAGCAATACATATAGTACTAAAATAGGTTTAATTGTCCTTGGAATGGTAAATTATACATTACAGCTACACTTTTATTAACCTTCCATTTGCAACTAACTGGACAGTTTTTTTTTTTAAGTTTCGTTGGTCTATTTGGCCATTTCAGTTATTCTTTTCCATATACGTGGGATCTGTAACGAAAACTAATGGGTTGTAGGGCCAATATATGAAATTTCTATTTTACGGATTATGCCGCCATCCTTTTGCATGTGGCGGCATAACCCCAGAGTGATGTGGCGGCATTACCCCAGAGTGATGTGGCGGCATTACCCCAGTAAGACAAAATGGCATAGACGGGTTGTTTAGGGGAAGTAGATAGCCCAGCGTTCAAGCTAACAACGTGATAACATAGCAAAATAATTACTCTTTTTAATGATATGTAACTGATTTATCTATTATAGAGATAACAGTCACTTATCTCTTAATTTCAGAAGGCCCAAAATTGTATGAAAATCCCTAAAAACAGTATTTTTAAAATAACTTAACACCAACTCATCACACTTGGCGTCTCTACTACAATTGACTTTGCTTTCCGCTACAGGTCAGCACTCACAGTGTGGCGGGATGCCCCTGCTCTCCCCTATTTATTATGGTCTTTTTTAAAAATATATTTGATCGAAATTGATCACTCAAATGAATCGACTCATCAGACTGACAATGCATTCAATCGGTGATTAGACGAGGATAAAAATGACTTTTGCATTTATAACAGTACTTGGTCAGTCACATGGAGAAAAATAGTTGAAAGTTTAGAAGCAATTTTTTTTAATTGTTAAATTCTATGTTTTCGAGGTTACTGATTACAAATCTGAAGTTTTCCACCTTGTATCTTTCCTGAAAAGTTCGTTGCAAGCTGAAAACGGTGAAAAATCCGAGTTGTTGTTTTTTAGTCTCTTTAAATAACGTAAGAACCATCAAATTTAGAGAAAAAAATTATTAAAAAAATTAAAGACAATAAAGTATTTAATAACTTTCAGCTCCTATCAAAAACTGGGGAAATATGTACCCCAACTCCTCACCGATATACTTCTAAGGGCAGAGGTTTTCTATTAATTAACTGTAATTGTACCAAGGGTTTTTCGCTTAAATTACAATTCTTCCTATTATAATATGGTTCCATTTTAAAACATAAATGAACAAACTAACTAAAATTATAATGTGTATAGAAATAGAAGAAGTTTGTAGTTGCATATTTGTTAAAATGTTATTGGAAGGTTTTTAAGTTTAGTTACTATAAATTGATTTCACACACAAGAATCTTATTAGCTATTTTTGATATTTAATTTTATGTAATAAAAAAATTCGATTTTTTTTTCTCCTCTATGATAACATTTTCGATAAGAAAAAATATTTGAAACTACTTTTCAACTGAATAAAATTATTCTCCTGTCACTATTAACTAAATGAACCAAACTTAACAACCTATTTATGATCTTTAAAAAAAGATATTGGATTATCTGATAATCAGATCTATGTGTATTTCCCCAGTATCTGAATACACCCTCCAGACGGGGGCTGTATGCAATCGATGGTTAAAGGGAAGCACGAATTGAATGCTTCTTTCCGGCCCAGAATCCATTATGTTCTCAACACAACGAAGACGGACATTATGCAAACGAAGCTTTCCAAATGCGTATTTCATCGTTCACAGCCGTGTAGCGGGCCGATAATCGTATCAGCGAGCATTAGCCGTCCAACGATATTTTTTCTGGGCCGGGGAAATATGCCTTTTTGAAGGCTTAAAGTTGAATCAAATATTTTCGCCGCACGAATCTATTAAGAAATTTTCCGCGTAACTGCAGAGCAAAAGGTTGGTGCCTGAGGAGTAAGAGATTTATGAGTTGCTAAGAAGTCAAAAATTAGCTTTATGGTTACTTGAAAATATTTGGTTTTGTTTATTTATTTGTTTGTACTAAATCTTTCTGAAAAGGACTTGAGGATGTCTAAAGTATTCTTATATCTGGGAAACTGAAGTATTCTTTAAATTTCGTCAAAACTACTTTACTTTATAGCTAGAAAATTATAGCATGTATTTGCGCTTAATGGGTTACGCAATTTTAATCACTAATCGGTTGTAAACAGTAAAGGAGACTAAGTAGACTTGATCCCAGTCTAAGGTAAAATTTTATTTTGAAAAAAAAAGAAAAGAAAATGGGTAAACCTATTATTGGTAATTTCTAAAGACAGAAATGATTTGTTTGTTGGAGTATATTTTCTTTTAGTTGAAATATTATTTTAGGAACCAAAATATTCTGTTTTTCAAATAGAAAAACTTGGAAAAACAATTAAATCTCAACAATTGAAAGAAGATTTGATCCTTGACAGAAACACCTTTAAATTATTCAAATTCAGTATTTAAAAAAACATTTTTTAAAAATTTAGCTATTGAAAGCTCCATTGCATTTAGATGTGCAACTTTTTTTTCTATTGAAAATTTATTTAGCCCTTTCAGTCCCAGTGATGCCATTTGGCATCATCATGTTTCTGATCATAATTTAAAAATTAATGATGCTGATAGCTATTGTGATTAGTAAAAACTATTTTCTAATCGAAAAACATTGAAGAATCGAATGATGTGCTTTTTGATATCATAAACAGCTATAGACGATCAGAATTTTTTTTCTAAAATGATGATGCCAAATTGTCATTGGGACTGAAAGGGTTTAAAATGTTTCACAGCAGTACAAAAGATAAAAAACTTCCCCAATCGGAGGGGGACTTGATCGTATACAAATAGACACTTGATCCTATTTGCCGATGCTTTTTAATGATTAAAGTTAAGTATGTATTTGAAAAAATATTGCCATCCTACATATAAAGACCAAAAAGGAAACAAATCACACGAATAAAATTGTTTTCAACTCTGAAATTAACACTTTAATTCTTTTGAATGTTAAAAAATTTCCTAAAATGCTAATAGATTTTTTCCATTTTATGAGCTTTACAATCTGGCTGTGTTAAGTAACTTATAAAATTTTTTTTTCATTGCACATACTACATAATTCCTCTATATTTTCAGGAAAATAAATCGGAAAAGATGTGGTAATAAAATGATATAATATTAATAATATCTATGCTCTGATACTACCCCTGTAAAAAATCAAGAACGTTACTAATAAATTTTGGGGAGCATTTTTGGGGAGCCCCTTTTTTTTACCGGTAATATTCCTAAAATAAAAAAATCAGTATACTTTCCTAAAACTTAAAAATCATCCCACATAAAGCCAGTAACTTTCATGGAAATTTCAAAACATTACCATTTGGATGAAAAAAAAACACGGGATGGCTCAACTATATGTGCTGCTTGGAGTGGTATTTGCTGGATTCAATCCACCAAACATTGTGTTCACTCTCTAAAACACATTGTCCCAAAATATATATGGCCAATGAAAGATTTAAGAAAGTAAGTGGCCAATTGAAAAGATTTGATGTGCTGCAAAATTAAACTTAATTTTTTTTTAGTATTTTTATGGACACGAAAAATGTATTTAAACCAAAACAGAGAAAAACAATATTTTTGAATTATATCTTCAAAATATTTTAGAATAATATAAAAATATATAGTGCAAAAATATTTCATTATTTCTATTTCTTCAAATTTTACGCTGCGTAGAAAGAAAAGTACATGTTCATCATGGAAATAAGAAATGTTTTGCTTTTATCGAGATGTTTAACATTGTAGTATAAATATTTTCTAAACATTAATGGCATAAAAAGATGGATGGATTTATAATATTATTAAATATTTAGTTGCAATGAAAAATCAGCTAAAATGTTATTTTAAAAATTAAATTTAAACTTTAAGAATGCGAAATCTTCTGAGTAATTACATTAGTATAGTTAGTAATAATGTAATGGTAATGTAATTGCTTCCTGCTGCCTATTACTAGCCTCCTTTCACAGCTTTAACGCAACCAATAACGCCTTAATTTAGAACCCTGATCAAGTGACGAGGTCGGCACCTGAGCGGGCACCCAACGGAAATTCGAGTGACATAATTAGTATATATAAGTTTCAAATCAGTTATTAATCATTGTAAATTTGCCTGAGTTACGTTATAGCAAATTTATACAATGTACTTAGAAACAATCATTTGATATGGGAATCATTTAAGCAGTTTCTCATGAGAGAAAGTATAGGGGTCGCAACGTGTGTCAGCAAATGACCATAAAAGAAATTCCTATTACATGAGGGGTCCAGTGGCTTAAGTGGCAGCGCTTTGTATGGATATGCCGAAAGATTGGACAAGGTTCACATAGCCTTTCATCCCTTAACCCTTTCAGTCCCAAAAATTTACTACACTACAGAAACATCTGATATTCACAAAATAAGCTTATTTTAGGTCAAATATACGAATTCCATAAGAAAAAAATTCCATTTAAATTTTTTATATGGTTTTTGAAACAATGCCTGTGGAAAACAACAAAATAAAAATATATATATTTCCTAAAAACACTTCGAGTTATATATTTTAAGGTATCTGACCATATTATTAAAAAAAAATTAGTAATTATTTTAACCGAAATAGTTTAAATTGTGTTTTAAATATGTGGAACTGAAGTGAACTTATCAAAAATCAGGAGAAACGCTTGTTGACTATTTTCTAAATAAAAAAAAATAGTAGTTCTGACTTCTATTGAGATAAAAGTAAAATTTTGTCTAATAGGACAAAGTGTGAAGAATCGAATGATGTGTGTTTGGAT
The DNA here is from genome assembly GCA_023701765.1 of Hylyphantes graminicola. Classification (NCBI taxonomy): domain Eukaryota; kingdom Metazoa; phylum Arthropoda; class Arachnida; order Araneae; family Linyphiidae; genus Hylyphantes; species Hylyphantes graminicola. The sequence continues at coordinate 33,881,514 of CM043123.1, forward strand.
GTCATAGCGGGACAAAAACATTTTGAAAAAAATATTGAAAGTGATGATGCCAAATGGCATCACTGGGACTGAAAGGGTTAATTGGGTCGGTAAAATGAGGACCAAACATGCATGAGAACTAAACACAGGAGGTTGTTCCATATGTGAGGATATCAGAGCCTCGATCAGAAGAGCTGAAATTGGCAAAGCAGGCTTGCTTAGCCCACTCATTTTAGTTACTTAGATAGATTAAAATAGATTTATGTTTTGCAGTATTTTCTAAAGAATTACTGGTAAAATGTGTTGTGTAACGCTTCTCCATGAAACTGGCGGTTTTCTAATTACCTCCAGCTTTGTGGAGTAGGAGGAAATTGAGTTTTTGCTGTTAATCAATTCATCCTATGAAAACACACATTCTGTGAAGAAATCCAGTGGTTTACACAGCCATAATAAGCAACCCAAAATATCATTCCACTATAATTTCGGGGAGAAACTCTATATGTCATAGACTTTATCGAATGACCACAAGAGGGCGCTATGCACAGATGTCGGGTTTTCTTTTTCAGAAACCGCATAATCCATAAGTCTAATATTGTATACGATTGTTCTGATAATTTGTTTTCTTATTTAGGCCTGAAATTAAATTGAGTTGAATCAACAAAATTTTAGCTACGAAATCTGAGTATTATTTTTCTTGTACTTAAAACACATTTTTTTTTTCGGAAACTCCTTAAGTACAGCAACTTTAATTTTTTTTTAAATATTAACTAATTTTATTTTAACACTCTTTTAAATTGTATAAAGCGAACAGATTAAAGGATTATTTTTAAATTTTCTGTTCAGCAATTTCAGTGTAAAGTTTAGCTGTTGAAATAGATTTTTTAAATTTCCCGAAAACTTTAGTTTATGGACTTGGGGTTTCTGAAAAGAATTATTCAAAATTTATCGTGTAACTTTCACAAATAAGAAGTCTACACCTATTCAGGGCCGCCGACAGGGGGGGGGGGCAAAACTATGCATTGCATAGGGGCCCGTAAAATGTTGGAGGGCACGCTGGCGCGGGCCCTTCTTCAATTTCTTTTCTAAGAAAAATATTTTTGATATGCGATTCACACAAATATTTATTAGTTTAAAATTAACATTGGGCCTGTAATGTCCAGGATTAGGGCCGCTGGTCGAAAAAAAACGAAAATTTATTAAGTTAGGCAAAAAAGCGGAAATGGTAAATGTTAGTGTTTATTGTAATTTTTATTACACATTTCTTTAAAAACTTTTTAGCATTTTTTTAAAGGGGCCCTTCGGTGATTGATTAATACCCCCCCCCCCACACACATACCATTTAATTTTTGAAAAAGCAATTAACATTTATGATTAGGGAAAGCCCCCGTTCGCATTTACTAAATGTGCAAAACAAATATTAACAAATATTTTTAACAAAAATATTTTTAACAAAACAAATATTTTTAATAACAAGTGACAGGGCATTTGCGCTTTTAATACCATTTAGTCCAGTTAATATCAAAATTTTAGTGCTGATATTTTTGCAAATTCGAAAGACATTTGAACAAAAATGAAATATCATAAATTAGTTTTTTCCGATACATAATATTTTTGATATGATTATGAAATAAAGTATACACCAATTTTAGTGTGCGAAAAATAGTTACAGTTAAAACTATTTTACTGCACTATGCTTATTAAAGAAAAATATCCAGTTTGTCAGTTTCAGACGACTCGAAATATTGACGGGGCTCGCCGTTTTTCGTCCTGTGGGCAGACAAGAATTTTTTTTGAGCAAGGAAGCCGAGAAGAGAGTTTTCATTTTATTCATTTCCTGTTTGTCTGAGGGGGATAAACCCCTCAATCCCAGTTTCTTATCTATATCTTGATCTCCTGCTTCTTCTTCTACTAGCAAAAGAGTAAGGATAAAAAAATCACAAGTTTGACCAACCTTTGGCCATTTCCGTTGGAGTTGGTGATCGGGTGAGTTTGCTTGTGTATTTTTATTGCATCGAGTGCATGCTCATTGTATATCTCCTGTTTGTGAAATAATGCCCATATATTTGGAAATATATAAAGGGGAAAAGGGGGATTTGATTGTTATTATATATTTGGGGGGAGAGTCTAACAAAATTTAATTACGGTTCTATGCTAGACGAAGATATCTATTGTTAAATCTGAGTTTATTTAAACTATTTTTAAAAAAAATTGCACATTACGAAACAGTGTATTTTAACTAAAAGAGGCTGCTGTCTTGAAATTACCCCAACTAACAGCACTAAAACTCGTTTTAAAAAAAATAAAGCGTTTCTGCCACGAAAAGACCCTGTAGTCTATTTTCCTTTAAAGTTTAACTTCGAATGGATACCATGGTCCTGGACCGTCATATCCATTAAAAAGTGCTTCATACCAAGGTCTTCCAAGTTCTGGGGTGTCTGACGTATTCGTGTATACGCGATCTATGATGGTGACCCTCGTCTGACAAGGGGCTTTAGATTTCCCCAAGACACGAGAAATTTTTGTTTAAAAAATAATCAGTAAGTTTAATTAGAAATAAAGGTTTTAAGTGTTATTAAGAGTTGCCATAAGTTTATGATCATTGTAATGCAATAATTTTATTTTAATTAATCAATATTTTTATGTTTAATATAATTGTTAATCAATATTTTTATGTTTAATATAATTGTTAATCAATAATTGACTTATTAATTAATTAATATATTTTATTAATAAAATTAATAAAATATTATATTTTTAATTAACTTATTAATTAGCTAATATTATTGATTAGAAAAATGTTTCTAATGAGTTAGGGGCCCGAACTAAGTTGCATAGGGGCCCATAAATCCTGTCGGCGGCCCTGCACCTATTTTATTTTTAACGTTACTCCATTAATTTGGTGTAACTGATAATGTTATCTCCAAAAAACTGGCGGAAACACTCGCTAAAATCAGTTTTATATAGAGAAACGCAATGTTTCTACTGTACATAAAACTGACAACGTTGCACGAAATTTTTTCTATGTATAAGCAATTAATGTAATTTATTGCGCAATTTTTACAGTAAAAACCTTATACTTATATCATAGCGAACAGTTATTTGTTTTAAATGGTCATAAATAAATCATATCAGTGTCACCGAACAGCTTTCCTAAATTATTATCTACATAGGAAAAAAAAACTAGGCTCTACTTTCATAAAGGTAAATGCTGCAAAATTCCACTAGTTCCTTGGAGTTGTTCCACTAGTCACAACACATTACACGAAAATCTTACAGAGTATCGTAAAATTTTTCTTTAAAAAAATTTCGTTGACGTTTATTAATTTGATAAGCTCTGTTAACCTATGTCGTTCCACTATACGTAGATCTAAGACGGTTACAACACGAAAAGAATCTTTATTTGGGATCCTACGTGTCGCCATCTTGTGTTATTACTTTAACTAAATGTAACATTTAAGCGTTTTGTCTAAGCATAGTCACCTCTAAAATTTAAGGAACTTGCATAAAGTGATTAGTTTGATTCAGTTGAATTAGATTCGTGCAAGAGCTACAGTAATCATATACATAAGTAAGTAGGGTTTGAATTATCGCGCACTAGACTAGAGCTTGACGAGGGCTATTGGCGATGGGCGTCATAATTTAGAACCACAGTCAAGTGACGAGCCGACACCTGAGTTCCTGAGTAGGCACCCAACGCAATCATTACGGGCGAGATCGTAAATCATGTACATAAATATTGGTTTTCGTAGAGAATAACAAAAAAGAAATTGATTCCGCGAGGTTATGGTTTCTAAAACAGTTAAAGGTCAAATACCCCAATAATCAAAAATACCCTTTTACTTTTAAGGCCGTATTACTTATATTATAATAAGAAGGAAACGATAAGTTATAAAGACCATGCTAAAATATATTTGTTGTTATTGTAATGTTTCTGTAATTGCCCAAAATTATGCCACTTCATATTTAAAAAATGTTCAGCTCCTGATCACCGACTAAATAAATATTACGCATAGCATATTTTTTTATTTTTTCAATTTTCCGGTATGCCATGTTTTTATAACTTGAATTTTTTAAACAAGGGGAAATAACAGGCTTTAATTTTGTTTTCCAATCTTGCTAAACACGTGTGGTTGAAGTATTTCTGAATGTTGCCCACATTAACTTAAGCATACGATTTTTAATTATCAGCAGAACTAGATATTTTAGTGGAAACCATAAAACTTAACATATACAACAAAATAATGGAATACTTAATTTTTTTAATACTTTCTGATTGTACTTGAACTATACACAATTACTCAAAAACGACAAAGAAGCAGTGACCATTTAAAAGTGCACTTTTAATACTCAAGATACACACCGATATCAATAAATACAGCATACAATAAGTATTCACATTCAAATTCATTGTAATAAAAATATTCTATTGGGATCAACCCAAAATGCAAATTCTAAATTACGTTTCAATAAAAGTTGTATTAAAAGAGCAAAGTAATCAATACTTCAATTAAAGGATAAAATCACAGATTTCTTGTGATCATGAAAACCCCGACGATTTATAAATACGCCCACAAGAACAGGTCCATCCAAAGTAAAAATTGCAACTAATTCACTGCTTCAAAACTTAATTTTCTGATTACTTGCATACTTTTGTAACGCTTTGTAGCCTTCAGAAACCGCATGCCTAGACAGTTCACCAGGAACAGCTAATTTCGTTGCAGTCTCAATTTCTCTGGCAGACATCACTTTTTTCTTGCTTATGGTGACCAAATGGGAAGCCTCTTGTGCAATCCGGTAGAAAATATCGTTTACAAATGAATCCAAAGTAGACATCGATCTGGTGGAGATTCCGTATTCTGGATGTACCTGCTTCAAGACTTTATAGATATAGCTGCCGTACGATTCCTTCCTTCTTGGCTTCCTTTTCTTCACTTTAACATCAGGGAGGAGTGAGCTATCTCTACTGGAAGCAACAGCAACCGTTTTTTTAGCTTTAGGAGCGGGCGGCATTTTATTTTATACAGATCAACAGTGAAATTAGTATTTAAACTGCTACATTCGTCGATTTCGCTTTATATACTTGTAAAATAAAAGCGAAATTCAGATTGGATTGGATTGGTTGACATATATTTTCAGGCTTGTGTGCTTGGACCCGCTTATAAACCATCGTCAAGTAGGACAACACAAGACATACACAAACACATATGACAGATGTTGCCATCTGTCACCACCTCCACAATTTAGACATGTCCCTGAAGGGGAGGGAAATTTTCTCCAGGAACCTGTACCCATTGTGAACTGAAATTTAGATTATCCAATAGCAATTTGGTAATTTAATCGTTTCCGGCTGACTTTCTTTAACCTCCTTTCAGGAACTTTAACACATCCAACCACGCCTCGTGAATTAAAACCGCGGTCTAGTGACGAGGTCCAGACCTGAGCTGGCACGCTACGGAACTAAAAGGGTCGTTCGCAACGGCGGGACTTTAAAGCAGCGTTGAATGGGATAAGTTTGGCCCAAGTATAAAATCCTATTATACTGACTTCTTTTTTTTTAATATTTTTTTACTCATAGCTTAAAGCAACGTTGCCACTAAATGACAAAAGGCGCGTTTACAAGAACCATCGATTCCGTGGAATGAAGAGCAAACCCCACAATGGTGGTTTCGCAAAACCTCCAATAAAGGGAGGTTTGACTTTTCATTCCATGGATTCGCCCGCAGACGGCCACATTAGTTTAGAAATCCTGCTCGACCACTTTTTCCCCTAATGGGGGTTTGGCATTCCATGGATTCGATAGCTCATGTAAACGCACCTAGGCATGCATATTTTTAAACAGAGTATTTAATAGGCGCGTTTACATGAGCCATCGAATCCATGGAATGTCAAACCCTCCTTTAGGTTTTGTTTTAATTATCGTCGCACTAGATCTACACGAAGGCTATTGGCGAGCTCTCTTTTAGGGGAAAAAGTTTTCGAGCTCTATTCCTTGAAGGATTAGACCTAATAGGGTAAACATAATTTCTGCAATACAACTTTTACTAAACCGCCTTGTGTGTGTGTGTGTGTGGAGACTTATTTATTTTATTTCCAACATTTTTAAATAATTACAAGAAATCGTCAACAGGTTTTTATTATTTTTTTTGAAAAAGCCCTCCTGTCTGAGTCCGCCTCGCCATGAAGAAGGATTCTTATATAGGGGAGAGTGTTGTACCTTGGGACACTGACAATTTCTAAGAATCTATTGGCAATATTCACAAATTTTTTATATCTAATAGTAGCCTTAACCAACAGACAGCGGGTCCTTGCGACTAAGCACACAAGCCTGAAAATATATGTCTACCAACCAATCAAAAAAAAAAAAAAAACCCAACAGACATCATCAAAATAAAATTTAACACTAGCTTCATTGAATTGATGAATTGGTGACAAAAAATAGTATTTCATAACCCCAAAGTAAATATTTTTCTCATTCTAATATAATTTTTTACCTTTGTACTTATACAAAAAGTCAACTGCATTTTATTGTCTTCATAAAAGTGAAGATTTTAAAATATTTTGGTTATGAGAGAAAATAATGATAATGCATTTAGATTGGCCAATATCTTGCTTTTATTTCAACCATGTAGTGTGTTGTACCTTGGGACAGTAAAGCATATTGTATCATCGTATAATGTTAAATAATTTGGACTTGCAATTTTGCTGGATAATTTAAATTATTCTTGAAATATGAAGTTTTATTTGTGTATTTCCTTGAAAAAACAATAAAGTTTGTTTCCTGACACAAATTAGTTCAAGTGTATGACTATTGACTGAATTATAAAGTATGTCCCAAGGTACAACATCATATTGTACCTTGGGGCAGTTAATCCTCTCTACTTTAAATGAGTGGCAATTTTTTGGTTTCAAGCTGCCGGAATTTAAAAAGAGAGATTTTTAAGAGAATATATTGGTGTGTTGAAATGCTACTTTTAAATTTTTATTTTGACTATAATTACCGAAGAAGAAAATTAAAATGTAAAAATTGTCCCAAGGTACTAACACTCTCCCCTAAACAAGAAGAAATATACATTAATACAATTTTGTTTTATATTTAAACAACTAGATGGCGCCATGAACTTTTCCAGAAATACAGTTACGGTTCAAAACGCGAAGATTTAATATTCAACAATAATATAAATTAGCTCTTAATAAAATCAGCATAGAACGTTATTAATCCTTAAACTTTGAACAGTTTAGAAATAAATATTTTCAAAACTATTACTTTTTAAATAACGGGTTTTAATTAACGCTCCAGTGCGTAATCACCACAACCAAACACCTTTTACTTTCCACCAATAGATGCTCTACTTTTTGACTTCAAATGAAAGAGCGACACGTCTTTTGTATATGTTTATGAAAAGTTGTCAGTTCTGTGGTTCTGTTCACCTGCCATGCCGGTATATTGACAGGTGATCAGGATTTGCAGAAGATCATTTCTTTTATTACAAATTCTTAATTTTTAGCTAAATTTTATGAAGATTTTTTGAAGTTTTTTAATCAAATTCTGCTCTGAGGAAATTAAGTTTTACGATATCATTTAAATTAACATAACAGTACAAGTGATAAAACTGTAAATATGAACCGAACTGTGCATTTTGTGTTTTTTGCATTTATCCTTGTAACTTTTTTTCAATCAGCCTTTCAACAATCAATTGTAAAGTGCCTGGGTAAAGTATATAAATAGCAGCTGCTTACTTAATGTGATACAAATAAAGTTGTAAAAACTTAAATAGATTGGATAGATTTTATTATACTATTTTTTTAAAGATCTCTCAAGTGTATTTGTATTATTACCCTTTTTATTTAAAATAGTTCTTTTTTAAATGCTAAGTGTTCAATCACTAATTTCAAATAATAACTTCTTTTAATTTTTTAATTGACAGCAATTAAGTGACATCTTCAGAAAAAGGTTTTTTAATTTTGGTTGTTTTGCTTTCACATCTTAAGAAACACCATCACAAATGATAGACTCTGATCACATCGAACTCTCCATGACATGATTAAATCAAAATTAATGTTAAAGTAATTTTCTTTCTTAGCCATAAGCTTAAGCTTTCCTTTTTGGAAACCTACATGTTTGCAACATATGGTTTCAGTACATGTTATTAAACTCTTTGCCAACTTATATTTGGTTACAATAGCTATGGTATAGCATTAGTGCAAAGTTTATAAAACCAATTCCAAACAATAGGGCAATCCAAAACCACACCAACATTTGCCTTAAAATAATACAAACCATTATTAATGAAAGAGAAATTTTATTAATCTTTTAAAACATGCGTGGCTTTCTGGTGTTTTCTTTATTCCTTTTCTGCCTCGATTTCGCTAAACCTTTCCAAAATTTGAATATTTTTTTTTAATATTTTTATATGGCTAACTATAGTAAAAACTAATAACCCAGTTAGCTTGACACAATGCCAAACTTTTATCTATTTGAGATAATTGGTTAGCATAGTTTTATTTTCTCTATTAAACCATATGTCAACTCTTCTGTTTTAAGAATGAATATACCTTTTCTTTCTTTTTTTTAAAAATGTATTAAGTACTTCTTATCCCTTGCGGAAGGCATATCTTAACTCTATCCAAAATTTCCTTATTGAAATGCCGCTTTGCTCCATGTTTACGTTTTTCCTTAAAATATTTATAGAGTTAATTATTTAATTATAACATATTATGTGTGATAGACATGTTTTTTAATTGCTTTCTAAGCATAATTAACATGAACATCTGATCCTTAACATGTAAATTTTAATTTTAGTTAATCTTAAGCCTTCCTTTTTTTTGTAGATAATACAGCTACAGCTTTTTTAGTAAGTTGCAAACAAACTTTATTCCCGCCTATTATTCTTTTTACTTAAATATTTTTTAGAAACTGAAATGCATAAACTAGTAAATAGTATTTAAAGTATAGTAGGTTTATAACTTATTCTATAAAGTATACATTATTTTTTTTAGTTTGCAAGCAAGTTGTAAATGAAATTAACAATGCTGTCACAAATGAAGATCCTAAGAAGAAAATACAAGTTGGCAGTTTTAGAATTCAACCTGATGGTTCTCAAAAACAAACTCAAGTAAATAAGATTAAAAAATTATTCACACTAATAACACTGGACAACAAAATTTTTTAAAAAATTCTGCGACTGAGATGGAAGTACCCATTTCTGGTAGATTTCAACACGCTTAACACGAATATCACCCTAATAAATGTTAGTTAGCTTTTGTTTTTGAATTATAGATATTTTTTTGCTTTCAATATACATAAATATATAAGGCATATGTATATTATAAGGTGGAATGTATGGGCGCACCAAACACAAAATGAATTGCAGTCAACTTCGTTAACAGAAACCCTCAAATTTTTGCTTACACAGGCTTTATTTGATATTATCTACACAAGGGTGAGAGGAGATGAGTTTCAAGGTTTTTTCACCCATATCAGCAGCTTATATAATACCCCCTTCGTTAAGTAGAATCGGCCTTCGGATTATTGTAATATTTTTCAATTAGCATATTATTAATGTAGCACCTAAAAATAAATATTTATGTTATATTTATAAATTCTCTGAAGATAGTTAGATATGTTTAATATTTTTTCTGAACACAAATGCAAATTGATGCTTTAGAAACATTCAACACATTCTTTTTTACATAATTCCAATTTTTTGAATTGGAGTTGTAAAAATAAAAAATTATATATTTTAGGTCAATACCAAAATTTAGTCAAGTTTTATTAAAATTTAAACAAATTACAATCTGGCAAACCAATTTAAATGTATATTATGCAACATATTTCATATAAGGTTATTCAAAAATAGCTTGATTTTTCCTTTTTAGAAATAGATACTTTCTAAATACCATGATGTAACTAAATGTATCAGTGATCCACATTAAACAACTTACCATTGTTCAGTACTGTGGAAAATTAACCGGAACAACAGCGAGCCCCTTGTCCCTTGGCACTTTTAACAAACTAAGTGTAAATAAATTTATGTCCTAACATTATTTTTTTGTATATAATGGCCCAAAAGATTCTTTACAGATCATTACTTTTAAATTATTACAATTGCACAATTTATTTATTCATTATTAAATCTTGTGTTCGAAAATTGATTATTCGTTCTCTGTGTCTTACTTTAAATTACATGTAATTAAAATGAAACCATGATTTGGCTTTTTAACCAAATTGTAAAACATGCCCACAATTAATAAAGACATTTATATATATTTTTTTCACTTAAACTATATTTTATACATTTTACTACATTTCATGATGTTAAATCGCTGCACATTTTACTAAGGCAATCAAGTATTGAATTTGGACATTTTTTTCCCTGTTTATATCCATTATGTTTTTATATTGAAATAAATAATAGCTTTGTTAGCCCAGGTACCATTAAGTTTATACTAACTAATATTTGGTTAGTTGTGCAATGTTATGTAGTTTCCATTTTTTGTTAAAGATATTGCAGTCAACATGGAACTAAAGGAAAACGTATAATACCCAGATTTGATGTATATCAAATCTATGTCATCCCCCTATGTTTTGATGTATCTTCATTAAGAATGTGCTATATGTATGCCTTGCCCTTATGAAGATGGGTCATGTTCTGTAAAAAAAAAAAAAAAACTTCACTTGTGGGGAAAAAATGCCTTAAGGGAACAGGGAAGTTAACAACACTTTAGTGTTTTGAGCTACTAAGTTATATTGGAATTCATTAACACCATACCAACTACAGCTCAATATTATGTGTATTATATCAGTTTTCTTGCAGTATACACAGGTCAGTGATTAAAAGTTAAAAGCAATATTCAATATTTTAAATCGCCTCTGTCTTCGCGATTCCCTTAAACTTTTGTTTGTTAAATATTCTTATTGACTTTAGCTTTGCGCAGCAATTTTTTTACCATTTATTTTTCAAAATTTTTAATAAAAGGAAAAATACAACAGTTTTTAATGGGAAATTTTTAATGGCATTTTTAGTTTGCTTACCTGTCATCTGATACAATTTTCTTTATTACAGATCAAATATGCAGGATCTGAACTTCATTTAAATGAAATTTTAGAGAATGTTTGCAATCAAATGGATGATTATGCTCAAGCAAAAAGCAAGGATAGTGGAGAATTAACTTTATTAAACTTATCAAAAGATGTTGAAAAGCTAAGTACTCATGAATTAGTGCAGGATCCTGACCTTAATCGTGGCCTTAAATATTACGTGAGTATATATATACATGTTAAATTATGCATTTGTTTGCTTTGTTGTAATTATATTACTATATATATTCCTAGATATGTGCAGGGCATGTCATTTACTTTTATATTTCATCATTGCTCTTTGTTACTTTGAAGTCATTGCTTTCGTTTACATATTCATTCTGTTTTTGTGTGTTAAAAGGCTGTATGTCACTATTTAGTCTTTGTTGGCCTACGCCTTGTAGAATAAAGCGATTCGACTTTAAAATGCGTTCAAACCTGTACTTTAAATTTCTATTAGCAAATTATTTCTGTACTGAACTTATTGTTTTGAAAGAAGTGTGAACATAATTATAAAGCACTGATTGAACTTGTATTATTTGATGCCTGGTTATACAAAAATTGTCGATCAACATTAGGCCAGGGGCGTTCCGAAAAATATCCAATTTGTTAACAAGTCTCCAATAACAATCGATATTCTCCAATTCTTGTACTCTCTTCAAATCAACAACATAATATGGTAAAGCATTTCACTCTTTGACAACTCTATTATAAACTTTCATTACATTGGAAAGTAATTAATATCCATTTTGATATTTCTTGCCTTTTAACCCAATATCCCGATAACAGTGACCATATTTCTGTATTTGTATATTTTGAGGCAGAACAATAATAGCATTTTAGCTAAAGTGCTTGATAACTTCATATACATGCTTGTATTTATTAAAAAAAATATCAAAACCCCTCTCTGATGATATTTTGTTTTCTTAAAGAAGTGGTTAAATATAATTGTTCAAGCATACAAATATGTTAATGTACTGGTAGCTGATAACATAGGTAATGGGTAATTTCCTACATTATTTTTTACGTTACATAGGTGGGCAATATTTTCAATGTTAACTTTTGTATCCCAGATCACTGTCTTTCATAAAAATTATTTCTATTTTTAAATGATTGTTTTATTTTAAAAAATTCTGTTTGACTATATACATAACTATCACATTATTATATCAAAGCTATACCAAACAAATGTGTCTGAAGTATCTGTACCGACCTGTGTCCCAAACAATTTCTCAACTTCATAACAAATTTTCTATCAAAGGGGTTTGTCTTAGTTTCATTCATTACTTAGTTTCATTTCCTTATTATATAATATAACCATACCTACTTTAACAGTTATAATGGACAACCATGGAATGTTTTGATAGATTTTTTCCCCCTATTTAATGGGTCCTCAACTTTTACATAATTAATTCTGACAACTCCATAGACCCTGATAAATGTCACAGAAAAGGCTGATTTTTTCTTGTTTTGGAAAGTGAAAAAAGAAATGTCTGTTCGTTGTTTGATTGCTTAGGAAAAAAATTTATAGTCGCCTTGTTAATTCTTGTTGGAACTGAGAAGGAAATGCTTAGCACTTTCCCATGTGACAAGAAAAGTGATGTAGGTTTTCTTTTAAGTTTGTGAATGCACAGTCCATTTATACTTCAAAATCTTTTGGTTGAACTGTAATTTCTGTTTTTAACTACAAGTGGTAGAGGGTTAGTATTGTCTGTTCAATAATAATCACAGTGCTATGTTACTTATAAGTTATATACTTCTAATTAAACAGATTTTTTTTTAAAAATCTATCCTAACCTTAATTTTCACTTTGAATTGTAAAAAAAGTATAAAAAATTCATTTTAGTAATATTTTTAAAAAATCTTTTTGTTTTGTTCCAGTTGTGTTTTGAATGACTTTAAGTTTCGGTAAAGCAGTAAAATATTTGGTTGGTAGGCTCTAAACCTGTTCATGAACCAATGTCCTAACATGGATAAAATGTGTTAATGTAGTCTACATCACTTATTTAAAAACTTTTGAACTCGATTTTATTAGTTATTGAATTTCAATTGAGGGTTGTATTATTAATACTCTCACAGCCCACTTTCAAAGGCAATCTGTTTATCTGTTCTCACATTTTGTAATTCAATGGGGAATTATAGTTATGAAGAATGTACTTTAATTATTTATTAATATTTTTTTACTCCTAAAATCACATGGTATGAAAATACATCCACCTATCTACTTCTGATTGAATTACTATCTCTTATCTTATGAAAATGCATCTCTCAATTTCAAAACCAATTTACTACTTATAAAAGTGCCCCAGATATAATTTCATTTATATTATAGTATGTTTTGTAGATTAAAAAAAATCAATTTACTGCTGATATTATTTAGTATAATGCAGACAATAATACTTATATATGTTAATTTTATATCTAACAAGTTAAAATTGGCATTGAATTGTTTTTTGTTGTTGATAACCAATGATTTTAATATTAGTATAGCAGCTATAGTAATATATATTTGTAATATGTTAACAAGTTAGTTTTATAATTGTGATTAGTAAAGTTATTGTAAAATACGAAGATAAATTTTACATAATTTCTGCTGCTAAAATATATTATTTTGAGAAAATTTACTTGTATATTTTCCCTTTTATTGTACAAGTTGAAGATATTTTCATTTTTAATGGAAGGTTATTTTATATTTTCACTTCAAGTTAGGCTTGAGAGAAACACTTCAAAATCAGACCTTCACGTAATTAAAACAGCATGACTTATTGTATATATACTACAACCCACAAAGATATGCTTTTAGAGAAAAGAAAATACATTATTGATTCTTTGTTAGTGGAATAATCTTGTATTATTTTAAGTATATTCATTTATCTGTCTATTCAATGAACATGATTAGGGAAAATAATATGCATGTATTAATAATTGCCACTTTTAATCTCAATGACTTTGAAATATGCAACAAAATTTTTAAAAATTTAGTTAGTGTAGTTGTATATAACTCGAGTTGAAAATGTTTAATTAGAATTTTGCCATTCTATAAAGTAATCAAACAATGGATTAGCTTTATTTTAATTTAAATTATAATTCTACCTAAAATACTAAAATACCTTTTTGCAAAAAAATAAAGGATTCACTACCGTCAGTGCTGGTAACTTTGGCCAAAATCATAGGTTTTTTTACAAAAGAAGAAAAATTTAACTACAAAAACGATTTAAACACTTAAAAATCATTATGCATTCTAAGTATTGTACTTTTAGGAATATTTTCAAGCATTTTTGTTAAATTTTATAAATTAATAAAAAATTGGTATTGATTTAAAAAATTAGGACACTGGTAATAGCCGGGAGGGTAACTTTGGCCACCCATGAAATACATAAGAAACATACTTTTTAACATCCTTAAAGCCCGTGTTACCGAATTAAATAGCAATATTAAAACGTTTAAACCAAAAAATAACAAAGTAATAAGACATATAGTTATTAAAAAATTGTATATAACTTAACATTTACATTGCAGTGTATCGTGGAATGGCATTACACGAGGAATACTAGTATTCTTTGTCGCTTAAAAGAAAAATAAATTTCTATTTTATTAAGGAAAAAGAACTTTTTTGAAGCAAGATTTAATAACAAATATTTTTATAAAAAGCAAACGATTTTATTATTAAAGGGGGGGAAATAATATATGCATAATATGGAATCTGAAAATGTTTACCTTTCGACATTTGCAATTTTGAGTGTTATATGATTTTTGCATTCTATCTTTATCTTTTTAATGTTAAAATTGTGAGATTTTTTTTTTAAATATCTAAAAAATGAATAATCATAAAAGTAAGAATTTTTTAAAAGTAGTTAAACAGAATACACTTTTACATAAATTTTTTAAACTGCAAAGTTCCATAAAGAAATATTTACATCTATGGCCAAAGTTACCCGCATTCATCGGCAAAAGCTTCCCAATTACAAATATTTTATTATAGCATAAAAAGTATTCAACTTAGAATAAAACAAATGGTGTAATATTCTTCCCCATAAATAAAAGAATCGAATAGAGTGTTTTATTTAAATATTTTCAATATATTTTTAAGTGTTCCAGACAAAAGTTGGAAGAGATAGATTTTGTCATTTTATGCTCGTAAGAAAGAAAACAGCATTTGAAGTGTTGCCAGATTTAGAATGAGAATTTTTTTTTTATGAAATGAAAGGCGATGTTTTTACCTTTCCAAAAATGTAAAACAATTTAAGATGAGATCATTTTATGAAGAGAAATTAAGAAACAAATCTTTTTCCGACGAGTGGCCGAAATTACCCTCCGTGGCCAAAGTTACCCGCTTTGACGGTACCAATATTTTGAAACTGGAAGCAGTGATATTCTGGTCTTTTTTTTAAGATCTTGCATTTATTCTATCCAAAAAGATTCAATAGAATTATTCGTCAACTTTGCTACTTTTTTGTAATATTATGATAAAATGCACTTTAAGGAGCTATATTTTATTATTAAGTCCTTCAATTGCTTATAAAAGACTTCAATTTAAAAATGTATAGGTTTTAGTTTATTGATTGGTATAAATTGTATACTTGATTACCCTCAACTTAATCGGCAAAATTTTTAATAAAGGTTGTTTTAGTAAAATTAGTGGGAAAATACTACTTCCAAAACTCTTCTACTAATAAAAATTGAATAACAAATTTGAAAAAGTTAAGTCTTCAATGTTTCATAATGATTGTTTTGATAAATCTTATTTCTCCAAATATTTAGAAATATTACATTTTATCTGGTGAGCTTTCAATTGTCCCATGAGTGGCATGAGTTTCAGTTAAAATGCTAAGTAAGGTGTAATTTTTTTAAATTATGACTTCACCCTTTCATGACCAAATTTTTAACAGTATTAGTGCAAGACCAGAAATATTTTTTTAAAGTTTATATATCAACAATCAACATTTCTGCTTTGAATTTCCATAAAAATAAAATGATTTTTCTGATAAGCCTATGTGATCAAATGAAAGAATCAAAACTTTTGAATGATTGATGAGAGAAGCTGGTCTTGTTCATCATGTAATTTTAAGAATAATTTTGCTGATAATTACAAAGCTCTTTGTCTGTTAAAGAACCTTTGCGGCCAGGCATACAAACTATGTGTATTATAGTTTAGATAGTTCCAAAGCAACATACATACTTGTTTCTGTGAAATTTTCATTTTTCTAGCTTATTCTATGTATTGTTATGAATATGTTGATAGCTTTTGTTTATGTACCTGTCAATATATAAAAAATAGTTATTTTAGATTAATAATTTTTTTCAATTTTAAAATTCTTTACAATCCCAACATTAAAGTTTTGGCTCTTTACACTGATGATTTTTTCATATTTATTTATAATCTAACCAGTTGTTTTCTTTATTTACAGTGTGAAAATTTTATTGAAGAGTATGAAGATGAAATTATAAGTATATTTAAAAAAGATTCTCTAGATTATGATCTTGAAAGAAAGTTATGCAGTGAAGCAGCAGGTAATTAAATATATTAGTAATTATTTTATTTCAACATTCACTATATAAACCCTTTTTAAACTGACACAACCAAAAGTTTACTGCATAAAATTAACGAACATAATTTTCTAAGCACAACTTCTCTACCTATTAAATGTATTTAATCTTCAATTTGATATATAACACGAACTTTCATAACCAAATAAAGTAAAATAAAATCACACAGGTGTCAAATCAAACACAAAAATGTCAAACATTGAATTAAAAGGTTTCAGTTCTTTTTTTATTGTCCCCAACTTTTTTTATTCAAACCTGTTAATATGTTCATAAATATATAATATTTTGAAATTACAAATTGAAGTATTTTTTATCAAATAACCTTTGACTCATAAACTCATAAATTTACCAGCTTATGCAAATTTGTAGCTGTATAAAAATTTGACCTAATGGCTCGTTAAATTATTTTAATTTTTTTATAAGTGTATATAAATTTGATTGTAAAAAAATCTATAATTTGTCACATACACTACAGCTATTGTAAAAAATAAAATAAAGAATTAAAATACTGCATCATTTTTTACCTTAAAAGTTTATTGAAAAAAACAAACTGATGCCAACTTATAAGAAAACTTTAAAAACCGTGTTTTATAAGTTATTGAATCCAATTTAGGGTTATTGTTGAAAATCATATGAAGTTTTATTCATATTAAGACAGCTCAAGAGCGTTAAAATTTTTGAAAATTAATAAATCAGGATTTGTGTTTATCCGTTTCTGCCCAAACGACCCATCCAGTTAAATTTCACTATTGTATAAATTGAAACAGTAGGGGGAACCAGGGACATATGACCCAACTCAAAGTTTTTTGCTTGTAACTTTTCAGAAAGCTTTTTATGACTGTGTAAAAGCAGATAATGTATACTTCATAAAGTCGTGCACAATATATATTAGTATTTTTCTGCAGTATTAACTGCAATTGTAGTAAAATATAAATTATTTAAAACTTCTGTTTTGGGTCATGTATCCCTATGCATAGGGATAAATGACCCACCCATTTGGGATATGTGACCCAACCTAAAAATTTGGTAGTAAGACTTAAAATTATCAAAAAAAATTACCTAATAACAAAACTAATACATTAATTTTATATAGATTTTATAGTATTTTCAGACAAAAGTATTACTTTTTATCTTATCACAATTTATGCTTATACTAATGAAATAATCAAATTTTCAAGTAAATTCTGGTCGAAATACAAAACTGGGGATACTTTTATTTTGCAGAGAAAACATAGGTGTTGAAGAATCGCTACTATTTAATAAATATCAACTTGAAATCTAGTATCCATTTCAGGCCATTTAAAACATTTTCCATCTATTCTTTATGCATATTGAATTGTAAGCTATTTAAAAAAAAATTCCCTTGTACCTTCCCAACAAACCTTATACATTGTAAAGAGCCCAGTCATTTACTTTTGGAACTCCTATGATTTTTTTTTTTTTAAATGTACTTGGTATATTTCTGTCTACTTTTGTGTTGTTTACTTGGGTCACATATCCCTAGTTGCACTTTTTATGTTTAACCCCAAAACAGTCATTTGAAAAGAATTACATTATCACTATTATGCACGTAACTGTAGCTAATAGCATGAACAATAACTAATTAAAAAAAAATCTTTCCTTTAAACCAAAAAATGTAGACCGAAAAACCTTACGGCATCAACAATTTACTTTCAGTGCATGAAAACATATTTCTTCGTACAACTAAACACATACGCAATAATTCAGCTCAATTTTTTACCATGTGATCAGCTAGCTGACAGGTAAAAAGGGATGCCACTTTCAAATCACAAAACTTTTCCATTTCTGGGAAAAAGCCATTGGGTCTCCTTATTGGGTATCCTTATGGGTCAAATGTACCTAGTTCCCCCTATATATGAATTATAAACTGGATCTGTAGTATTTACCACCGGTAGGTAAAAAAAAAGTGGAACTGATTATAAGATTAAGTATGCAACAAGTTGGGAGCATTCATTAAAGTAATCAATAACTTTTAACATCATTAGTCAGCCGCCCCAGTGGCACACGCGTTAGGATTCTAGCCTTTGGAGCTGCTGGGGTCGGGTTCGAATCCCGGTCGGGCATGGATGTTTGTGACTGTCAATAAATGTTATTTGTCTATGTGTTTGTGTCGTCTCTTTCTTTGTGTGTCTCTTGTGCTTGTGTCATTTCTGGGGCTTAGTACAATAGACTTAAGGGGTCACAGGAGTCTTAAAAATGTGCAAAGAAGATACTACAAAGCATAGTTAGATCTTTCGTGTCATTTTTTAACTACTCAATAAATGAGTATAATTTTTTATATGTAATTCTACAGGATTTATTTATTATAAAACAAGTTTTAAAATTTATGAAACTTTAGCCAAAACTAAAATATATGATATTAAACATGAAGCTATTTGAACACATTGTGATTTGGCTTGCGCGGCAAATTGTGAATTCAAAATTGAAAAAATTACCACAAAAATGACTTTATATTGTACAAATATGTACAAACAAAGACTTATACCTGAATTCCCAGCTCAATTTTAATTAGAAATTATTTTAAGAACTTTTTTGCAAAAAAATTAATAAAAATTTTAAAAATTGATTTTAATTTTTTTTAAAAATAATTTCTAATTAAAATTGAGCTGGGAATTTAGGTATAAGTCTTTGTCTGTACATATTTGTACAATATAAAGTCATTTTTGTGGTCAGTTTTTCAATTTTGACCTCAAAATTTGCCGCGCAAGCCTAATCACAATGTGTTCAAATAGCTTCATGTTAAATATCATTTATTTTAGTTTTGGCTTAAGTTTCATAAATTTTAAAGCTTGTTTAATAATAAATAAATCATATGGAATTACATATAAAAAATTATACTCATATATTGAGCAGTTAAAAAATGACATGAAAGATCAAACTGTGCTTTGTAGTATCTTCTTTGCACATTTTCAAGACTCCTGTGACCCCTTAAAGTCGCAGTGCTTGGCGATCTTGCCCCCCACCAAGAAAGTCATAAGTCAAGTCATAACATCATTAGTCATAATGTTATTTCGATCATAAATTATGCAACATGCTTTAATTGAAAAGCTAAATTTGTTTTATTTTTGGTTTATATCTCAATGTGTATCTTTGTCACACTAAATCATCTTCAACTCTGCAAACCATCCAAGTTTTTTAAAATTAGTAATGCAACACTATTGAGCTGTCCACTAATATGTTTCAATTTTATAAATCTTTTGACACTCTTGTCTCAATGTCACAATATTTCAAAGTGTAATAAAATTCAAAAAGTATTTTTATTATTACTTGGAACTTTGGAACTGTCTAGTGTTTATCTTGAAACATTATTTATAAGTCATAACTTTCAAAATCACTAATTAAGAATTATCTTTTCAGGCTATTGTGTAGCAGCCCGTAATGAACTGTAAGAAAGGAATGGAAGATTAAGAAATGCATTTTATTTGTGTGATATTTTCTTACCAATCTCCTATGTACTTAATAAATCCATACTTGTATTAAACTCATGTCAAATAAAATTATTTATTAAACATTAAAATGATTTTTAAGTTATTAATTATTTATGTTGTGTATGAAAAATTTTATGTGAATATTTTTACTAAACTTTTAATTGAACTTATAAATTAACATTACATCCATTTATATAATAAAGGTATTTTGGTTTAAATGTTTTTTACCTTGGGTTTTAGTGTTGGACCTCATCGCTTAACTGGTTCAAAATTACTGAAACCAAAAATTCTAGTTTATCTCAAGTGTAAGATAATAAATTCAAGCAAGACTTTCTTTTTAATTCAAAATCAGCATTGCTTAAGTTTTATTTCTGCTTTTACATTATCACCGAAGAAAAACGTGTTTGCTAACAATTTTAAAATTAATAATACATAATTGAGTATAAAATATGTTGCAGTTTTTAATGTTTTGTATTCTTCCTGTTATAATAAAATGATACATGAAACTGAAATATTTTTACTCGCATTTTGTTGATTTTCTAAAAAAAGGTTCAAAAAAGAATCTGGTACTATTACTGACTTACAGTAGGAGAAGCAAGAAAATTCTTTTTTTGTAAAAGAGTTGGGCTTTGTAAACAGTAATTTTATCCAAAAGTTTGTTCATTAAATATATAGTATAAATATGCATGGTATACTTTAAATAAGCAATAAGTTGTTAGTATACTTCAGATGTTGTAGTTTTAGACCCAGGTTACAAATCTATGGCAACTAACTTTTTTTTTTATTAGAGTCTATTTAATACAGTCCATTTTGATCGTTTCCAAGGAAATGCATTCACTATGTTTTAGTTTTAGACCCAGATTACAAATCCATGGCATCATAATTATTTTTTTTATTACACTCAATTTCATACAGTCTATTTTGATCATTTCTAAAATTTTTGAAGATTTTTTTTATAAGGCTGCCATCTATGATCTAAAATGTGAAGCTTTGAACAGAATTAGTTAGAATGCACACAGTTATAAATTGGAGATATAAAAATGACTATAATAAAAAATAGTGCTTTAATATACCAGCTTTAGTACAACTTGTATTTGGTCGGTTTTAAATCAGATTTTTGATGCCCCAGAGTTAAATATAAAATTAGCATCTTTAGAAAACATATATAAGTATGTACAAAGGCCCTCGCCAGATAAGACGGTGAAAAATGCCCCCATTCCAATCGGGCTAATTTTTTTTCTGAAAATACCTCATAGTATGGACAACTTCTCAGCCAAGTTTCAGCTCAAAAATGTGACGCATTTTTGAGTAAAAAATTAAAGTTTTTTTTCCATTTTAAATTGATTATTCCCTGAATATATTTGATAAATCCAAAAAACTACTCATGAGTTTTTAGATATCATTGAGTAGTATTCTCAGAAAAATCCGCTCATAAATCTGATCGAGCGATCATTCTTAAAAATGCATTTTTATTTTTCAAAAAAAAATTTCATGCCAAAATCGTTTGGTCACAACTTAGGATTTTGTCTCTACATATTCCTCTATTATCAATCTATAATATATTCTTTTTTCAGATTTTTAAAATTATTGGACGATAGTTTAAAAAAAATAAAATATTCTTAAAACCTGACTTTTCGCACTACTTACTCGGCAGATGGCACTCCTAACAAAGGCGGGGAAATTCAATCTGGGAGAATTTCTTTCGGACTAAAGAATTTAGCATAGATTTAGAAAGTAGCAGATCTGCCTCTAGGGGGAAAGGTGAAGCCATTTGTTAACCATTATCCCATAAGGCAGTTCGCAAGCTCTTGCACATGGCATGCCATACACCACCAGATGGCACCATGAGATAATTCGACTAATAAAAGATATATATTCAATATTAACTAATTAAAACTTTTTACAAGTTTCGCTAGCATAATTTTATAGCTGCATGCGTATTGATAATTTCTGTAAGGCATGAGGTATATATTCACAAAAGAAGCAAGTTAAAAATGCAGTTTTTATTGTATGTAACTCTAGTCCAGTCATTTTGTCAGAAAAATAGTCTGCCAGATGCAAAAGGTGGGGTCACAGGTTTTATGCTTTTAAGTGGTTTGTATTGATGCTAATAGAAAGAAACTATGGTTGCCCACCAAAATTTCCAAAGGCACAATTTTGGAGAGCCAAAAAACCGCTATTTTTTTGGACTTTTTTTAGTTTTTTTAATATAACTCTGT
Organism: Hylyphantes graminicola; assembly: GCA_023701765.1. Taxonomy (NCBI): domain Eukaryota; kingdom Metazoa; phylum Arthropoda; class Arachnida; order Araneae; family Linyphiidae; genus Hylyphantes; species Hylyphantes graminicola. Next base: position 33,903,785 of record CM043123.1, read on the forward strand.
AACTAGAAATCCAATGGCTTCGCCATCAATTACTAATTTAAAGAACATAAAATTCTCTACAAACTGCACTATCTAACATTCCCCCTAACCCAACAAGGGCGTAAGCTACAGCTCTTAAAAAGGGGTGCATTTTTCCAACATCTTGCAAAATTGCGAAAAATCGCACCCCTTTACTTTCGGATTGATTAAATGCATATTTTTGGTTTGAATATTTTTACTTTTAAATAATATATCGAAAGAAGAATGCTTTTAAAATATTTATGATTAATTTTTTTAAACTTATTTTTTTCTCAAACTCAATGTAAATCGAAGTAAAGAAATCCTTGTTGGGGGGCTTGCTTTTAAAATCGAGCGACTTTTTTGTCACGTGAAACGCTTTGGACGCACTAGATACTTAGTCAACTGATATCTGAAGAGTACACGGGAAACACCGTTTGATTTCGTAGAAGGCTTTCCGCATTTATGCTGAGAATAGTGTTGACCAAATTATGTCGTGTCATGCATACTCTAGAGCTGTACGAGCCCATCTATTGACTCATAGTGTTTTAGCTGGCCTAGTGTGGGATCAGACTGAACTAACAGATGACGAACGTGTCGCTATGCTATGGAGTATAAAATTGGTTGCTACGATCAGTCAACAGTTGCTGTGACCCAAGACACCCCATGGCTAATTCAAAGAAGTAGTGAAAAAATATAGAGAAGCCTGGATTTTCCTTGAAAATAAGGGACCCACTGCAAAATTATGGGTTCAATACTACCAGATGGTCACTCTCATCAAGCAATTTATTGAAGCTGAGAGAACAGGCGATTGGAAACTCCTCCTTGAAACTGTACAAAAGATGCTGCCGTACTTCTACGCTGCAGGACATTTTTTGTATGCTAAATGTGCTCACCTTTACCTACAAGATATGTTGATTCTTGAAGACCCAATGGACCAATCTGAATATCAAAAGTTTACTACCAAAGGTAACTTTACGATACGTCGTTTAGATGAGAGTTGGTCTGGGATATGGCCTGATATGACTATAAAGCAGACTTTGATGAAGACTATGAAGAGCTTTGGAGGTCTAACACGTGGTCGAGGTATCTCAGATAGCGTCTTAGCAAGATGTACCCTTGGAATGGTTCACATGCAAAACATATGCGACGAGATAGAAGCATACGCCAATGTGGGTTTTGAAACTTCTGAACAACACGTGGATGCTAGAAGTTCCCGAATTGATAGAGATAAGCATGACTCAACCAAAATTTTAAATTGGTTGTTGATACATCATCCGTTTCCCCAAAGCGAATGGTTGTTGATACATCATCCGTTTCCTCAAAGCGAATGCTTAATGTCTATATTAGCAGTGGTCTTGTAGGAGGTGCTGATATCAACTGCCACCTAGCCGAAGAAGTGGGGATCAAAGGAGTTAAAAGAATAGTTGGAGACAACTTTCAGAGCGTTAAGTTTAAAAGAAAAAATAAGGTGGTAAATTTGGCTTCTGTCACCAGTACATTCAACTTCGGAAACATTAAAGTGAAAGCTGTTGATCTATTGACCCTCTTTCAAAGGATTTGCTTGATGAAGCATAGCGACGAAGATTTGAAAGATTTGTTAACTTATGAGCTTGCGCCCTATCCTATGTAATTGTTCACAGAGGAAGGCATGATAAAAGGGACTAAATCCCTGTTCTACAAGGAATTTATCCCACTAAACAACGTGGAACTTATTGGAAAGGAAAAAATTTTGTTGTGGATGGAGGGTACCTTTTACATAAAGTAACTTGGCCAAGAAATGTTTCTTTCAAATGCATTGCTCAGTTATATTTCTTACCTTCAAAGAAATTTTGGATCTCAATTGGCTGTTGTATTTGATGGGTATCCATCTGAAGGCCAACAAAGTGGCACAAAAAGTGCCGAAAGATATCGCCGGTCCATAACGCACTCTTCAGTTGAAGTCGTTGTTGAAGCGGAAATTATATGCCGATTTACATTGCGTTTTTTTTTTTTACGAAGAAAAAAATAAGTTTAAAAAAAGTAATCATAAATATTTTAAAAGCATTCTTCTTTCAATATATTATTTAAAAGTAAAAATATTCAAACCAAAAAAATATGCATTAAATCAATCCGAAAGTGAAGGGGTGCGATTTTTCGCGATTTTTCAAGATGTTGGAAAAATACACCCCTTTTTAGGAGCTGTAGCTTACGTCCTTGTTGGGTTAGGGGGAACTTTAGATGGTTCAGTTTGTAGAGAATTTTATGCTCTTTAAAATGTTAATTGATGGCTAAGCCATTGGATTTCTAGTTACAGAGTTATATTAAAAAAACTAAAAAAAGTCCAAAAAATTCGCGGTTTTTTGGCTCTCCAAAATTGTGCCTTTGGAAATTTTGGTGGGCAACCATAGTTTCTTTTTATTAGCATCAATATAAACCACTTAAAAGCATAAAACCTTTGACCCCACCTTTTGCACTTGAAAACTACCAAATGACTGGACTACTCTTCGGAAAAACCATTTTTGTGAATCAGTATCCCGTGATGCAATGCGAAAACGACGAAATGTGGATTCATCACGCATCATTGCGTTGTACGGGATTGCGCAATCGGTGGGCATGCTATTTCTAAATCTATGGATTTTAGAGCAAAAAAATCAGGCTTTAAGAATTATTTTTTTAAACTATCGTCCAATAATTTTAAAAATCTGAAAAAAAAATATATTATAGATTGATAATAGAGGAATATGTAGAGACAAAATCCTAAGTTGTGACCAAACGATTTTGGCATGAATTTTTTTTTTGAAAAATAAAATTGCATTTTTAAGAATGATCGCTCGATCAGATTTATGAGCGGATTTTTCTGAGAATACTACTCAATGATATCTAAAAACTCATGAGTAGTTTTTTGGATTTATCAAATATATTCAGGGAATAATCAATTTAAAAAGAAAAAAAACTTTAATTTTTTACTAAAAAATGCGTCATATTTTTGAGCTGAAACTTGGCTGAGAAGTTGTCCATACTATGAGGTGTTTTCAGAAAAAAAATTAGCCCGATTGGAATGGGGGCATTTTTCACCGTCTTATCTGGCGAGGGCCTTTGTTCAAACATCAAATTAAACCGATAAATCAACTTGATGAGAGCTTGTTTGTCCACATCTTTACCTAATACGTATGATTTGTGTATGTGTGTGATTATATTTTAAAATAATTTTTTGTTTTTGTTTGGTACATGTATTTACGGCTAGTGTGCTTGATCAGAGACCCGCTTATAAACCTTCTCTTAGTCATGTGGGATTTTTTCGTTTGACATTCTTTCATAGGAAAGTGTCAGGGACCGATCATCGAATAGGCCGGGGAAGCCTGGGCTTCCTCCTTAAAATTTGAAGGCTCTCCCAAATCACCTTTTTTAAACACTCATTCTGTTACAAATATCCCCACCTTTTCAAAAACTTATTTTCCGAAAAAAAAAAAAATTTATATTAAGTTTGGAAAATGGGATGTCTGCGGGCAACAAAATAAAATTCCCCATCTTGTAAACTTTTTATAGTATTTCTTTATAAAACTTTAAGCCACTTTTGGGAGCCCTTTCAACTTAAGAGTGTATGATACGGGATATGTGGAAACAAAAAAAATTACCATTGTATATATATACTTTTTAATCGCATTCCTCATTAAAGCTTAAGTTAAGCCATTTTAATTGAGTTGCATATTTGCCTCGGGTAGCCCCCAAAAGGCGGGGGAGGGGGCTCAAATCAAAGGCAGGCTTCTCTTGAACAAAAGTCTTGATCGGGCCCTGGGTAGGGTACTACATAGTATATATTCCGGCTTGGTATGCTTGAGATCAGACACTGGTTTAAAAGCCTTCTTGTTTCATAAATGCTTATGTTTTCTGAACATAGATGGCAGCACCAACATTTACAAACAGCTTAAATTTGATTTGGTGGAAATACAAGAGCACTAAAGCTTCACGAAGGCTAATAACGATTTTACTCTTTGAGAAGAACACTTTCTTTCAAAGACAAATTCTTCTATTGGCTATAAAAGATTAATGAAAAACTAATCAAATGAAATAATAAAAAGTAAAAATTAAGTACTTTTTGTGCTTCAAATATGTTTTCAAATAGGTAACGAAGTATTGGCATTCCCCCCCCCCCCCCCCCCTCCATTCGTTACCTTTGGATAATATTAGTATCACGAGTTCAAAAAATCTTACTTATGACTTTAAGAGGTCTATTAAATGTAATGAAAGGAATTTATAATTCGCTCACGAATATGCAAAAGCAAATTATCACCCTTGTTAACTTTATTGTGTTTTCTGATACAATAAGCTTGTGTTTATTAAAAATGTAATACTTTTCTTTGATGCGGTATACGAATATTCTTTAGAAAATCTACGCTATTAATTATTTCTTTCAAAAACTTTATAATTTACCCGCATTAAAATGGTAGTTAATTATTGTTATTATTTAAATGGTGATCAGAAATGTTATTAATTCTTGTGCGATGTCAGTCTATGATGGTGTATAAGGTGAATAAAATACAAAATTAGTAACTATAATGAGAACAAATTAAGTTTTATGTTTATACGTTTTAATATCACAATTTAATTCTCTTTCATAGCCCCAAACGCAGTAAAAGGTATGTGTTCTTAAGTACTTCATGATTAGGTCAAAGCTGCACCAGTTCTAATTTTTTTTTTAACTGACGCCATTTTTTTTAAAAAGAAATTAATCTTTAACGCATGCTTTCAAATTTTTCCCAAAAGTACAATTCTTTAAATGCATAGTGATTCAAAAGCGTTTACATTGTTTTTGTTCAACTTTTTTCTATTATAATAGAAAATCTATAATTTTGTATCAAAGTTATCGCAATTGAGACGGTACTAATATTTTATTATGTTACGCTAAAACTGAAGACAGCTAGACTGCTACCTGTTTTATAAAGGTTATACAAAATTTTAACACTGAATAAAAGTAAATTTTGTAGACCATATTTCATTATTAAAAAAATATTTAATATTGTATTTATTCAATATTTAGTATTTACTCCCTATTTCTTTATATAGTGTTTGTTAGAGTCAGGCTTAACATATTTGCGCCTGAAGACTTTCAAAAGACCCTTTCTATAAGAAAATAATAATTTTCTTTAAGAAAATATCAATTTACACTAAACTGCATTTTGTAAAATGTTTTTTTTTTAATTTAAGGGATGGCCACAAATTTTTATAAAAAAACATTGATTCCTACGAATTTTCCCCCTACAATCAACTGTCAAATTTTTTATGTTTAAAATGTATGTTTATAGACAAAAGCTTTATTTACATTCTTCATCAATCAACGAAAATGTAACGAATGTCGGAGAGCTAATATTTAAGTTTGGCAGATTAACGAGATAACAAATATAAAAGATAATTTTGAAAATGCGTTATAAAAGTGGAAGATATTCGAAATGAATTTCGGAAACGCGTTTATACCCAGTAAAATAAAAAAAATATTAGTTTTGAGGAAAATGCCACTTACAATTGTTTGAACCCAACTTCGTCATTTAAGATCCCTGACATTGACATTAAAGACCGTCCAAAACACAATGTCTTAGGCCATCCAACTCTTGTTAACCGGATGAACAGGTCCTAGAAGTTAATACACTCTTCACATAAACTTTCGATTTCCATGGCCGCTGTTGTGTTTGGATCCAGTTCTTATCTTTTCGATTTGTCTGATCTTTGGCTCCTAACAAGATTCCCTTTCTTCTTGAGAAGAAATGACACCTTAGGGCGAAGACGATTGACTGTGAAAGTTCATTGTGCGCACCGGCTTCTGTAACTAGAAAGAGCTGAGCATACCGGCGAGAGTAAAAAGTGTACAATTTGGAGTTCTTGGTAACTTATACAAGATATTGTTTCGTCAGTATTTGATATTAATTTATTGTAAAAAAAATTGTGCTTGTGTAACAGACAATGAAAACAGAGCATTGAATTTGTTACTGTAGATAATTTAAGACTGTCTTTCTCTGAAAAACTGTCTTTACCGGTGCACGAGGATATATTTTGCAACTGTTTAAAGATCATTCTTTAAATTTGATTGTTTTTCATGAGGAAAAGAGGATATTTTTAACATTCATCAACGAGTTGAGGATATGAGTATAAATTAAGGACTAAATGATTCGATTTTTACCCATTCGTCTTTACAAATCAATCTTCCTTTTGAGATTGAATCCAATCAGTTATTCGAACACATTTTTATTTATTTGCGAAAACTTTTATCAGTGCATTGTTTTTTGCATGTCTACTATGTGCATAAGGACCATTAGAAATTTTCTCAACACCAAAGTCTTTTCGAAGAAGATTTGAAGCTAACTTATTCCAAATCAAACTCTTAATTCCCCGAACATGAGCCGTGTTCATATCCAGGAAGAAATGATTGAACCAAACAAGAAAGTTACGAGAAAAAGTACTTTTTTCCGGGTCTTCAATGCTTTTCAAATCGGTATTCTGATCATCGGAATATTTGTGTTTCTTTCTTGGTGTGGAGCGTACTTAAGCCAAGACTATGAAATTGAAAGTAACTCGTACGATGTGGCTGAAGCTTTAACGGAGCTTAAGGCTGAGCATAAGGAAGATACGGATAGAGGTATGTTACCTAAAAGTGTAATTCCTCATCAGTATAACCTGTCATTGCAACTGTTCATGCCACCGAACAATTTCACAACAAAAGGAAACGTTCAAATACTCATTGAATGTGTAAAAGAAACTAAGGTGAGAATTATTTTATTATTATTAAATTAGGAATTTCTAGTATTGATATTTTTAAATCATAGTGGCATAATTTAGATTTTTAAAGCAGATAAAATGTGTTATTATAAACTATATAATAGAAATCAAAGGTTATAAAATAGCAACAAAAAAGTATTTATTAACAAAAATTAATCGATAAAATTTTGCAATAAAAAATTGTGACGAACATTGTGAGCGAACATGACTGAATGCATCGATAGGGATTTAGAAATTTATTACCTTTTTTACTGAAATTTTCTAATGAATTATTCCTACGAAATCAGTGAGGATTCTAAATTCAGAAACATCACATGCTTCCACTTTTTAAAATTTAAGGAAAGCCACAAAAAATGCCAGGTACATTAAAAATAAACTTACTCATTTAAAACAAATTTTTACCTTCATTTTAAATTCAATTAAATCAGATTTACACCTGGTATTATACGTAAAACTTAGTTAAATTTATAGAACAATTATAAAATTTATTATAAATTTAAAAATTAATTTGAACACTTTGGATTGTTTTGGGAAAATAAATTTTTACATTTAAAATAAGTGAAGTATTATTAGTTTTTCTCTATAACTTATCAACACGTGCACTGAAATGTAGAAAACCAGAATTTATCGTCTTAACTCAATTTTGTAGAAAGCGGAAAATGTGACTTTTGCAGTTAGAGCCCTTAAGTGAACAATAACAGAACTTGGGATTTCGCGACGAACGTTTGTGATAGTTTTCAACGGCTTTTTGTGCAGTCAAACTTAAAACAGATAAAAGTTATTCAGTTCTTTTGATTTTTTAAAAAAATTGATACATTCTTTATATTTATAATTTTATCGGGAAAATGAAAGATAACCTAGACCATGCTTTTACAAACCTATTTTAAACGAAATTGAATTTACTCATCAATGTGATAGAAAAACCGTGCAATAAAATAGATTTCAAATTAAATTTGTATGGAAAATTTAATTATCAATGCTAATATTTATAAAACAGTAATAAATAAAATGCTCTAACGATTTCTTGAATCGTACTATGTTTGAAGTCTAATGTGTAAACATTTTATTTATATATATCATATGCAAATTTATCTCAAATATACTATTAAAATGTTAAAAAATATAAATTAGAAATTTTATTTTAACAAGCTTTTAAACTTAGGTTTCCAATTAATCTTAAGGGGGGATCATAGTTAACAAAAACCAAAAAATCGAATTTTTGAAATCAGTATTTTCTGATAGATGGAAACCCAATCTATCGAATAAGACCAATTTTGTATCGGTCGGTTAATTATTTCTTATGAAAAATTAAAATTATAAAAATAAACAAATGTGCCACGCCTCCTTTGAATTACTAATTGTATGCTTGAATTATTTATGTATTACATTATAAAATATGATTTTTTTGTGTTGATATTTGAAAACTATTCACTGGCTCAATGTAAAAAAAAATTCCTGACGATTTACATGAAATTCGGTTAACAAGAAATGTTTCGGTGGACATTTCGAGTTCGTGTTAACGGGATCGACTGTATTTGTTTTTCGCGTTTATCTCAAAACTATAATTTTCAACACTTAGGTACACTTTTCTCCAAATCTATTGTATATTTTTTAATAATTTTTTTTGTGTGTTACAAAACCATCTTAGATCTATTTAAGTCACCTAATTTAGTCTTACAAATTTAAAAAAATATTTTATTATTTTACACTTTTCTTCGTTGAAAATCAGAATTTTTATGAATGTGGAATATAATGCTTTTAAAATAAAATTAAAAAAATATTTTAGGCATAAAAAATAGGTGACTTAATTAGATCTAAAATGGTTTTATAACACACAAAAGAAATTATTAAGAAATAATCAATAGATTTGGAGAAAAGTGTACCGAAAAAATACTTGTATTTTTGAAAATGCGTAATTGTATGTTTCAAAAGATGTCTTTTTTCAAAAATAATAATTTTTAAAAATAAGATTCTTAGGTGTAAATATAATAATAAAAGTACAATTTATATGTTGGTACAATTTTTTTTTATTGTACCATAATTTTTAAATGATTTAGAGCCTTTCGAAATCCATACTAAGAATCGGTCATTTTTGCTGTCGCTAACTATGATCCCCCCTTAAGTAGCTTTTTTACGGTTCAAAATATTGTATATTCTTAAAAGACCAACTCATATATATTTTAAATTTTTAGGTAATAATTTTACATGCACGAACTTTAACAATAGATGCAGCAAATCTTACTTGGTTTAATGAAAGCTCAAGCAATAATGCAACATATTCCACGGAAATCAAGCACGAACGACATCAACAGATGGTTTTCATTAGTTTAAATGAACCCCTAGAACCACAAACTCGATATATTTTGGATGTTTCCTTTCGTGGTCTCATCAACAATTTATCTGTTGGTTTATACCGGAGCAGTTATTTGTCTGAAAACGGTAACATCAGGTATGGTTTATGTATTATAACTTTTATAATTGTAATACAGATTTAAAATATGCAATTATGTATTGTGTAACAGATGAATAATTGAAATACAAATTAAATATAATACAATTATGTATGGTATAATATATAAATGTTCATAACAGAATTTATATTGTTTTTATCATTATACAATTGCGTATAATGTTACAGATAATTAGTTTTTGTACAATTGTGCAGTTATTGCGAATATTAAAAAACATATGGCTTTATACAATTAAAAAAATTTCAAAACAATTTTATTTTAATATGCCATGCAAATAATTAATGTTATTAATGCTACATGTAATTAATTATTTTAAGATTATCATTTTATATAAAATGTCATACATTTATACGTTCATAGATACGTTATTTTTTTAGACTATTGTTTTAAACATTGTACTATTATGCTAATAAAACTAAAATATTATAAATGTATATTATTTTATAGAATAACATACAATTATATGTAATGTAATTGTTGCGTAATTTAGTTGGATCGCTTCGACTCAATTTCAACCAAGTGATGCCAGACGTGTTTTCCCTTGTTTCGATGAACCCAGCTTTAAGGCAACTTTCCGTCTCAATCTCATAGTGGCAAAGGATACCCCTGCATTGTCCAACATGCCGGAGATAAATCGAGAATCTTTGTAAGATATGTATTTTTTTACATTTTAAAAGAAAAAAATCACCAATAGGATAATGTTGAAGTGATAATTAACATGTTTTTTTTTGGTTGAGTGTTTAAAACGCGTAATAACAAATAGTAAAATTACTAAAATTCTTCCACTGTGTTAGTGACTCGCTTTCTTTAATTTTCTAAATTATATTTTACTATTAAATCAAATATTAAAGACATATTTGCTTCAAGTTTGAAATTATTTGTATTTTAAGCGATGTTTTTACTCAGGGATGACGATTGGGACATAGTGTCCTTCGACGAAACACCAAGAATGTCAACGTACATACTGTCCTTTGTTGTGGGTGAAATAAAATCTTACACATTACAAAGAGAAGATAGTGTAAGTATATATTTTTGTAAAACTAACTGATGATTATTTAAATTTTTCTTAATAATTTCTAGATATCTATTTCCTTAATTCGAATTCTAGAATTATTGTATTTTAATAAAGTTTAACACTGGTATTAGATTTTCTTGCAAAAAATGACGATAATTTCCATTGTCGACATTTAAAGTGCAAAAAAAGGTAACCTAAATAATTTGTGGAATTTAATTTAATAATTTTTGAGTAATTAATATTTTTTAATCAATTTAATAATTTTTAATTTATAAATATATTTTTATTTAATAATTTGTAATTAATAATAAGTTTAATTAATTTAATAATCTTTAATTAATTCAATAATTCTTTATTAATTAAATAATTTTTTATAATTAAATAACTTTTCAATAATTTAAATACTTTTTATTTTTTCAATAAATTTTTGCCTATTATTTTAATTGTGAATCTTTTTTGAAAATACAAAAATATCCAATAAATTGCAAATTGAATTAGCACTAATTGAAACACAATCTTGTACTAATCGTGTACTTAAAACACACTTAACGCAGTATAAGCTACTGCCTAAGTTTTAAAGTGTTATCATATTTATACATAGAATTTCTGTAAAAGAGAATCAATAACGGTATATAAACTTACTCACTGTACTCGTACTTAAACAAAGTATGAGCTAAAAAAAATATTTAAGCTCATACTGTGTTGTTGGAAATTTGAAACACAAAATTTATTTAAATTAAAATAACCAAATATTGTAAACTATTATAATTTTACCTAGGTTCAAATATGGAGCCGTAATGACATGGCTGAATACGGCGAGCGTGCTCAATTGGTAACTCCAATAATGCTCAAATTTCTAGAAGACTATATCGAAGTTCCCTTTACTTTGCCCAAATTAGGTACATTGTCAAGTTTTAAAGTGTTATCATATTTATACATAGAATTTCTGTAAAAGAGAATCAATAACGGTATATAAACTTACTCACTGTACTCGTACTTGTACTTACTGTAAACTTTCAGTAAACTTTGTTAATGTTTTTGTAAAAAATACATGAAGTTTAAAATAATAAAATTCACAGTTATACACTTTTCGAAGGAGTTACTTGTAATGATGTTATTTATGCATTTTGTTTTTTGAAATTTATTCAATATGGATTACGTATTTGAATTGTAATTTAATTTAAAATTAATTAAAATTGCAGACCTCGTTGCCGTGCCAAGTTTCCTCCATGCTGCTATGGAAAACTGGGGTCTTATAATATTTGACGAAGCTGCCTTGCTATATAACCCAGAAAAATCTTCCACTGAAAACAAAGTATTTGTAACAGTGGTAATAGCCCACGAGTTAGGGCATCAGGTACGAAATTTAAGCCCTTTTAAACATTTAAATGTAATTATTTAAAGCAATGTATTTCAAAAGGCTTAGAAAGCTTAAATAAGTTTTCAAGTAAAAACTAATTTTCATAATAATAAATGTGTATTTAGTAAAAAAAATTAATATTTAATCTCTTGAAAATTGGACATTTGTCTTTTTATATTAATGTGATAAAAATAAAAACTTAGTGGAAGTACGCGCCAACATTTTCGAAAGAATTGAAGATTTTTGTATCAATGAACATGTTAAGCATTTTTTTTCCTTTTGAAAGTGCCTTTTTTAACGTATCTAAGTGCAAACGATAAACTCTAAAGCTCATTTTCTCGTTTTCACCTTTTTGTCACTTAGCATGTTCTTCCACTAAGCTCTTTAAATTAGTTTTGTTACTCAATGCTCGGTATTCAACTGTATTTTAGTGGTTTGGAAACCTTGTAACCCCAGCATGGTGGGATAATATTTGGTTAAACGAAGGATTTGCTACTTACTATGAATACATAGCAGTCGATAACCTTGAACCACAATGGGGAATCGTAAGTACTGACTTTGTTAAGTTTTTTTTTATCAATATTTATTACCCAAACTACTTCTTAATGTATAATTATGCTGCCATTGGTTTTACGGAGCAACGTCTTACCAAAGTTTTACAGTGAATACACGGGTTGAAATTTAGTATGTAATAATGGGCAACATATGCTGCACGTTAGGAACAAATATGCTGCAATAAATCCTTATGCTGAATTTTTGTAATTATTTCTGTAATTTTTTTAAAAAAATAATTGTTACCCATAGTTTACATTAGGTGAACAAGTACATTTAAGTGTCTTTAATCGTTTGATTGTCGCGTCTTATAGAACCGTACGTTTGACAAGTTGTTTTGTAAAAACCTTTTAATTGGAAATTTATTTAGTAGTTTTTCTAAGGAAATTCGTAATTATATATATTTTTATATGTTGAAAAGTTTTTATGTATGTATTATCCTAAATAAATGAAAGTTATATTTGTGTTCCCCTTATTTTAATATTTTTGAAAATATTAGTGGTACTACGTTCTACATTTTAAGAGAAACAAATACATATTCTGCAATCCAAATAAAAAACTAAAAAAATTTGCAAAAATGTATGATTTATGAATATGTATTTAAAATTGCTGCATTCGGTAAAGCGGTTGCAGAACACACAGCCTTGTGATGTGAATAATGTAAATTCAAATTATCTACAACATTTCTTTTCCATTTAGATGCATGTGTTTATTGCTACAGTATATGAAGTGATGGAAACCGATAGTTTACTTACAACCAGAGCAATGGGATCTCCCGTTAGACCTGAAGCTGTACTGGACTCATTTGATGAGATTTCTTATTTAAAGGTGCTCTACTTTTATTGACCTTTCAGTTATTAATTCTATAGGATAAAATAGCATGAGAAAGAAAATACGATAAAATAAAGTTTGGATTACGGAATTTTTTAATATGTATTTTAGGGAGGAGCAATTGTGAGAATGCTTCAACATTTTATTGGTGAACAAGGATTTCGAAAAGGTTTAAAGGTACCTGATATTTGTGATATTAATTAACTTCTTTATTTGCTTTTATGTTTATTTTCCTTTTTTAAAGTTAAACATTAATAATACACAGTGTTAATAAATTATTGTAGGATATTTGACTTAGAGTTCGTGAACCAATGGACGACCTATTTGTGAATATCATTACAATCTTCCTTACTGAATAAAAAAAGTTAACTTTAAGTTTTTAAAATTCATTTTCGTCAAAATTAATTTGTCAGCCATAAATTTTTTAGTATTATGGACTTATTTTTTATGTATATATTGTTAATTTAGATAAACGTAATCGAATCAGAAAGCTTATTTTTGTATGAAAATTTTTCATGCTAAGTGTTGTTAAGGAGACTATATAGATGGTTTGTTGATTTGTTGAAATAAAGTACCATTACAGACTATTGGCAAGACAGTAATATATATTATGATTTTTATTGTGTTACTACTTAATTTTTAATTTTTAAGTTATATTTATTTTATATTTTCAATTTCTGTTTTTCTTTTTGACCCTAAGTTAATTTTATGTACCAAAAATCTGCCTTTATATGAACATATTTGGTTTAACGATTCTTTTTTCTGTATCTCAGAACTACTTGTGGCGGTTTTCGTACAAGAGCGCAACGGAAAATAATCTGTGGCAGAATTTAAATTTGGTAAATATATTATACTTTAGTTTTCTCATAATTCCACAATTTTAAAATTTATTCCATTTTCTGCTTAATTAAATGTAATTTATTGTTATTATAAATAAACTTATTATTTTTGTATCATAGTGGAATAAGAACAAAATAGGAGTCAAGCAAGCAATGAACACTTGGACCAGTCAATCAGGATATCCAGTCGTAGAAATTAATCGTGATTATGACAATAATACAGCTGTTATAACCCAAAAACCTTTTATCTTAATTCTTGGTGATAATGAAATAAAAAGGATCGATGATAGGTAATTACTAATATTTTTCATTTATAAAACTAATATATATATTATTGCTTACGTATTAGTAATATTATTTTATGTTCTCATGTAGTGGTAAACAAAACTTAGCATTCAGAAATATAAAAAAAAACTAAAATAAATCTGATCAAAATATAATCGTAATTGTTACGGAAACGTTATTGACTAAAGAATAGATTATCCGCACTGAATAAATATATATTTATAATGTACAAAAATTAATTATTATTATTTTTATTAATAAAAAATTTATAAAAAATTGAGGTCGTATTGTATTTTTTTTTACCCGATGACAACTTAAAAAAATTTCAAGTAATTTGGTGTAAATGAAGCTGTCATGGTCACAATTTCTAAAAACATGAAATTGAGGAACAAGCAATTATAAAAGCCAAGTATTATTCAAGTATAGTTTTAATAATATGACGGCTTTTGCTAACAATTTAAAACTCGTAGAATTTAGACACGCGTTATACTCAATGTTAACTAGAAATGAGAGTGCTTTAATACATATGTATTTAAAAATCCAAATTTTAAAGGCCCGAAAAAAATTCCTTAAATTTATATCGTCAACTTATGAGCACATTTTGTATGTTAATTGACTAAATTTCAGATAATATATTTTTTATTTTATAGACTTTGGCATATACCTATAACTTACACTCATGGTGAAGAGCTGGATTGGTCAACAAAACCAGATTTCTGGTTAACTACAAAATCAGGTGATTTACAAAGCACATTTTCAATTTTAAATAACTCATCTTAAACGTAAAATATTTAAAACATTATCGAGTGTTATTACTTTAGTACTGTTTCGATAATTTTTTGTCAGGAATTATACATGTAACCAATATTTAACTACTACTAATATTGTTATAATATGTTACAAAAAAAAAACTTTCCATACACAAAGAAATTACGTTTAACAAATTTCCAGGTAGTTTTACTGTGAATTAAAAGTATTTTCAAAGACATAAATACACGTAGATAGTAAAGTAGACTTTCATACATTTCATGTGATGATGTATCACTGTTATCTTCATTAAAATAATGTTCAAGGTCATTATAGATGCTTCTGTTTAAAGCAGTGGTTCCCAACCTTTTCTGAAACCTCGCCCCCCTCTTTAAGTTGACTAACACATATCGCCCCCCCCCTTTAATTTTTATAATTTGTCCAATTATAATTTGAGTTAAAGTGTTACTAATAAAGCAATTTTATAATTTCAAACACTTACTCTACCATATATAAAAACAACCAAAGCAGCTTTATCCGTTTTCTCTTATATAAAATCGAAAAAATATGTTTATTTTTTTCTATTTTAATTTAGATTTTTTCAAAGACTGAAAGTAAAATAATTAACTAAGATCTTTAAACTCAATTCTGGAAAATTTAAGAGAGTTGACAATAAAAATTAAAGAAAAAAATTGAATGTTGAAAACTTTTTTTATTCAAGTTCATGCGCAAGTCTTTGAGGCAAATGTCCAATTGATTCTTTTGTTTAGTGAGGAGGAGCTGGATAATAGAACTAACCCTTTTTTTAACTAAATATATTGACGGAACGAGATGAGAGTTAGTTCAGCTTTTTACCACAGTTTAGAATCAGTATAAATAAGTTTCACGCAGGCTAACTCATAACCTCATTACTTGAAAGGATTTTCGCCTCACAGTCATACTTCAGATCTACAAATTCCGTCCACAAAGATTTTATCAAGGTTATCCACAACCCACAGATTCAAAAGGGAATGGATCAACAATAGAATCAGTAATTTTTAACTTGGTTAAATCGTCAAATCTTGTAAGAATGTCAGTTTGAAATTTAATGGTGATAAAAAAAATTGGAATGGTTTTACTGTACTATAGTACAGTATATTTTAATATCCCCCCTTTGAATATACTCATCGCCCCCCTATCGCCCCCAAACTATTTATTGCCCCCTTGATGACACAAATCGCCCACTTGGGGGCGATCGCCCCCAGGTTGGGAACCACTGGTTTAAAGTAAAAACAAACTTTTAAAATTAACACGAAACTTAAATTATTAAATAATTTAAAGTAAAAGTTTCATTTATATTTTATCTGACTTAACTTTTGAGTTCTACTGACGATTATAGACCATATTTTTATTAAAACTGGATATATTCCTATTTTTTTCAGACACCTTAAAGAATTTACCCAATGAGACCACTTGGATTATAGCCAATATACAGCAAGTTGGTTATTACCGAGTAAATTATGATACTAGAAACTGGGAGTTATTACTTGAGCAATTATTGACGAACCATACAGTACAGTATATTTTATAACTATGCAAATTAGTTTTTACCTATTGCTCTTTGTAACTTTATTACAAATTAGGAATTTTCTTACAGGAAATTGATGTCATTAACAGAGCACAAATTTTGAATGACATACTTAATTTAGCAAGGTAAGATAAGTTATAGAACACCATTCAATTAAAAGATATTTATTAAACTCTTACACCAATACACCAATTTATAGCATTAAATGAAATATTTTTTTTCTTCAATTTTGCTTTTATTATGGTAGTTGAATCCTGCATTATCTAGTGATAGCGAAAATTCACATAGCGAGCAAAAAAATTTAGAAAATACATGCATTATATAAACTGCAGAACTAATTGAAAAAAAATAGTAACTTTTATCATAAACACAATTGATAGGAAAATTTGCACTAACATTTCCAAAATATGTAAATGTATCCCACGTTTTTACATGCATACTCTACTGTGTTTAATAATATCTAGAATCATTCTTCTCTATTTCCGAACTCTTATTAGGTGAATGTTTAATGTTCAAAGTTTGCTCTTATTCGCATAGTATTATAAAGTTATTTAAAAATATTAGTCAAGAACAAAAAGATCAGCTAAACCAGACCAGCTAAGGCTTTTTTCACCTGATATTTTCGTTTTAAAATTATTTATTCAGTGAGAATTTTTATGTTTGTTTTAGTAAGTTTTTAGCTAACATTTCTATACTTAGATCCGATGAAGCGGAATATGCAATGGCTCTGAATATAACAAAATATCTTTTCCTGGAAGAAGAATATCTGCCATGGCAAGCGGCGTTTTCTGCATTTAAGCACCTTGATGTTATGCTCGCAAAGCAACCTGGCCATGACGAATTTAAGGTACTGGAATATTTATTTTATAATTTATTACATTATAATCGAGAGTAAAAATATTGCTAGTTAAATATGGTTAACCAATCTGTTAATTAAAAGCTTAGTTGTGCATTCGTGTGAAAACGTAAAAATAAGGGTTTATTAAATTCATATAAAAAATTCAGGATTATATTCATAAAAAAAGTTGCGGCTTTAGTTTTAGAACAGAATCAATCAACAATGCTAAGGAACACTTATAAAAAAAAATACAGGTTTTAGTTTTTATGATTTGTCCATAGTGAAGAAGGAATATAATTGCTAAGCAAAAACTTTCTAATTTAAAAATTAGAATTAAAAATCTAGAAATTGACAATCCTTAATTTTTAGATAAAACTGAAGCATGTAAAAATATTATCGAACAATTTTGGGTGATTGTCGGTTGAGAAAAAATGGCATTCTCTCACAATACTTTAAATTTTAATTTGTCTTTGAACTTCAAGAGCATTGAATTTGACTTTCTGTCAATTTTTTACTACAAATTTATTTATTTTTATTTTAAAATTGCGTCATAATATAACATGATTGTATTAGATTCATAAATTAGATTTAATTAGTGAATTGCAATTTTGTCTTTAAATTATTATTTTTTTTCAGCATTACATACTAGCTATCATGTCTCCTCTTTACAACCGCATTGGATGGTCCACACAACTGGAAGAAGATAACATTCAGTTAGCGTATGTAACCTTTATTTGAAAGATCTAGTTGCAAAACTCACATTCTCCTAACTCTATCTAGAGGGTAGGGGTAGGTACATATATATTAGACATACAGGCATTATTTATACAGACACAGAAAGAATTTTTACTGCCACAGAGAAAGGAAAGTACACCCAGGGAGAAGGCGGGAATCGAACCCGCACCCGTTAAAGCGCGTAGACTGCTGGCGTAATGGCCCAAACCACTCGGCCATTCGGGGCCCAACTCTATCTACGATATAGAGCCGGTACATTGGCGACATCTTCCAATTGTGTTAACGATCGTTGATAGCCGCCAATGAAGGCGCTGGGCATCTTAGTTATACTTATTAGAATGTAATTTTTGCTACTTACCTTCAATATATGCTTTAATTTAGTAAAAGAGAGATAAGTAAGGTTGTAAAAGTGTTAACTAAGGAATGATAAATGATGACCTTTTTTAAATATGTGTGATGGAAAACCAGACAATTTGATATATGCAAGTAAAAAAGTACATGCTCCTAAGTCAGTAACAAGTAGTCATTTCATTTTAGGAATGATTTTCTTTAAATAATTTCCGACAAATTCATTTTTTTAAAGAGTTCTTTTTGTCCTCAAAAATCTATAATATCTATATAATATTAAATAGGTATTTTGGTGTTGTTTTGGTTATATCTCCTGTTGAAATAGGATACACTGAAATCGTTACTGACTAAGAAATGAGAAACTTATACGCACTCAATTATATCTAGTACTATTTATAATCTCCAATGACGTCTATACGTGTGCAATTTCTAGCTCTCAATGGAAGTCAGGAAACTAGAAATCCGAGACCAATCAACCAAAATATCCTAGAATTTCCCCCTACTCCTGGAGTGTCAGAAACATTTGTTTTTTACAAAAATTTACCCCATTTTTGATTTTTTCCGTTTTTATCCTTAATTATATTTTTTTCTCTTAAACAGAAAAAAAGTTAAGTGAAGGTATACTTTTTGAAAGGAAGAGTCCAAATACACATTCTAGGCACAAAGAAAATACTGATGTAACGTTATAAAAAAGTTTTTTTTTTTTACTCTTAGAAAGATGTTTCTCAGATCATGTCCGAATCATGCTATTTAGTGAAAATTTACTATTTCGAAAATGGGAATGAATGCTTTCGTAAAATAACGTTCTAATCGAGGATGCGCATACTAAGTATCAAAAACGCACCCCCCCCACCTACCCAAATAAAGAAATATTATAATAATAATATGCAGTCAACGTAATATTATACTCAAATTTGAGAATGTCGAAAGTCTTACCGTTAAAAAGTCTTAACGTTACCTCCAAATCCTAAAACCTCCTAAAAATAGCGTAACCCTCCAAAAATAGTTTAAATTTTAACTTGGAGACATTTCGAAATCCTAAAATTAACAAATTTTTAAACCTTATACACGTTTGGAGTCTATTTTTAGTGCACATTAATATATTTCTGACGGCTAAATATTTTAATTTATATATTATTTTCACTACGCCTGCAATTTTCGCTCATCTTCCTAACTATTTTTGGTTGTATTTGTAATAATATAAATGAAAATTCTTTTTGAATAAGTGTAGGATACATATTATAACTCATTTCGAATTGGTGGACTTTAATCGAGTAAAAGTAATCTTATTTCTCGATTTTGAAATCAAGTGTTATCTTATAGGTTCCTTCGAAAAAATATATTGAAATGGAATTGCAATTACGATAATCCAGATTGCGTTGAAACAGCTCAAAAACTATTTAACGAATGGAAAGGAGATAATGAAAATAAAACGTAAGTACGCAATTTTTAATCTTAATTGAGTAAAATAATTTTTTCTCACTCTCTTAAGAATCAATAACTATGATATTTTTGATTGAATACATACATAAGTAAAACGCATTAAGCTTTAATGTTGAAGACATAATTATCGTATAATTATTTTGGTAATCGTTGAAATTTATCCAATTTTTTATAACCCAATTAAATATTAAAATAAAGATAATGGTATATTATTTGCAGAGTTTAATATGCTTAGCGTATTATTTATTTTGCAACTAGTTTTTTGTATAAAGTTTTATGCAATTTTGTGTATAATCTGTTTATTTAACAACCAATTAATGTTTTTTTTTCGCAAAGAAATATTTTTTCTTTAACGAGACTACTACTATTAAAAATATATACATTATATATTTATGGGAAAATAATTTGAAAAAAAAATATTTGAATTAATAAAACCGAATAAGGGAATACTAAAATTTGTATTAAGGATGATTTTAAATAAATGAATCGTTTAAAAAATAGTTTTGGTCTTAATTAAGTTTATAGTTTAATAATTTTATTTGTTTGATTATATTGTATTATTTAAATCGACATTGTATTTTCTGAAATTCCACTTAACTTTCCCTGTTTTAAAGATTATCTGCTGATGACAAAGAAATAGTACTGTGTACTGGAATAGCTAGAGGACCAACAGAGGACTGGGAAATTATGTGGAAGAGGTACCTTGTAACTAACTTTAAACCAGAAAAGAACATTTTACTTAAGTCCTTAGCATGCACAAGGGAAACAAGATTATTAAGGAGGTAAGACTGTCGATTAATACGAAAAGTAAGTTTACAGCAGTTACTGTTACTTAGAACCGCTTCATCTCACTGTATATAAAGCGTAGAAACAAAATATGGAAAAGCAGCATTTGGTTTAAATTTAAACTTTTAGTAGCCAAGATTGCCCATTTTCATTTAATTCTTCTTCAAGTTTAATTCATATTCTTTATCGTTTGCTGAATTAATTTTTAGTTCGAAAAAATTAAATATCAGGCAAAAGTGCTCTAAAAATAGAAGCGAAACTTATCATTTAACATCATCATTCTTTACATTTTTTAATAAGAATTTATAATTCATGAATAAACAATCGATAATTTGTATTTTGACATAGATATACATTGAGCATATTTCAGTTTTTAGAGACACTTAATGAACAACCTTGTAAAATCATAAATTTTTTCAGATTGTTAAAAAGAGCCATGGATTCATATTCTGGGATCCCCTTACAAGATGGAACCGACGTGTTTGGCTATGTAGCTGAGAATTTCTATGGTCGTGATATAGTATATGATTTCTTCAAGAATCATATGGATGATATTTCTTTCAGGTAATATTTTAATCAAAGTAATTTGATCATATAAATAAATTAACAAACAAACAATACTAAAGTTTAAATATTGTTAGAAGACATACTTAGGATTTATTTATGTTTCTATTTTGAAGGTTTGGCTCTTTTGCGTTTGCTGGTGGAAAAAACATTGTCGATAGTGTTACGGCTTCTTTAAGTCGAGAGAATGAAATTGAAGAGGTAAAAACCTAATTTCCAATATTATTATTTTCTTCTTTGTATATTAAAAAAAAATCTTAAATGCTTTTCTACTTAAGATTTACTTTACTAAATAATTTAATTTGGGCTATTTGCAACAGTTCTTTTAGAAGGTCAGTAATTCTCCACAGTCTTAGATTTGAATTTTGACGTGACAACTGGAAGGGTATATTGAAAGGAAATAGTTTTCCCCCTAAACGTTGTTGAATACATACGCTTATACAAAAGTACTATAAAAAAGCTACTTTTGTCTTGAAAAACATTCATTCTTAAAAAAAAAATTGGACACTTCTTTACAATTCATGTCAAAAAAATATTAGTCCAAAAATGAGCTTTCTGCTTTCATTTTTCGAAATAATCCAAATATAAGGCTAAAGAAGACCATAGTCCTAAACAATTTATGCATGATAAATTAAGTTATACGAAAGCGAATTTCAAAAAATTTAAAGTTTTAGTTTGAAATCAAGGTGTTAATGAAATTCACAAAGTTTTTGTTAATTTGTTAATGCATTTTCACAAGGAGACTGAGATTGGGTCATAGAAAACTACTTGATACTAAATATTTTTTTTAAAGTTCACACATTTATTTTGTACTTATATTTAATTTATTTTCTTTTAGTTACAAAGCTTGTTGAAAGGAAGAAAGACAGGAAGCGAAGGAATTCACAGGGCTCTTAGAATCGCAGTTGATAGAACAAAGAGTAATTTAAAATGGATGAATACGAAATATTCTGAGGTTTATGATTGGTTGAAAGAAATCAAGTTGTATCTACAATAGTACGCTTAATATTTAGTGAACATTTAATTTAGGAATATGAAGCATCAATAATTGAAAAGTATGAAAAATTCTTTGCCAACGAATCAATATCATTATAAACATATCAATTTACATAAAATATAATAAAAATGTCTATGTTTATCTCCTTTTCAAGTTTTGGTATGATTTATTATTTATTAGCTCGTAGGTGTTTTCTTACTTCAATGTTCTAATTTTAAATAATCGATAGAATACCACGCTCAACTAATAGGGATAATGAAAAATGATTGCCAAGCATTACATTTTAAGTATTATTATTTTAAGATATAATTACATAAAAAATATGAAATGGTTTTAGGAAAGCTTTTTTTGCACACTTTAATCATAATTTTTTTAAAGGTAATGCGCTCAAAAATTTCAATTTAAGTAATATGATTTTTAATTTTTTTGTCGATTTTAATTTTTAATTTATTTTAAAACGATTTAATAGTCAATTAGCTGCTCTTTTTTTATTTTAACAACGGGCTTTTAAACTAATTTTATTACAATAATTTTCAAAATCATCTTTATAGTTGTTAGAATTTTTGATGTTACCAGAAGATAACAGATTGGGAAAAAAGCGCATGTAAGAAATAAGTATGATGAGATGTTAAATTAAAATTAGTATCACGCGGACTTTTCCATTTTATCAAGGCTATTAAACGCTTTCACTGAAACTGGTTCTGTAAAAAATTACAGACATTTTGCGCATTACCACCCGTGCATTGACCCTGTTTTCAATTCATTGACAACTGTGGTTGTTTCATTGCGTAACATTAAGAATATTAATTCAAGCAAGTGAATAAACGTCTTTGGCATGTGCGTGTTTACGGACTTGACTGGACCGGCCATTTATACATGTTTTCAAACTTTTAAATTGATTGCATATTTTTGATGTCATTTTAATTGGCTAGAACGAAGGCGTATGGTTTAAAATTGCATCTTCTTTAAAATATTGTTTGTTACAAGAAAAATTTTATTTTATTAAATTACATTTACTTAAATTAATATTTTGAAACAAAATAGTATATCAGATTTAAACAATTATTTCAGAAACCAAAATTGTTAAATACCTAATTATCCCTGCCAAACAATATAACAATTGAAACAATCATTACCTGCAATTAAAACAATCAAAAAAATAAGTACATAAGAATTCCTAGCTAAACAATTTTACTCTCTTATATTTTTCATCTTACTACCTTATATTTTTCATCTTACTATCTCATATTTTTCATCTTACTCTCCTTATATTTGTCATCTTACTCTCTTGTATTTTTATCATAACCATATGGCCTTCAAATTCTCGATTTTGTAAATTAACTCGCTCTGTAAATTAACAACTAACATAATTTTTTAACAAAAAACAAAACAATCTCCTTAATAAAACCTTATTAAAACATTACTCCACACTCATATCGCTTAAATGTGATTTATTTCTACAAACTGTCGTATTATTTTCGTGACTTATTCACTAAGCCTTCTAAGAATTCCGGAAATATATCATCTTACACGACCGTCTCGCCATCCCCGACGAATCTGTTTTAATAGAACAATTAATTCGGAGCTGAAATGCCTGTTACAAATGAGGCGTCTGTTTTAATGACGTATAAGCTATGGATTTGCCTGAAAGCCAGCTAAAGGGAGCTGTTAATTACTTTGTGTGCATTTTTGGGGGGTGATTAATTACCAATGTGTGGTAGCCATTTTTACAGAAATGGACCTACGGTACGCGCGACACGATTTAATCAATCTTTTAAAGCTGTTGTTTGAGTTGAGAATGCTTTTGGAACTCGTTTTAATACTAGGAGGCGATGATTTGTTTGAAGCCTTGAAATAAAGTTAGTAAGGTTGAGGAGTTAATCAAAGTTGTTGAAACTAGCCTTTCGCTGACATTCAATTTGATTTTTAAAAACGCTATTGAAGAAAATAATGAGTAGGCCTAGAATGAAGCATAAATTGTTAGCTGCTTTCATTATAAATAAAAGTTACAAATAAAAGTTAAACAAGTTAACGCTTTGTTTGTGAATAGATTGTTATACTACTTCTAAATTACATATTCCGAAATAAGTTTCCTCATTTTATTTTGAGTCGTGAAGGTTTAACTGCCGTTTCATTTTTCGGAGATTAATAATTCTGATGCTAAATGGCTGTATATCGGGATACTTTGGTTCTCAAGGGGTAAAATAACTTTGAACCAAGCGTTGCCCTATATAACTTCACAGAAACAATACACATATTTAATTTCATTTTAATCAGTGCCAAAACTGTTTTGAAATACCCGTGAAAACATTATATAGGATACAAAGTCAGTATTAATTAATAATTTATGATTTAGACAAAGCTCTAATTAAAGGAAAAGGTTTATAAAGAACAAAATAAATGCCATATATGTAATAAAAGTCAATGAAGGATTTTTTAAAATTTTCATTAAAAAGTTCCATTCCATGAATTAGTTGATAATTAAAACCTTAAAATACAAAATTAAGTTCAATTTGCATATATTTGAATTGGATATCATATTTGTTTGACAAGAAAAATGTTATTACCATTTTTTTTAGAAACAAAATACTTCAAACATTAAAAAAAAATCTTTATTAATAGTTAGAAGAAGTTGCGTTGTCAGACATGTTAATTTCAGTTACATAATTGCACAAATAGAAATAAATATTGTTAATCAGTACTTTTTATATAAAAACGAGGAGAAATGTTCAAAAAGGTTTATTTCAAATTAATCCGCAAAAACGCTGATTGAACGAGATAAGTTTCTGATAAAAGTCATGGCGTTTGACAACAGAAATAAGTAATTGGATTTAGAGAACAGTGCTCCAAATAAGTGTCAAGTACAATTAAAAGAAAATTGTGCAGCTGTCGTTTTTTCGACGACTTTCAAGCTATTATATTTAAAGGGTTTTTCCGATTTTTGTCAAGAAATAAGAAACATCATGAAGATAATTGTGATTGTATTTCATTACTTTTTTTATAACAATATAATGCACATAATAACTAAGAAATTGTTAACGTTTTTTGGAAAGATACATTTCATTGCATCTTTCAGTAAATGTACTGAGTGATATTTAGTTGAAATTCAATTTTAAAATTATTTTAAATATTCTAGCAATTATTTATCTAAATAATTTATTAATTCATTTTTATTTAATAACGTTTATTATTTTATTGTGCTTTTACTTAAGAAGCTCAAAAAGATTTTACTTCATTGGAGATTTTAAAATATATGTTAGATAATATGTTATGTTATATCAATATATTATGTTATGATAATATATTATGTTATGATAATATATTATGTTATATATGATAATATATTATGTTATATCAATTTCATATGCAATATGTTAGATATAATCCAGATGAATGTAATGAAAATGCGAATGTAGACTCAACATTAAAAAAAAATGCAACGTCCTAATAGTTTTATAACCAGGGCATAATAAAAATGCTTTTAAACAATTAGCTAATTCGATTATATACAAAATGTTTTAAAATTCCCAATGCATTCATAGTCAAATAAAATACCATAAAATTTTATAATTTGAATTGATATGTTTTTAGAAGATGTTCACCAGTCTAAATAAACTCTGTACTCTAAATTCTCTACAAATGATATAAGAGTTTAAAAGATTTTTTAACTGAAAACATTTTTAGAGAATTTAACCATCCAAATTATGCGAATATTTAGATTACCAGCATCGCATTACATAAATGGGAAAATTTTGATAACTTATTCAAAATCTTTCTACAGTTTCATTTCCCATGGAAATATTTTCAAACAAGCACTATCAATCAAAAACATATAGTAGATATTTTCAAATATGCTCAAAAGCATATTTAAAGAACAAATTTCTAAGATCCCAGGAAAGTTTGTGAAATTGAATCAACATACATTTTATCCACATTTTCCAGAAATTATAACGTAATACTTAAGAATAAATAACTAATAAGACGCATAAAATTACTCGCATCTCAAGTTTCGATAGGGTAGTTAGCAACGCACTGTCACAAAGCCAACTGGATTAGTCATGCTGGCTATTTAACAGAGCTTAGAACTACAGGGCGTTAACTTAATAGGAAGTGTACTTTAAGAATTGTAATTAAGGCAAATGTAATGTGTTATTATATTCTAATTTTCCTTTATACATTATTAACATTTCTAGTATTGACCGTTTAAATTAGCACGATGAACCCTAGAAAGCTTTATTTAATATGCTTTACCGTGAAACAAACCGTGACACTGAAAGAACACATTAGAAGTGCTTGTAAATCTTTAGTATTTATTTGTGTTTTAATGATTAAATCTTTTCATTTGAAATTAAATCTATTAAAAAACTAAAAAGTTCTGGTGAATATTTGTTAACGTTATAAATCAGTAGTTTTTACCAAGATAGTTGGAAAAACCCGATTAGTAAAAGATAACTAGAAAAATGAGTTTTTTCTATAAAAAAGTTACATAAGCAAACGCTAAAAAAAATTAAAAATAAATGACTTTCATGTACTTTAGAACAATTACTTTCTTTAAGTGGAAATATTTTACAGTTTCTTTTATTTAAAATCCTAATGTATGACGAAAAAAATATTAGAAACATTAACTGAATGTTTTAATTCTGTATTAAAGTAGAAAAATTGTCAATGTCTAATATTATTAAATAGCACATAAGCCCTTTCAGGATAGGTTGATCGAGCAAAAGACATAATGAAATGCAAGTGCAAGCTGTCAAAAAAAAATCCTTACATAAAAAATTAAATAACTGCCATTGAATGCAATAAAAAGCGAACGTTAAATAAAGCTTTTAATGACTAACATTAAATAGTCACTGATAGTCTTTGTAAAAGTTACACCTTTGTGCTGATAGCTAATTAGGTGAGGCTTAAGCCTAATTAAATGAAGCGTTATTTGGTATATTAATTTCGCTCTTTAGCACTCAAAGGAATTGGGAGACGAATAGCTATTTTTACAGGGCTAATTTCATTGTTAGAATTGTCATTCTCAACAGGCTTAAAATTATGCTTCAATTAATGTTTTTCTTAAATTAGACCCCTGTAATTTCACGTGCTCTTTACTCTGTTATTATATGGATCAGATTGCGATTTCCTTGCATTTTAATTCAAGATGCACATGAAGAATGTTCAAATTAAAAAAAACAATTGAAAGAAAATTTGAAGAACCGTTTCTATTTCTTGCAATCATGTGTAAAATAATAATGAGCAGAACATGCGATATTACAGTATATTTAAATTTTATAGATAAGGGGCCTGACATAAATACGTGTGTGTTTAAAAGATAAATTAAAAGGTTTCCATGACTGATATTTAATTTAAGTTTGAAAATTATTAACTTAGGTTTAAATGCTTAGTACTTTTCAAACTATATTAAAAAAGCATAAAGTGTAACATAAGGTCTTTATTTAGTTTGGAAATAAATAGACTGCTGATTAAAATTAAATAGAAAGTATGTTTTATTGCTTTGTGTTTTTTGCGCATGAAAAGCCTTTTGTCCAAAAAGCAATTGTTAATGTATCGTTGAAGGTTTTGACTACCAACTTAAAACGATCGAGACTAAGATTTAGGTTTATGTGTTAATAATGTTCTAAATATATTTAAAACACATTAAGTTTTGATAAATAAAACTTTAGTTATTTAATATTATATTTAAGTAGTTATTTATTTTAATAAGGTAATTATATTAAGGACAAGTTAAACTTAAGCAATTATATATTAAGGGAAACGTGTCGGGAAGTAGTCATACTTTTCGAGAACTATGTGTATTCAACCAACTTAAATATTTTAAAGGTTTTAACTATATAAATATAATCAATTTAAAGCAGGATAAGATACGTTATAATAGTGTACATCATTATTATAGCTCAAAATACTATAACCCTTTCCGACCGAGCTATCACGATCGTGCGGGTATAAAAGAGAATGTTCAAGCTCTTCAAAAATATCGATACCGGAGCAGCTGACTTGTACCATTCGTTATTTGCATAAAAAATGACTTTGCTTTTATGGAGTTGCTGGCATTGATGCTGTTTAACGCATTTTTTTTCAATAAGTTTTAAATCGTCACAATCTGACCGACGGTATTAAAGGGATAGTATAAAATATAAACCGCGTCAGATTCATATATAAACAATGAAAATACCAAAGACTTTCATTATAAAAAATTTCTTGCCTTAAAATAATATCCTTTCTATTCGGCTCACGGAACAAAACATAACATTTTTGACTCAATGTCCCTTTATTTAAAATGCAATGAGAAAAATGCTCTGCATAACAATGCTAGACAACTTAAGCGATAAATTGAACCCTATGTAGATCATCATTAAAGAATGAGCTTGGGGCAGTTTAATTTTATCTAGGCGCATAAATCGATAAAAGTCCATTCAAAGCGCAACTTCTAAGTGCAACTTGTACAGGGCTGAAAGCTAATTTTGTTAAGTAAATACTTTCATGTAACTTTAACTAGTTTTATAGAAGGGGTTTGATTAACAATGAGAAAAGGGAAAAGTATTACCGTAAAGCGTTTCTCAAAAGTTTTGGTATTTAAGTAACTACGGTTGAAGAACTTTATCCCTTCAAAGGAATACTTTTTGTGTCAGGTTTCACTTAACCATCGTATTTAAACTCTTCTTCTTCTTCTTCTTTCTTATCCCTCTGATCTGGATCAGATCAGTTCCATGAGTCCCTCCGCCTTCAGTTTATCTAGAACAACATGAGGGCTACGCAGAAGGTCCTCCCGAGATAAGGCAATACATCGAAGTAAATGCTCGGCAGTGGCCTCGCTTGTGTTACACTTTGTACAAGTGGAGAAGATTTTGTTTCCCCCGGAGAACCTAAGAGTCCTAAGATGACCGGATTTGAGCCTTGTCAATGCTGTCTGGTCCTGTCTTACACCGTCAAAGCTCAGAGCACCTCCAGGGCTAGAGCCAGAGTACCAAGGATGAGGAGGTGATAGTTTCCAAGACGAGTTGACAAGAGCCTTTCTTCTGGAGTATATTTCATGGAAAGTTAAAGGCTCAGCAAGACGCAGGGGCAGAGATGACCCGTTCTTAGCCAAACTATCGGCGATGTCATTATATTTAAGGTTAACATGAGATGGTATCCATTGAAAATGTATAATGGAGGACCTGGATATCATCTTAAGTTTTTCAAAAACACGGATGCCCCGTTGGTCAACAATATTCCTCCAATTTTCAAGATACTGTATAACGCTACGGCTATCTACAAGTAACCAAATATCTCCGACGAGTTGTCGTTCTAAAGAAAAGTCTAGAGCCATGTCAATGGCAAATAGTTCTGAGCCGAAGACGGAACTAAAATCAGCATTCCGTTGTTTGAGCAAGGTTTCTTCACTGCCGGATTTAATAAATACCCCGCTTCCAGTATGGCCATTTTCATCTTTACTACCGTCAGTATAAATCAGTACAGCACCAGATGGTATATTATTGATTACTTCCAGAGCAGCTTGTCTTAAGAATTCAGGATGTTGAGAAGATTTATTGGTGTAAGTCAATAGTTCTGTATGGAAGTACACATCAGTCAGTGAGTCAAGGGGGGAAGCGATAGGCTTTAGAGAGTTAGACGAAACAGAGGGTTTCAAAACATCTAACTTTTCAGCATGTCCAAGAGGACTATGTCTCTTCAACCTCTGAGCGTTCGTCCAACTACTCAGGAACTTAGCGGTACGATGTTGGTCACTATAGCTATAGAGTTTACTAAAGTACTTCATAAGATTAGGGATACTTCTTTCCCGTAACGGTTGCAAGTTGGCCTCGTATAGCACAATATTGGATGGAGTGCTCCTACGGAGCCCCGTAATAATACGAGCCGCACTGAGCTGCACTCTCTCTAATTTCAGTAAATTGGTATTTGAGGCAACATGATATATTTGATAACCGTATTCAAGAACTGGGCGAATCAGAGAAGTGTATGTAGTTCTCAGGGTCCTGGCATCTGCGCCCCAGTCACGTCCAGAAATAAACTTCAAAATGTTAAGTCGCTTCTTGGCCCGATTTACAATAGAGTCAATGTGCTTATTGCAAGAGATCTCAGGATCGAGAATAAATCCAAGATATTTAGGGTTACTTTCACAATGCAAATGTAGGGAGTTCATATAAATGTTAGGACTATATTTAAATAGTTTTCTATTAGTCGTGAAAAAGCCTGTAGTAGATTTACTAGGATTGAAATGAAGTTTATGGTCCTCCGCAAAAACCAGAATATTCGCAATTGATTGGTTTAAGCTTGCCTCTATGGCTTCAATGTTTGAGTCGCTACACCAAAGAACAATGTCGTCGGCAAATAGTCCAATTTTGCAGTCACAAGAAATCACAGATTCCAATCCAGAAATGTAAAGGGAAAAAAGTGTAGGACTCAGAACAGAACCCTGAGGCACTCCCTGTCTGGAACGATAATATCCTGAATGTGTGCCATTATAGTTGACTCTGAAAAATCTATTTTTAAGGAAGTTATTAATCCACGAAAGAGCCCGACCATCTATAGCAAATTTTTCGTATAACTTATTGATTAACTTATTCGTCCATACTTTGTCAAATGCTTTATCCATGTCCAATAGGACTGCAATTGTATGGCTGGTCGGTTTATTATTATGGGCATCTCGCACGTGCTGTGCAAAATATAAAATTTGATCTTGAGTACTATGCCCTTTCCTAAATCCGTATTGTTCACTCGGCAATAAGTTATTAGTTGCCAGGTGGAAGTTGATACGATTTAAAAGTAATTTCTCAAAGACCTTGCAGACAAAATTTGTCAGTGCAATTGGACGATAACTGTCTGGGATGCCTGCAGGTTTATTAGGCTTCCTAATGGGGATAACAATAGCTCGTTTCCAGTTTCTCGGAAGTCGACCGACTTTCCATGAATGATTAAAAATATCAAGTAAAAGCTGTTTTCCGCAAACTCCAAGTTTGGTAATCATCAATCCATGCAAACCATCTGGTCCCGGAGTTTTGATAGGATCAACTTGTTTTAAGACCGTTTCCAGTTCATCAAGGCTAAAAGAATTATTAAACAACGGGTTTTTAGATTCAACTTGGCGGCAACGATGAGCAATTTTTCTAGCCCGTGCTGCTATTAATTTGTCGCCCATCGCAAACTCAAGATCGCTAACTCGACTATAATGTCTGCCAAGTGTATCAGCCGAATCTCGGTCATTTAAAGGAAGAGAGGTGTCTGTTGAGTTGATGCCATTTGATTTCTCATATTGTGGTTGCTCTCGATCAATAGCCTTGGCCAATTTCCATAACTTTGTGTTCGAGGTCCCAACATCTAAACTCTCACAAAGTTCTGTCCATTTCTTCTTTCTTGCACTAGCGTATAGTTGCTTAATTTCAGCATTCACTCTATTAAGTTCAGATCTTACAGATATATTGTTGTGTTCAAAGAGCTCTCTAGAAAGGTCATTTCTCTTGATAATAAGAGGCTCCACAACGGAAAGGTCATCCGCGAAGTTTCGCTGGAATCCCTTTATGTTTCCTCTAGGAATTGCTGCTTTATTTAAACTCTGGTTAAACTTTAAAGACTTTTAATAATTAAGAAATTAACCCTAATTAAAAATGTAATAAACTAAAATGTAAAGTTTTTCTACTGATGATATATTGCATTAATTTTAACCCTCTAATGCATAGTGTTACCGTTCGGTAACAAGTTACATAATCCACTTTATTCTACTAAAATAGACCACCCTCTCGACAAATTTGTGTTTTTTTCATCTATTACATTCCATTTTGAAGTTTTAGTAAATATTAACCCTCATAATTGACAGTAGTAAAAGTGTATTCAAAATTAAAAAGTGAAGTTTCTAACTGTTGTGAATTTACGTGTTTGGCAGAATTCAAAGTAATAATACTAGTACTAAATACAATTAAATTGCTTTGAAAAAAATATTGTAGTTCAAGAGGGTTATTTTAAACTATATTTAGTAGTTTTCTTATCATTCTTTTCAAAATTGGTAGTTCGTAGTTGGTTTTTACATGTGTTACCGTTTGGTAACATCATGCATTAAGCACAACTTTTGTTTGCTAATTTGCGTGTATCTCTGTAACGGATTCACAAGAGTTCAGTGTTTTAAAATGTTTGGTACTACTTGATTTTAAGAGTAAAAATAACTGTTTTATGTAGTATCATTCTGCCATTTAAAAAAATTATGTTTAAAAATGATTTTTTGTATATTTTTATTCATAAATGCCTGCTATTTGTACTAAACCTGCACTGTTAAAAAAAGCCTGAATTTTACGTGCATATTTCTGTGATTATTTTCGGGAATTTACGGAAAGATTGCGTTTCTTCAACAAACAGACGGTTTGTCTGAAATAAACAGATCGTTTCCGTTTTCCTTAAACGCTTTACAAGCGAAAACGGAAAAACACCATTTCTGATTGCAGAATTTCACTTAAGACCCGTATTAACGTAATTTCTCCATATAACCTCGCACCCAACAGCTTTTAGCCTCGACACATCCGCCGACCGACTCAGCCACCATATTTTTTGTTTGTTTGTTTTGACCACATCTGAAGCAAGAAAGATAAATATGCAGGTATGTTCATTTCTTTTAATAAAATTAGATTTTATTTAAAGATTATATTTTCTATCTTTCTTTTCTATATATAGATTTATATAATCCAGTTCTTGTTTCTTTCTTATTTGTTTCTGTAATCTTTATATTCCTATAATTGACCGTGGGATGATTCCTGAAATTAATAATTCCGTTTGTTTACCAACACGCTTAACTAGGTAAATTTAATTTAAAAGCTTGAAAAAGCTGTCAAATGTATGAAATAAACAATGTTCACCTACAAACAAGTGCACATTATTAAAAAAAATAATGAAATTATTACATTTAAATTCGATTGAAAAGCAATTGTCCTCGTGTAGCTCTAGTGCGACGATAATTCAGAACCTAACCTAACCTCGATTGAAAAGCACGGTTACGCTATCGCTATCAGCACTCATGGTTTATTTTAAAAACTATGCAAGTATACATAACGTAAAGTTTCTCTTCAATAAATAATACTCTTTTGATTAATTTAACGAATCAATTAGTGATTACGGATGTATGCAGATCACATGCTTTGATTCGATTCAGATGTTACTTACACTATTGTCAATGCTCTTTGTTTTGAAAAATATGCACTAAGAAAAACACAATTTCCAATTAAATGCAAATTTTCTAACGAATTCAAAATTTAGGAATTGCAAGTGTCCGCAGAACGCTATTTTAGTGTTCATTTAGATATAGCTGCTAAGTGATATCTCATTTTCGGCCCACCGTCTACACCTACAGCAATAATTATTAGCTTTTACTAGAATATTAATTACAAGATTGTATTTTATTACTAAATGCCATATGAAATTGTATTTTATTACTAAATACTTTTATAAAATTGTATTTTTAATTTTGATATACATTATTCAAGAACACTTCTGTTCTGTTTCTACCCCCTCCTATTAAAAAATATTTTCAGTGTTCCAATTCTCAAATTTGTAATGTAAGATATGGATAAATCAATTCATTAAAGGTACTCTAAGATTCATGCCTTGTCTTCCCCATCCCCCCACTTCACAAAAAAGAGAAAAAGCGTTTTTAACTCTGATATTAAATTATTACGGTGCAGATACTATGGAAGACTTGCTCGAAAAAAAGCCTAAAATTGAAATGACAAATTGATTGACAAATTGTTTAATTTTAGAAGGCTTAAGAAGATTTTGTCTGATCAACGCCTGATTACCACTTGCTTCTTTACATTAGATCTACTTATTCAAAATTGGATTTGTATATATTAATATATTATTTTTTTTAGGTGCTTCTTTATCATAAATCTCCAAAGAGGGTCAAAAGTTCAGAAAAAGAAGAAAACTAAATCTGTAGTTCCTGCACAAATTTTTAAATTAGTTGAGGATTTGAAATACCATAACAGTCCTTTTCAATTTTGAAAGAAAAATAAAACTTGATTATATTCTGTAATTCTTTTGTTATTCACATATTGTTAAATTGTATCAGTGGTGTATCCAGGAGGGGGGGGGGATAATAACTCTCGTCTCCATATACTAATTTTTTTTTTACTATCAGTGACTATACAAATTCATGTATGTATTCCACAAATGAAGACATTTAAAAATTTATTGTTTTTAACTACAAATGTTACTGTCTTAACGAGTCTCTCTGTTTAGGGGTGTTCAACCCCTAAGACACCCGACTCATTATCCCCTACCGATGATTTTGCCCTGGATATGCTAACTGTAAAGTACGACACCATTTAGCCACAGAACAATACTAAATGTATACATTGTGAAATATATGACAGAAAAATTATCAAAATTCTTAAAAAATTTCTGCCACATTAAAATTGTTTTAAATATTTGAAGAGTGAATATTTTTAGATTTCAAAAATGTGAACAATGTCCTTTTTATTCTGATAATATATCAAATATGGTTAAAAATTATCAAAGGATTAGAATGTATTAGTTTTGAATAGATTTAAGGTTAAAGTATAAAGACATTATATGCTTACGTTTTATATAACAAACAGGATGCATGTTTAAAATTCCCTATGCTTAACTTATATTTATAACACCATATATATAAATGGATATATTTAGAATGATTGATCTTTAAATAGTATATAGAAACAAAATTGACAAGAAAAAAGCAAAAATGTCTTGGAATTAACTAGAAAATACTATGTAAGTTTTCTGAATTTAAGAGAGAAATGCCAATTTGAAATTCATGAAATTAACAGAAAAATTCTAAAATGGAAAATTCTGAACATAACAGAAAAATCCCGAAATGGAAAATCCTGAAATTAACGGAGAAATTCCGAAATGAAAGATCCTGAAATTAACGGAGAAATTCCGAAATGGAAGATCCTGAAATTAACGGAGAAATTCCAAAATGGAATACCCTGAAATTAACGGAGAAATTCCGAAATGGAAGATCCTGAAATTAACGGAGAAATTCCAAAATGGAATACCCTGAAATTAACGGAAAAATTCCGAAATGGAAGTTCCTGAAAATAACGGAAAAATTCCAAAACGGAAGATTCTGAAATTAACGGAAAAATCCCGGCAACTTGCTGCCAGTAGTTTTTCCGTTAATTCAGGGAATTTTTTTTAACAGTGTGCTATTGCCTTCTATTTGTACATTAATTTTGTTTCAAAAGTAACTACTATTCATATTTATATTAATAACTAATTTTTCCTGTTTAACAAAATCTAAATGTACTAAATATTAATACTCTTTTTTGTTTGTTATACAAGTTTTCATTAAAGATTTTATACCTAAAACTATGTGTCTGTGTGCCTCTGCAACTTCTTATAGAATAATAAAATTATCAATAAGCTTTATTTTTAAGTATAATTTATTAGAAATATAAAAAGTAAAAAAGGTAATAATTTGAATAAAAATAAATATTCGTACCCCGAACTTTAAGGGGTCATAGGAGTCTAAAAATGTGCAAAGAAGGAACTACAAAGCATAGTTTGATCTTTCATGTAATTTTTTAACTACTCAATATACAAGTATAATTTTTTATATGTAATTCTACAAGATTTATTTAATATGAAACAAATTTTAAAATTTATGAAACTTTAGCCAAAACTAAAATAAATGATATTAAACATAAAGCTATTTGAACACATTGTGATTAGGCTTGCGCGGCAAATTGTGAGGTCAAAATTGAAGACATGACCAAGAAAATGACTTTATATTGTACAAATATGTACAAACAAAGACTTATACCTAAATTCTCAGCTCAATTTTAATTAGAAATTATTTTAAGAACTTTTTTCTAAACAAATTAATAAAAATTTAAAATTTTGATTAAAATTTTTTTTTAAAAATAATTTCTAATTAAAATTGAGCTGAGAATTTAGGTATAAGTCTTTGTTTGTACATATTTGTACAATATAAAGTCATTTTCTTGGTCATGTCTTCAATTTTGACCTCACAATTTGCCGCGCAAGCCTAATCACAAAGTGTTCAAATAGCTTTATGTTTAATATCATTTATTTTAGTTTTAGCTAAAGTTTCGTAAATTTTAAAATTTGTTTCATATTAAATAAATCTTGTAGAATTATATATAAAAAAATTATGCTTATATATTGAGTAGTTAAAAAATTACATAAACGATCAAACTATACTTTGTAGTTCCATCTTTGCACATTTTTTAGACTCCTATGATCCCTTAAGCATCTATTCAGCGCTTAATGCATGGTGTTACTGTTTGGTAACAAATTTAAAAAATGAAATTATTTAAATTCTGATGCATTTAATTTTTTTTCCGCATTTTTTCCGTGATGTATGAGCATTAGAGATACAAATATATTTTTTTGGGACGAAACAAAATATTCATGCATTAGAGGGTTAAAATATTACTTCTTAACAAAATAAAAATTTACAAAACAAACATTCTTCACAAAAAATTACGAAAACAAAATTTAAAATATTACTTATTTTGGTTCAACCGTGTGTTAAAAAATAGATAAAGTTACAATATCATTACATTTAACAGTGAAATAAATTATCAAAATTAAAATTTCAAATCAATATTCAAGAGTGATAAAAAGTTGCATTTCTCAGTAAGCACATGACCAAAACTTTTTTAATTCAAATGTAATGGAAACGCGAAACTTTTTATGAAATTCTTCTTACGATTCTTTTGAAAATCGGATTTTTGTCGCTTGCGTGCAATATAATATAAAAAGCGCTTTACGTCTCTCTACTCAATTCATTAGTATGTCAAGCAATAAAAAAAATGCGTTCTACAGAAAGTTAAAAACTGTCTCGTTACTTAGAGTATTGCGTAGATCGAAAATAATAAAACAATATTGATAAATATTCTTTTTTTTATTTGTGAATAAACACTGTACTGAGAAAAATGTAATTCTTCTAAGTGAAATGATAATTAACAATGGAAAATGCATTTATTAATTGTTTATTCACTTAATTTTTCAAAAACATACCAAATGCTTTAAATGAAGCATCAGAATAAATCGCACCATGCGCGGAAAAACGGCCGATCTCCCATGTTAATTCATAGGTAAATGAATCATTTTTCACAAACTATGCTTTAACAAAGATACTTTTTTTAGTTAAAATACATAAGTGCAAATCTTTGTTTTTGGTTCCAGACGAGAAGAAAAATTATACAATTTGAATGCATGAGTTATTTTCAACGTGGAACTATCTAAGCATAAACTAGTAACAATGTATGAATTTTTATTCATTTACCTTAATCGTCTTTTATAAATAAATCATATACATTTCAAGAACATAGCGAGTGGCATTTGAAAGAATTCTATTACAAGGGTTTAATAGTTTTAATTGATATGGTTGATTAGCTTATCTTTTCAAGCAAAAAATTATAATTTATAAGTAGAAAAAAAATTAATTAAATGTGAACTCTATATTTTATTCAATTTTTTATTTAAACATTAAGGAAATAAACGAAATTATTGTGCAGAGTTTTGAGTGTTTTAGTAACTTAATCTCTTTATCTAGCAGTAATCCCTTTTTCTCATTTAATATCATAATTTTATATAAATATTTTCCTTCCAATTCAGGTAAAGTGGCAAAAAAATCTTACTTTTTGTACAACTTTACTGTTTAGAAAATTGGTAAAAATGTGTTCGAAATGTGTAAATGTTGAACTAGAAAGAAATTCGAAAATATTCTTTTAAGAATTTAATTTTGAAATAGGTCAACTGTGAAAATTACCCGTTTTTTTTTACTCGACAAATTATTTGATGATATTTTGTACAGCACTTATTATAAATTATTCTTTTAAAATTTATTTTTTTTGTGCTTCAAATAGACCGGCAATGTTTATTATAGCTATTTTTCGCCAGACCATTTCAAGTGGGATTTGTTGATTTGTCGCAAAAGAGCATTCATCTAATTCAGTAGATAGGAAAATTTCCCTAGACACTTCACCATGCAAGGCTTATAAGAAAAAGTAATAAACAGGGAAATGTTATAAGAAACTTGAAAAATTGCCTATTTAAAAAAAATGATAATAGGATTTCCATTGACACAACTCCACACAATACTCATATCTATGGATAAGTAACAAAGATAATCAAACTTAAAAAAGGTCCTTGTCCGATGTAGTTAAGAAGATTTTTCTTTGACATTTCTCTGCATATGACACATTATCATCAAAAATACACGCATAAGTGTCAAAGGAAATCTACACTCTAAAAAATGAATGCTCAAAAACGACGAAATTTTCTTTAATTTTGACGATTCCGTTACTGGCAAATGCTCCGAGTTTTCGTTTCCTCAAAGTGGGGAAATTTGAATCGTCATTTTTATGAGGATTTGAATGTTGTCTAATCTAAATAAATATTTCGTCTTGTTAATGAGCATGTGAGTACAACAATGAGATTCTATTTCCTCAAAATCAAGATCCAGAATCGTCAAATCACGATCATAAAAGTGAGGATTCGCGTTTACTCAAAAGTCACATGATAGTTTGACGAAACAATCCTCAAAATTAACGAAATGATGTGTGAGGAATCATGAATCGTCAAAAATGAAAGTGTTATTTCTGAGAGGGTAAGACAACGAGACATCCCGAAAAGTGTCCTTCGAAATCTTCTGGCCCACTCAATCTGACATGGGTCCATTTACTACTCAAGTACTGAACTTTGCCCCTGCCAATTGAAACAGATCCGATAAACGTGACTCCATTTTTCTTTCAAATTAGTCGAACATCCTTCCCCGTTTAATCCTACCACACCCAGTGAAATGGCAGTCTTCTGGGGAAACCTTTCAAAATGCTAAAAAATAACTATCCAATATCCGAGCCGTTTAAGGCCCTCTCCCGTGCTATTCCTAATTACAGAGATAATTCAGCAGCGGCCGAGTGAGTAACGTGGATTTGGAAGTGATTGAATATTTTCTCGAAAAACTAATTATTTTAATCGGTTTTTATGCCAATAACTGGGATTACTTGATAAAATTGGAAGGGGCATTACTAATGGGAGTTGATTACGCTACTAGTTATTTTTGTTTGTGGGAATCATGTTTCAATTTTGGGAATTAACGTTTGGCCAATACTTTAATTTTTGTTTTGAGGATATTTTGTTTCATAGAGTCAGATAAGCATAAGTCTGAAAATGAAGGTAGTTTAAATCATGGTTATTTTAGATGTAGAGCTTTAACTGCTAAATTTAACCATTTTTAATGTTATGGCCCAAATTTAGATAGGTTGTTTTGGACATTTACATCGCATATAAATTTAAGTTATGTGATTATTGGGTTATTTTTATCCTTTACACTGCAAAATAATCTCGTCAAATTTACAGTTTTTTTTCTGGCAGCTGTGTTGGTCTAAAAAATCGGAAAATACAAAAAAAACCCGATAAATTCCTGTTAAAGTATGTTTATTTAAAACTTTTTTGAATTTGTTAAAATTATGAAAATGTTTCGAAATAAGGATGGACAATCGCAATCCTTATGTTACGAGTGAAGCGTCATACCAAACCAGCCATCGAATATCACGAAGTATTGAAGGCAAAATAACTAATGGAGTTAACGTTAATTTATTCCCAAAGTGACGTCATTGAGTGCACATTTTGGAGAAAACTGCATTAACTGTAAACGAATATTAAGAGAAGGTTTAATAAAGTAAGGTAATCGGTTTTAAACCTTCGAAAGTACGGGAAAATTCCTTAAAAGTGGTATTTTTTACAGTGATATAAATAAATTACAAAAATAAATTTGTAACGTCTCAGGGAGTTACAAAATCCTCATACCCCAAGGGTATTAGAATGCTTAACATTATTTTCAACTAAAACTATTTTTATGTATAAATAAATTAACAGACAATAGTGTTCGAAAATGGAATCAAATGTTTATTCGCAATAACAAAATTACATAAAGCTTACAAAATATGTGTTTGTAATTCTTCATTCTTATACAATGTTTACTGGTCAACAAATCCACAGTACAAATAAATTGAAGTTTATTAAGTTGTATGTTAATAAGAAAAAAACATTTTTTCTTTCATTAGCAATAATTAGTTAATTATTTAAAAAAATTTAAGAAATTGGAAATAAAATTGTCCTTCTATCTTACAATACATTTAAGTTCAACCAGATATTCACCTTTTGATAGTTTTATATATTTCATCAATTGTAGAAGTATTGGTAATATATGTGATTGAAAAATTTTAGATACTACTATTAGAGAACGTTTTATATTTTTTTCAAAAATATAGTTAGTAACTTCAATAAACATAGTCGTTTACTATATTGTGTTTTATATATAATAAAATCAGCGAATATTGCAACACTAATTATTATTATTAAAATATTACCTTCTTAACTGAAAACTTTCTGTATAATTTCGCCGTAAACTCAGTAAAAAATGATATTTCACACTATTGCAGTGAAAATATTTCGTTATATATGGTAAATAATCAAATTTATACAATTTTAAAATTGTTTCAATGCATTTACATTACCTTAAAACATTCAAAAAATTGTTTAGTACATTACACAAATACAATTATCATTAATTTATTAAGTAGAAGTAATATTAGAAAATGAAAATATTAAATTACTTTATAAAATTAACACGTTTCTGTTAACATTTTCACATACATATATTTTCACTCAGAAAACAGATAATATATATTTTTAATAGCAACAGCTGAATAACAAGTATATTTATTTATAAATAGGTATATAATGTTTAACATGTTTTATTTAACATTTCGAATTGATTATTTTCAAAAATAATAACAAAATAAAGAAACACAATTTAAGCAACTTGATAATACATATATCCAAAAAATTAAAAAATGATATTCCGAGGATTGGTACAGCTGGGGAAAAAAAAAACGCTCCACCCTACGTTTCTCGGCTGCTATTGGTCAATGAACTTTATGAAAGGTGTCATTTTTCAGGAAATAGCGTAAGTAATTCAGAACTGGCAACACAAATTGCATAAGGGGTCGTCTACATATTAAAATGAGTACCAACTTTGAAAATTCCAATGGCAACACCCAATTTTTTTTACATAAAAATGTTCAGCACCTTCAAAATACCCCATGTATAAAAAATTATGATCTAGTTCGCATTATTTGCTGAGATATTAAAGCATTAATTTTGAACTCGTTTAGGGGGACATTTCTAAAGTGAAAACAGTAATATTTGGATTGCGTCTTTTCAAAACAACAAACTAACTGGGTTAACATAATCTCGCCAACGGATGCTAGAATTTAACTTTCTTCACTAATATTGTGATTTTTTTAATGTTTTTTATTTTGAAATTATAAATTCAG
The DNA here is from genome assembly GCA_023701765.1 of Hylyphantes graminicola. Lineage (NCBI taxonomy): Eukaryota > Metazoa > Arthropoda > Arachnida > Araneae > Linyphiidae > Hylyphantes > Hylyphantes graminicola. The sequence continues at coordinate 33,945,253 of CM043123.1, forward strand.
AAATAAAACAAAGACTAGAAGATAAAAAGTTTTAATTTTAATATAAGTCGCATATACGGTTATTTATAACGAACAGATTTTCAAATGCGATTAGTTATAATCACATTGACTAACATGATTATTGCATTAATGTTTCACATTTTCGATGCAAATTTTTGTTTCATTAATATTGCTGCAAAAAGTTAGTTAAAAATTTGTCGCCCTTTATCGGTAATATAAACCACGTATTTCAAAACGAGGGTTACAACCTTAACACGATATTTAAGGAAAGCAAAATAAAATTATTCGGAATGATTGGGCAATGATTTATAATCAAGGAAAGTGGGCACTAATAATTTTAAATAAGCAATGTGGTAACAATAAAATGTACTGAAAACCGAATTCCAATTATATTTTAGCATATTTATTTTTGATACTCACTTCTTGAAATTGTATTGGAAATAACACATATTTAAAAACATAGTAATCGATATAATTTAAAGTTAATTCGACAAACAAAATACATTGCATGCACTTGAAATAAGAAAAGATTTTTAGATTTTTTTCAGACATCAATAATTTGAATAAACATTATCAACAAATGCTTTTCAATCACCAAACGATAATGCAAGTTAGGATCGAATTCGCCAAGTAATTTTTTACACGATCCCTAAAATTCGTCTTTTTCAGTTTTTTTACAATAACTCGGCAAATAATTGTTTGTGAATTAAAAAATTTGGGATTTTGGTTCTACTTGATCTACTTTATCGATTTATGTAAAAAAAATTTGGGGTTGCTATTCATGTTTTATTTTTTATTATTTAAATTTAAATAAAAAATTATTAAAACTGAAAAATTGATGAAAAAACTTGTGTGATTTGTTTTTGGAAGATTAAGAAGTATATAATGAAAAAAAAAACTTTCTTTAATTCCTTTTATTTGTGGAGATATGAATAAAAGTTTATGAAACTTTTTTAACATTATGGGCGTTCAACTTTGAATGCTTATAGCTCAGCAAATAATGCAAAGTAAATAATTCTTTTTTACAGATGGGGTATTTTGAAGGTGCTGAACATTTTTATGTAAAAAAAATTGGGTGTTGCTATTGGAATTTTCAAAGTTGGTACACATTTTAATATGTAGACGACCCCTTATACAATTTTGTTGCCAGTTCTCAGTTCCTTACGCTATTTCCTGAAAAATGACACCTTTCACAAAGTTCCTTGCCCAATAGCAGCTGAGAAACGTGGGGTGGAGCGTTTTTTTTTTCCTCAGCTGTACAAGCAATTTCGCGCAATTTCCATGAAGCTTTATATATCCTTACATTGTTCAAACATATTGCTGCATTGTTGCGCTAATTACCAAACTAACGATGAAGAAAAACATAACCAACATTGATATCGTGGATACACTCAAAGTGCTTGTAGTTGAAGTGCAGGTGCCAGGGCCGTAAGTGTAGTGTGCGCAGTGTTCATGCAGCAAAGGGCTTGTTATGCGATCCAGATACTGCTGAAGAAACATAGCTGCGTCGTGCCCGCAGTCTTTGGCGACAAAGATGTATTTGCAAAGAACGAATTCGCGGAAGGCGCTAAAAAGATTGAAAATATTTGTTAATATTTAATATTTATATTGATAGATTTGGTTATTTAAGTAAATCCTTGCTAGTAATAAAATGCAGTCAATTTAATCTTAGAAATATTTAGAGATATTAAGTTCGTGTGATTTATATTAAATTTGTTTTTGAGTGTTGTGAATATGTATTTATGTTTTAAAACGATAATTTTAGGCATTTAATCTTTTTTTTGTGTATGGAATTTTTATTATAACCCTTTTACTCCTTAATTTTTTTAATTCAAAAAATAAAAACTAAATACGAAAAAATTGCAATTTGAATTTGCCAAATGAAATAATAATCTGTTGTTATTTTAGTCTTCAATTTTTACGTTGAGAGGCAAACATTAGTTTTACAGCAGAAATAATAAAAAAGGACACAAACACTTAAATTTATAATTAATGATCCCATTCATTAATTGCATGTATTTAAAATGCATTTAATTATTATTATTTTAATTCTCAATTATATTTTTAATTCTCAATTATATTTTTAATTCTCAATTATATTTTTAATTCTCAATTATATTTTTAATTCTCAATTATATTCAAATTCTTAATTATATTTTAATTCTTAATTATATATTTAATTCATCATTATTGATATTCATTTAATTAATAATAATTATAGCATCGTTTATAATCATCTTCCGGAATAAATAGGTCTTCTCCTCTCAAATTGTATAAAATATTTAAACTCTGACGTTGTCAATTAAGTAAATGATACAGCAAAAGCAGATTAAAACGAACGAAAACCTATATTTTCTCTTGCAAATAATCGTAAAGATTTCTCAAGGAAACTAATTTCTTAGTCAATTGTTCATTTGCAATTGTGCGTCCCATTCTGTACCTTCATTGAAATGCAATCGATAAAACCTTGAATCACATCCAAATGCTAACAAACTTTTAAGACCGTCGTGTTCAACAATATGAAACACATTTCAACCTGTCACTATGAAATAGTGACATCTTCATAAACGACACTTGAATACTTTTACACAACATCCTCATTTCAAGAATTTTTTCTGTGAAAAATTATTCGTATTAAATAAAAAAAAATAAACTCAAATGTTATTTCACCAACGAACAAGCAAGAAAATAAATTCAAATGGTCCTTCACAATATTAACAATTGAATGAATCTTGACGTTAATGGTAATATGATTTGTTTTTGACGTCCCCTTAAGTTATTGATTTGTATTTATACAACAATTTTGTCTGTAGCGTATTATACTCAAAATTCTGTCACTAAAATTTATTTTCGTTGGACAAGGATTTCAACTATAGAAGATATATCAAAACAGTTCTTTGATCTTATACTTTCTAGTTTATACGTTTAAAAATGTAACTTGTTGAAAAGTACATTTCTCAACAAATGTATTTTTAAACTCATCAAATATTTAGATTCTACTGAAGCATTTATCTTGCATGTGCGTTAGAAAATTAAGGTACTCAAAGCAAATACACATTTCTTTTTTCCCTTGTTAGTCATAAAAAAAGTCTAAAACTTTTCTCTCCATTATTTGCCCACAAATCTCACGAAACTTTTTCACACTTAATTAACTTTGTTTCCATAATTAATGATTAAATTCTAATTTGTCACGAAAAGAACTCATCATTTTAATATTCGCTAGAAGAAAATCTTTTGGGTCGCCAAAGTTATGCATGGTTAGGATGAGTTGTGAATTCTAATTGAAAGAGGCACCCACTCGACAGCCCGATGTTCTTACGTTGGAATGAGCAGATAAAAAAAGAATTCTGGGGACATTTATGGCTTGAAGTGGTATTCAGTAGAAAAGCTATGGGAGTAACCATAAATATTGTGTAAGAGTTTTCCTACACTCTTAAAACAAAAGAGTGAAATCCACTCCAGTTGGAGAAGTGCATTTTCGACACTGTAAAGGCATGCATATTTACTCAGACTGAGTTAAAATCACTCGTTTGGAGTGATCCTGTCGGAGGTTTAACACACAAAGGATCCACTCCAAAACGAGAAGTGCATTTTCCAGTCTGGAGAAGTGAAATCCACTCAGACTGAGTTAAATTAGGAGTGTTTGTTTTAAGAGTGTAAGTTACAAGAAACTTCGTACTGGAATAACAACTTATACTGAAGGGATTATGCAATATCTTTAAATTCAACTTTCGTTAAAACATTAGGTTTTAAATACGTTTAAAGGCAGGTATACATTTTTAGTGCCTACTGTCTAAGCAATATGATGTCTGACACGTTTAACACAGTTGTAATGATAAACTTGAACGTAAGTTTTAATTTTATGGGTTTCCAATTTCCGCATGCTTATTTAAAGCAATACTAATAACAGTCTGTGATGGTATGTGAAATAAAATCTTCTTCGGAAATTTCTGTGATTTGGTTATTTTGTTAGTTTTTTTCATTATTATAATATTAATATGCGCTAGCCTAGTATACTAGAGTCCCAAAATTTCCATTTTAGGCTATCCAAACTTTCAAAACAGTTGTTTTACGACATGTTTTACACCTATGAAACTGATGATTCTAATGGCTAAAAAAAGCAAATTCTGGTTTCATTTACAATTTCAATAATCCAAACTAGTGTAAACAACATATTTTGCTTAGGAAAATAAAAATTTACATGACTTTTAAAGAGGAAATAGAAAAAATTACTCGTTCACTGTACTTCTCAAACACTTCAACAATCAGATTTCCAGTATTTTAAAACGAAATAGTTTTAAACTACATAATTTCGTCTTTTGGTCTAAAATACACAAAAATAAACTATTTCTTTACTTTAAAACTGAAAATGAAATTGAAAAATATATGTTTTTTATGTCGAAAAGCTACTTTGACTCATTTGTTATGGTTCATTCTTTGAAGGCCGGTCAAGTACACTTTTATTTTAAGAAACAGAGAGGCATACATAAATGCTTCTAGCATTTCAGGACATCAGGAAAACAGATGAAGGTTGCCGTCTGTTTGCGATTTTAATATTTTACATCTACTGTATTTTTTTAATTTTTACAAAACTGTATTTTTGACAAACGGAGCGTTTTTAATACAACAGCCAAAGCTGTAAAAAATGAAAAAAAGTCATTTTTAGAAAACCGATTTACCTTAACAATAGTAATACCATGATGTCAAAGTATATTAAACTAACTGCATTTAGCACAAGGCTGTTTCAAAATCCATGTAGAAAATCCTTTTTTTCAGTTCAATAATATTTATTTACGTGCAAGTGAAACTTATTTAAAATTTGATGCAAAGACCTCATTCATGACACAAAACAAGGTAATAGTTGACAGTCTAAAACAAACTATGTAACACTGATAACCATTCCATAATTAAAAAAGAATAATAAAACGATTATGATTTAAAAGTAGCTCATAATTTCTTTCCCATTAACTTTCCAACTAAATTATTCACCTGAAATAAATTGTATTTACTTGGTTCACTACTCTAACGATCCTTATTTGTCCTTCACGGGTCTGAATAATGGTTCCATTTCAAGCCTCTCGAAAATATATTTAAAAGGCAAGTTGCTGGGATTTGAGCAATATGCAAGTGAACATGGCACCGGTCCAAAACTCATGCATATCCTAGTAGCACAGGATATCGAACAAACCTCTTATGATATCACAATGCTAAGATGATATCAGATGAATACAGGAATGATATCGTACGATATTATTTGTTACTTGGAAATGGTAGGATCCCTTCAAAGTGAATTACTCACCGCACCTTATACATTCTAATAACACACAGTATCGTATATTAGTATTCAATGTAATGTCAGAATGATATCAGATAAATATAGGAATGATATAATACCATGTCGTTTATACGAGATGGCATGAAATCTAATCCAAATTTCATGCATATCCTAGTAGCACAGGATATCGCCGAAACATCTTATGATAGCACAATGCCAGGATGATATCCTATAAATACAGGAATGATACTGAACGATATTATGTGTTACTAGGTAATGGCATGGTCTCTTCAAAGTGAATTTCACACCAACACTCATGCGAACTCCAGTATTGTTGATCTCGTTTCCATATAATATCAGAAGGATATCGGATATATATAGGAACGATATCATACGATATTGCGGTACTTAAGAAGGATATAAGCCAATTACGAAGGGCATTTCTTACCAACAAGCCTCTCGAAGACCGTCATCCACATTTTTCTCTTCGTTTACATTCTCTGATAACTCGATTAGACGTCGGTATTTCGGGGCACATTTGTCTTCGCTCATCGTGATGTTTTTGAAGCAAGGGGCATAGGCCAGATATGCTGCAAAAGAAAAAGATATGTCTATACCCCAGTAGAAAAAGGGTATATGTCCATGTAATAGCATAGTACAAAGGCCATTTTTCTAGTTTGTGTTTAATCTGCATCGCAGTAGTAGGAGAACTTCCCGTAAGTATTATTCCTTAGCTCATTTTCATTATAAATAGCATCGTACGTGGAAATTTTGCCCTTCTCTCTTACAGTTGACATAATAGAAGCGTCTTTATTTGCAGTGTGATATTATTGCGGAAAACTCACCTCTAAACTCCATTAGACAGTTATTCTGCTCGTTTAGCGTCCTATTTTAATCAAGGTTTAGATTTTGTTTATTACTATTTGATGTACAGAAAAATCTGTTTTCCAAAACTTGGTTTTATTGCTCGTCTTTTAACCTTTTTGAATCGGCCTTTTTTCGATTTAAGGTATATTTATCTGCATTATTTTTCAAAAGAAAAGTAATATAGAAATATCACATTCGCCGATTCATTTTGCATTGCTATTCATTTACTATGTGCTACTCTCGTTGAAATCATCTTGTGATTATTTTTAAGGATCGACGGTTTATCCCAGCGGTGAAATATTAATTTCTTGCACTTTTCAAAAATGTGTTTCTTTTGATGACGAAGATTATTATTTACCGATAACATAAATTTCATTTTACGACGAACGCAAAAATGCCCACGGAAACCTTTAGAAAGATAGTTTATTTTTAAACTTTTGATAACGATTATCATTATTAAAATGTAATAGCGATACTTCGCATTTTAATGAATTTAATGAATAGTTTTCTTTAAAAACAATATGTGGAACAAACGAAAACACTATCTCTACAAAGATTAAATATAATTAGAGTTATAGTTTGCACTAGTTCCCTTCGAGAGATAAAAGGTGAGCGTAATAAACGTACTACATATGTATAGTTGTAAACAAAATGTGCGTGTATTTTCCAAATAATACTTTTTTTACTAAAACTAAAACTTTAATTTGCTCTGAATATGCATCTATACATTTAAATTAGTATTTTCTTCAAAAATTGTTTTGCTATATCGTAATTATTTGGAAGATGATGTTTATTCTCTAATGAAAATCGTTTTTTTAACATTATATAATATATTCGCTTTATTATTAAGATACATAATACAAGGTATGGAAATTTTTGATATTAAGATAAAAATATTTGTAAATTTTTCAACACAAATAATAAATTATTCATTTGTTCCGTATTGAAAATAATTTATAAAATAAGGTTATAATAGTTTATATAATAGTTTATTTTGACAGTTATTTGGCTTAACTTTTATTACAATTTTAATTCAAAATATGTAAATATTATTAATATTTATGTATTCCGTGCAGGGTTTGTAAACATTAGACATACACACAAAAAACAAACCGTTTCGTTTGTTCATTACCATTAAATTTCTTTCCTTTTGGTTACTACCTACTCATTTAAATATAGTGAATCATTCTTAATCTAGTATAATGAAACTACTAGAAATTGAATATAATTTAGAATTTGAAACCTGAAAAGTCATTACTTAAAAAATATTGCCTCTCTTATTCGGTTACCATGATAGAAACATCAAAGTTTACACGAACTGTAAGCGATATATACAATACACATTCACACCTTTATTCAAGTAAAAAGTTCACAAAACTGATCCTACATAAATTCTACTAAAGTACCTATGTACTGAAAATACGGGGTACATGTGAAAAAAATCCAATAACAAGAAATATATCTTAATATTTGTTGTCACACCAGTTAAATTTAGCTACTTTAAAAAACGATCGAAAAAGTCCGTAATGCGTTTTCCTACTTCTCTTTATGTCTTGTAACAAAGTCTATTTTTTAATCCACCAACCAGTTGCTATAATTTTTTGTACTATGAAGTAGCGATATCTGGAAAGTGTGCGACAATCAAACACACGTAAAACTTTTATGGGAAATAAAACTTCTTTCACATTCTAGGACCTTCGGTACCTAATTTGGTTTCTTTAAAAAGTACTTATGATTTTTTACTTATGCTAGAAATATGCTTACAGTGTCATTAGATGGGAAACTACTAAACTCCTCGGCGCAACAGCCCATTAGAGGGCAAAGGCTTGCCGTGACTATTTCAGATTTCGCAACCTTGGGCTCTGGGGAGCTAGGTATATGTCCCGTTAAAGTGGTCAGTCTCCCGCGGAACCCCCAGTGTTTAGTTCCCAACATGCTTGGTCCCCTTTTTATCGACCCACTTAAGGGATGAAAGGTAAGAAAAGGTAGATGGGAAACTAGACTCAGGAAAAAACTGGCGCTGACTTTCAATACAAAAGAATTTGTTTTTCCCAGTTATAACAAGTTTTATTGAAACAATATAAAAATTGTATTGCTACTTTAAAAATTGTGTTGAAAAGATAGCAGAGATATTTTCTTCTGAGATGCAGCTCAGCATTTGTTCTTTAATGTTTCCGATAAATGACAATACTAATAAAGCTAAAAAAAATATTTTGGCAATTTAAAATGAATGCTAAATTTTTCAGTTTTTGTCAACCGCTTATGGTTCTAATAGTCGTCCCCTCTTGCTATCGTCAGTTTTTTTTATTTATTTATGTATAATCCAAACATACTTTTCATACAACTACATGCTATAAGGAATGTTTTTCAAAGAATTTTTTTAAAAAAAATTTGTTAATAGTTACTTAGGGACACGCCTTAAATGCTAAAAATACACGTATTTTGTGCTATAAATGCAACAAAACAGGCCGTATCATTTATTTGAAGTTAAAAAATAATTTTGACATTATTTTTTATGCAAAATGCCTTTAAAATGTACTTTTTGAGAAGTTTAAAAAAATTAAATATTTTTTTAGGAATTCTAATATCATGTTTACCCTAGTTCAACTTCATTTTTATACAAATAAATGACTGTTACCTAATCAAAGGCTGAAATTTGATAGTTGTATCTTCTTCTATGACCATGTCAATTTCGGAACTAATTAGCTTGTTAATGGTTTGTGGAAAGGTTTTAAAAAATGCCCCCAAATGGGGACGCCTGATCGCAAGAGGTTAAATTTGATCTGAAAACAATACCACCGCAAGACCACGACACCATTTCTCTCCTCTCAGCTTTTATCGAGTAACAAGTACAGGACCTGTTACTGCGTCAACTTGTACTAAAGTAGCGATACCCGCAGAAAGAGCGCGAGACAAATAAAGAAATAAAGCACAAAAGGAAGAGCCCCTCAATTTATTTATCCCAGCTTACCGGATGAAACGCGGGAGAAGTTCGGGAACTAAAATAAATGAAAGAAATAGGCCGCAAAGGAGAGCCACGGCGAAGGTATAGAAAATCACAATTGATGAGTCCGCAAAAGCACTGAGCCGTGGATGGAAAAAAGTGTTTGTTTGTACGGTAGAGTAAAATACTTGGTTGATCCTTTCGTGGATGTTGTTTTTATTGGGGCTGAAAGTTAGTTTGTGAAATTGAAGGTTATTAATTTCTATTTTGTCAAAACAAGATTGGATTAATGAAAGAGAAATGTCAATTTAGTATGAGAATGTTATGTGATAAAAACGAGTAAGAATTTTTTTGAATTCAAAGTTTGTATAGTTCGAAAAGAGTAAAATAATTAAAATTGGCCAAAAAATTTAATATTAAAATTTACACTTTAAAATCGCAATTCAAAGCGGAAGTGTTTGATAGTGTTATCCCTTTTCTTTTTCGTTAAAATTATTTTTAAATGCAATACTTAATTTAATTAAAATGTCACAATTTCTTCGATTTTACTAAATTCTTTGCAAAAAATTTAGATTTGGAAAATGATTATTTAAATCTTAGTTTTTTTTATGACGGACTTAAAAAAATTACTATTACATTTTATAGTTCTAATAAAATCTATTTAATTGTAACTTTTATCGCTTTAAAATATTTATAATAAAAAATACAAAATATTTATAAGCATTGTTATTATTAAAATTATTACTGAAGTGCATATTCCGGTTAATACCTAATTTAAAGTTCAATGCTTTTATGAATATGAAAGCATCCCCTGAAAATACCTTGAAAAGTACTGTAACTAACTTATTAACATGGGCACTAATCTATTAATTTAAAATCCAAACCAAAAAATTAATTATTAGTCTTATCTTAATTAAAAATTAGCTTTTATTTTAAAAAAATCTTTAATAAGCAATCATTGGTAAATTTATAATAAGTCAGCTGGATACAACTGAAGAAAATCGGGAATAATAGTTTTTGTTCCATAAGCATTTTTGTCGATGGTAGCAATCGATTACTCATCTGGTTGTTTTCCGTTTCTAATTTAATTAACATTTGATCGAGTACAGTACTTTCAATGATTTTTCAAACAAATCGTAAATTGTACGTATTTCATATATGAAGAAAAGTTTACTGTTAAACCTAACAGATATTTTTTTCTTTCCATAAAAACGCAGGAAAAATATGTTTTTGTTTGTATCTTCTGTAAACTTTCGGATCTAAACAAATATATAAAAGTGAAATTCAAATAACGTTTAGGAGAAAATCTCGCAGTTACTTAATTATTTTTTAATATAATTGAATAATTTTTTTTTAGTTATTTATCAATAAAATATAAAACTCGATAGAAATTTTCGGTGAATAATAGTTTGTACGATTTCATATAAAAAGAAAAGAAAAGAGAAATTTTTGATAATTTATTACTTTGTAACAAAAAAATATGACAGCAAATTTCTTTTTTTTTTCACAAAAAAATACTTATGCTAACATTTTTTTAATAAAAGTTATTTTAAAAAATTTAACGTCGTTAAAATTCTTCTCTTATAACCATTAATAAGAACTATAGACAGAACTATAACATTAACAATGTACATTATGCTTTTAACAGATAAAAAAAAATCTTGGAAAAGTTCATTAGAATATAATTTTTACCTTCTTGAATCGCTCCTGGAACACAAAGTGCTTTCAAAACTTGTCTGGCACCAGCTACAACGTGGTTGAATACTTTTCGTTGCGTGGGATTAAAACATAAATTCATGTGTTCATCGACGCAAAGAACACTGTCTTTCATTGAACTGAAAAAAATCAAAGCTATAAAGTTTTAAATTGCAAAGTTGGCAAAATAAATAAGTTTCTACCCTCGAGTTATGGTAAGGATAGTTTAAAAATAAAATAAGATATATTTGTTAAATGATACCACAATATTTATTCAACTGCATATAAAGCAGCAATCAAAATAATAAAAATAGATTTGATTAAGAATTATTGTGAATTCCAATTAAATTCATTTCCTAGTTCCAATATCAAGTTATTTTAATCGCAAACTAATTAAAGTTTTTTTTACTTACCAAATGCTAATTTACCGTTTAAGTAAATATTTGCTTATTGAGCCATCAAAGGAACATAAGTCAATTAATTTTACACTCCTTTGAAACTCTTTTTTAATTCATTTATCTCACTATCGTTGGCCAACTTTAATTTGATGGAATTTATTCTTACTCCAGATAAAGAAACAAATGAAGCCACAGTACTTTAAATAAAGCTAAAAATACATCCAAATAATTAAATTAAAATAAACAATAACTTCTAAAGTTTGATTGTTCTTGTTTTTATCAACACCGACGCATTTTCTATAATTGTTCTAAGATAAGCATGCGAAAATCTCCAGATTCTATTCAATATTAAAAGAGGCTTATCAGAGTTATTGTATTTTGTGTAACTGTTTCTCAATAGATTGGTTTTGGAATTTTGTCATGTAAATTTGTATCATAATGTTTAAGATGGTTTAATTTCTGTTTTGCATTGATTATATTACTATAAATTTTTTTAATGAACAAAAATGTAATGTAACCAGTTTCAATAATTAAATGACGACTATTTTATTAAGCTACGAAAACTACTAAATACAGAGCGCTCCTGTTCAATAAATTTCCCCTCAAAGTTTAATTTCTCATTTCATGTCTTTTTTACACGCAACTGAAGACCATATGTACATTTGCAAAATGCTTTAAAATAAAAAAATTTTAGCGTGAAAAACCTGCAATAACCGACAAGATCACCTCCTGTTTTCTTAATCTTCTAAACCCTTTACTTTATCTTTGATCAAATGAGCTCCCCGGTTTCATTATCATCGCGCACGAGAAAAAATTAACTACTCTTTAAAGTTTCATTACTTTTTCAAAATCCGCTTACACATGGCCTACTAACTTTACGGCTTCAGAAGCTCTTCCATCCGGTTTGTATTGTCGGATTTTCCAAGGAAGAAGTACGAAATCTATTCGTGCTCTGCGGAATATACTTTTCAGGTTCCAAACAGTTTCTATCGTCCAAATAACGCTCTTATTCAGTAAATACACAAAAAAGAAAATATGAATAACTTCTCACAGTTTCATTTACTCCTCCGAAATTCATTTTCCCAACCACTGATGACCAACTACTAAATGTATTTTTAACGATTATAAACCATAACTCAATGTTTAAAAAGACATGGTATTTTACACGATGAAACTATGCAAATGTAAAATATACCTTCCATTTTCGTAACCTATCAAAATCCTTACACTCTCTTTTCTCGAAATAACGATCATGTTTAATGATAATCGGGGCCCGGATGGCCGAGTGGTTTGCACTATTACACCAGCAGTCTGCGTGCTGTAATGGATGTGGGTTCAATTCCCGCCTTCGCCCTGGGTGTACTTCCTTTCCCTTTGACATTACAATTTCTTTCTGTATCTATCTTACTTGACGAAGTCTTATAAAGCGGGTCTCTGATCAAGCACACAAGCCGGAGTACATGTATCTACCCCTACCCCCTTTAATGATCATCGCAAATGATAAAAGAAATAAACTACCTTTTAACGTTACATTGCTCCTTCAAAATTCGCTTTCCTGGTCTCTGATGATCATCTACCGAATGTATTTCTACGATTTTAAACCACAACTCAGTGTTTAACAAGCTACTAAAATAGCAGCTATTTTACACGATAAAACTACAATTTATAACTGATACCTTCTATTTTCTCAACCTACCAAATTCTCTGTATTCTTTTTCATCCAAATAGCGCTCTTGTTCAGCGATCGCCACAAACAAGAAAAAATGAATGACTCCTCAACGTTTCATTACTCCTTCGAAATACGCTTCCCTCGCCACTGATGACCAACTGTAATTTGATGCAATTTCTTCCGGCCCCATGTCAAGAAACAAACCCTAGATCAGAATCAAAGTTTTGGCTGCAGTCCAGATCTTACCCCGGCTTCTTGCATGGATTATGCTAGATCCCAAGAAAGGAGGACCAAAGTTTTTGTGTATTTTTTACGTAATCTTCCCAGGACATGTATTGATCATGTCCTAGGACTACAGGACACCTGCTACTGAAACCTCTTGTGATCGTGTAATTGAATCGGTACTATGATTTCATTTCGCCTATATATCAAAGACTCTGAGGCTAAGTACATTACTGAATAAGGATACCTGTTGATTAGCAAGTGTTTGATGCTCCGAAAATATTATTTTGCCCTTGTGCTTATTAATTTAGTTGTAGGTTCGGTTAATATTTGCCATCAATAAAGAGACCTAGGCAAATGTATATACATATATTTATAGATTGCCGGTAATTAAGAAAATCGGCTACAATTTAATTGGTTTGTGTTATTAAATTATGGCTCATTGAAGGTACTATGGAGTAAAATTTAATTATTTTTGTGCATGCAATTGGTTTATATTGAAAGGTAACTCAAATATAAATCAATTGAATAAAGCCTAAACTTCAAATCTAGTATATTGGGTTTATAATTATTTTTCATAAGTATATGAAGCTTTTAGAAACAGAATTCACATTCTATAATATATAATTAAGATATAGAATCCGGTCCATTTGTTGGTGACTTTGTCCAATTGTAATTATGATTATCAATATCCGCCAATGTATGAACCGAGCTCTAATCTTAGTTATAATTTCGAGAATGTGAGCTTTGCAAACTACTCGCTTCATATAAACTATAATTCAAATAATATATTTTCACGACCAAAATCTGTGTACCGTAATTATTTTGCGAAGCCATAGGTATTGCTAACATAATTATAGATGTACATTTTTAAATAGTTACTGAAAAGATTTTTTTATTATTATTCAAGCTAAATGGAGTGCCTAAACAGAATTGAAATACAAGATGATTATTTTTAATTAGAAAGTACGAAAATCCTTAAATAAGGGCCTTTATTAAAATTTTATACTCACAAGCATTAGAGTTTTGATTAAAAGATCATAAAAAGAAATTTAATTAGAATGTTAGTGTTTTACAAAAAGGAATATGTGTTCGTTCAGATATATTTCAAAACATTTTAATTAAGAATGTTTATTTAATAAATTGGTTCCTTTGTTTACGATTTTTGCGATATTTAACTTTAAGAGTTTCAGCTAGAATGGCTTTGTCCAACAAATAAATTTTCTATAGATTTTTTCTAAATTTTAATCCACTCAAAGGTGGGTAGTTTTAATATATCTAAGTATGCCTTTAAAATTTTAATTTTAGTATTCGCAGACAAATATGTGCTGCTCATAAAGAAACGCTTTCGAGCGTTTCGCCTGGGTTTATGTAAGATTAAGTTGCTTTTATTTCAGTTAGTGAGGCATGTAAATTTCATGTGAAATTAATACATCCTTCCATTGTTGTATGCAGCATATATATTATTATTTTTATTACTTTAAACGCTGTAAAATATATCAAAACCATTGTATTTTATAATATTTATTAGATTTTTGTTATGGATAAAACTTAAGTTAATTGACAATATAATAAAAAAAAATAATTTTGCTTTTGTACTAACATAATAAAGTAAATGATTTGATATTCAACACGAAAGTTGTGAATAATGCAGAAAAATCAGAGTGCTAAGGCACTCACAAGTAGTTCGTAAAAACAAATGACGAAGACGAATGTACGCCGGGAAAACATCCAATTTACATGAAAATGATTTCGCCATTTTAGAAGATTTTACTTGATATTCATGATTGGTCTCACATACATTATATTATCTTAATAATATTTATTTATTCTTAACTAATATAGACCGTTAGTTTGATAACTTAAAAGCAAATTTCACATCCTTCTCATCTTTACCTTTCAAGTTTGACAGAGTGATGAATGCTATGAGGGTTTGGAACACCTTTTACTTTTGACAAAATGAAATATTATTCTTTGTTGGACAATCATTTAGTTGCGACGCAACTGAGTAAAAGGTATTTGTCAATTACAGTGCTCTAACTGCACAGTGAAATAATGTGTGGTTCCTTTCAGAAATTTCTTTTCATGCAGCAGTATGGATAAATTGTTTCAAAAAGTTGCAACTGACAATGTTTGTGAAAAATGTATCTTATATTTGAGGCATGAAGTTGGGAAACTCACACTCTCTAAAGAAGAGGTTTGAATCATCGTCGCACTAGAGCTACACGAGGGCTATTGGCGACGGGTGTCGTATTTTAGAACCACAGTCAAGTGACGAGCCGACACTTGAATAGGCATCCAACGCAACCGTTAATAGCGTTAGGACTTTGAAGGATATTTAACGTGCACTCCCTTACACTAGAGCCCTACATCACTACTGCGTCTATAAGAGACGCGACAAATTGGCAGTCGCTCCTGATTGGTCGAGGTCCAAAATTGTCCCCCTTGGGCGGTTTTCGTTTCGTCCCTCATAGAGTTAGCATAGGGAAAAAAAGTAGCCTTTGCAATCGTCAACAATCCATAAAATTTAGGAAAAGTACAACTATTTTATGTTTATTTATAGCTTCCTAAATATGTAAAGAATATTCTAAAACCATAATTTTCTTCAAAAATACTTTAGTTGTTAGAAAAAAGACAGTTTTCCTTTAACAGTACGCTTTCTGAATGTATTTGTGATGGCTATTAAAGCATATTATGCATAAAATATTGCTTCATTTCGTTTAAAAAAACTGTATTTATTCACTAAGTGTGTGTAGAAATCTTTTCACCGTTTAAGTATTAAAAGAATCTTCGTATTTTCTTGAAATACGAGTAAAAACATCGATTCGCTTGCTTTTCTGCTTGGCTACTTCTTGGCGAAGATTCTTTTTGTAAACAGACTCGTCTGCTGAAAACCTAAAAATATCGTGTCACTTATTAAATATTATTGGTATATTTGGAATTTTTGATCTTAGTAATTTTTTTATTTTGTGATTAATGAATAAAATAATGTTAACTTGTATTGCGATATTAACTTGAAAAGCGATAAACCGCCAAGCTCAAGCAAGCCTGACCAGTTTCTCCCCAGTGGTTTCGCCGTGGCAACCCGGCTTGGACAATTTCGTGCCTTATTGTCGCATCTCTTTCTACACAGTAGGGATAGAGGGCTCTACCTTACACGGGGTGTTATTCGTCGGACATTTTGGCTGCATAGGTCGTTTATAGGCCGGCAGTTATTTTGGCGATGCCCGGACCCGAACTTGGGAGCTTTTGCATGCTAGGCGACTCTAAAGCATAACTAAGATATAGGTTCCGGTACGTTCATTGGCGACTTCGTCCAAATGAATTATAATTGTCAAATGTCGTACATGAACAGGCCAAGGCACTATATCATAGTTATACTGTGGGAAACATGACTTTTGTAACTGCAACCTTCATTTGTATCTATACTTCATTGCACTGTACTCGTCGTCAACTGTCATAATATTTAAAAAAAAAAAACTAAAGTGCACAAAATTGGGGATTGATCTACTGACATACATAACTTTTAAATGGTTAACTAGAACAAGTAAAATAGTCAATTTTTAGCCAAATTAATGGACAGAAAATTTAAACTTCTCGCATTTCTCATGAAAAGAAATATATACTGGTATATCTAATATATACTGGCTTCATAAAAAGCCAGTATATATTAGTTATTTGACGGAATTTTTTATTGCTGAAACACGTAATAATTTAATTTATCTCAACAACTATCATCACAATTTTTATTTCAAACCCCATTTTACTCAAACCCACTTTACTGACAGTTACAATTTTCTCAAATCCACCCAACGCAGTGAATCGACAAAAAGAAGTTTTGATTGATGGTGAGAAGGTTTCGTTATAAAGTGATCCTCTGGAATTTTCAAGTAAGCGTAAGGTAAATGCTGCTATTAAAAGCTTACATCTCTTTTATTAAAAAGAACAATTTTGTTAATTCTACAACGTGAAGTAATTTATGAGTGTTTCTTTTTTGATCGAAAGTTTAGAAATTGGTTCAATAACTTTTACGTAGCGATATAGCTATCAACTTGACATGTGTATTTATAGCTCAGATATTTTTTAGGAATATTTCTTTTTTTATGTGATATTTTTATTGCCATTTATATAAGTTTCAGTAAGCGAAGCTGGGGAAAAATGGACGGGTTCACATTTTGCTAAGCACTCTTTATCCCGAAATTCTACGCAGATAGATGTAACCTTTTGGATCAAAAGATAATGTCAATTTAATTTGGACTTGTCGATACATTTCCCTTGATTAGTTCACTAAAAAATGACACTGAAATCATTTACGATTACTTTGCTCTGGAAGCCTTTTCTCACCTGAACCGTCATAACATCAAAACTGAGAGAAAATTGCGAGAAAAGTATATAATCATAAAAATATTTTATTTAATTATAAATTGATTAATTTTAAAAATAGTGCCGCTATCTTCAATATATATTGGGGGATTTTAAAGGTAAAAAAAATAATAATTAAAAAATCAGATGATATTTTTTTCCTTACTTTCTTTCATGTATTGTCATAAAGATTCACCTATCTGATGAACAAGACTAACATAGCAAAGCAGAAGTTGATATTTCAAAATGAATGCCTCATGTCTTTGGAACTGATTATCAATATTTAAAAAATGTGCTATTATTACCTGCAAACCGCTAACAACTGATGCCGAGTAGCCGCAAAAGTAAAGTCGTTTCCTTTTGTAACTGACATCAGAGATCGGAGACATCCATTAAGCTCTTCTAAAGTACATTCAGGTCCAACTGTGCTGAAACGGTTAGCTGGAAAAGAATTAATATGCTTTTTGTAATTTGCAAAGACGAATATTTATGACTGCTAAACGTGCTGGTTTTTAAACCACGGTCAAGTAACGAGAGCTTACCCGTTGATTGGGTGTGGGATACGTTTGCAATTGACATTCAAAGCTTTTTTTTTAAAGGATTTATGGCTTGAAGGTCATTAAAATCAATATTTTTTTGTTTAGAATTATTTGAACTACACTGAACTACACTGTAAAAAAAACTGTTGTTTTTACAGTTAAAAATTGTCAACTTTGACGCCAGTTAATAACTGTCTTTTTTACAGTTTAAAACTGTAATATTTTTACCGGGCAAACTTTAATATTTTTACCGGGAAAACTTTTATATTTTTACCGGGAAAACTAATTTTTTTACAAGAAAACAGTAAATTTAACAGGGGGAAACTGTTATTTTTTTTCAGAGAGAAACTGTTAAATTAGACGAGCAAATAGTCACGTGATTGAGATCATCGTTAACACAATTACCCAATACTAGCCCTCGTGACCGAGTAATTACTTTGTCGCAGACGGTTCAGTATTGGGCTCGCACACAAGAGGTTTCTGGTTCAAAACCTGGCAAGGCCCTCACCTCTTCCAAGAACCTCTTGCGTGAGAGCCCAATAATGAAACATCTGCGACAAAGTAATTACTCGGTCACGAGGGCTAGTATTGGATATTATATATTTTAGCAGGGAGAAACTTTTAAATTAACAGTTTTCCCTGCTAAATTAACAGTTTCTCCCTGTTAAAATTACAATTTTTCTACAAAAAATTACAGTTTTAAACTACAAAAAAGCAGTTATTAACTGGCGTCAAAGTTGACAGATTTTAACTGTTAAAGACAAGGGGTTTTTTTTTACAGTGCAGCTGTTCCAATTTTTGAAAAATTCTCCAAAACGATAAAAAAAATTATGACTTGCACGTTCAAAATTTAAGTAACATACAAGTTTTAAAAGTTCCAAAGGGGAAAAATGTCTTAAACTATCGGACCAGGCGAGTCTAGTAGTTTGATAGGAAAAGAGTAAGAAATACATGCACAAAATACAGTAGACACAACGAGAAACCTTCCCACAATAATTTATATAAGAAAATCTTAAGAAATTATATAAAAGATTGGAACACTTTGAACAACGTGTTAGATAATAGGACCTGTAGGACCCAAGAAATTAATCACATGAGAAGTAGACACTATTACGTACCAAAAACTAATTGAGCGGCATCAAATCACGGAAGTTTCATATTGAAACTCGTCCTTTTGTTACGCCGTAAATTAGAATCTAATACTAATAGAATATTAGAATCGTATCGCAGTGTTTGATATTTTATGTATTATTCTCACACTATTATGAAACCCGAAAAGTAGTATAATGACCCTGTTATGTAACTAGGAATGGTTTTAATATTTTATTTCATTATTTTAGCAAAAAATATTTAGTTTGTTAAACTAAATATTTTATTAAATGTGTCTTAATATTTTATTGATTCTTTATGTAACTAGAAATTGTTTTAATATATTATTTCATTATTTTAGGGAAAAATATTTAGTTTGTTAAACTAAATATTTTATTAAATGTGTCTTAATACTGTATTGAATGCGTTTTATTAAATGTGTATATATAAACTAAATGTCTTTGTTAAAGACATTTAGTTATAATTAAGAAATTAACGGTTATTGAAAATAAAAAACATCATATAAAAATATCAATTTAAAAATTAAAATTTAAATTTCTCCAAAATAATTTGTGCCTAAGAAAAACTACCCAAAATCGCTAAAGTATAACTAAGTTATAGATACGGTCCGTTTTTTGGCGACTTTTGATAATGGGAATTTCAATTAGGCGGGTGAATCGCCAATGAAGAGGTTGTACTTTATATCTTAAATATTCGAGATTTTTAAACTAGACCATCCATTTGAAGTAAACAAAATAAGTTATCAGGATTATTTTCGTTTGTCCACCTAAGGTTTTTGTTCCAGTAATCATATATGAATCAACGATTAATTTCTTTTTAAAAATATATAACGTACTGTGCCAGAAAAAGTGACACATTTCTCATATACAGTAGAGATACGTTACCTTCCCGTGTACATGGGTAATATATTTATGGTAAATATAAGAAATATTTTTTCGTAATCAGAATTCTATGATTAAGATGAAAACCCAAGAGTTTAACTTCGAAATCAGAGAAAGTTCTAAAGTTAAACAAATGCCAATATTTCATTGGTTGGATGAAAGCGATGAAAGGAAAGATTTATTTTAGTCTATAGGTTACCCCTACCCATCCATAATTTAATTTTAACAATAGAAAAACACTCTTATTAAAAATTAATTGTCAAATTGCAATTAATCAAAGTTATTGCAGTTGTATGATTAAATAATTTCGATCCAAAAAATCCGAGTAAAAATCTTCTATTTATAATTTAAAGCAAATAAGCAATTACTGCACATAGTTGAATTTATGTTGGACAATTTAATAGAAGTTCAATAGTTGGTATAAAAACAAAGCGTGCAATCGGTAGAAATATTTGCTGATATTAAAATTAGATTTAAAAGATATTTTCTTCTGTACCAAGAAGGTCTGTGGGTTATGTGATTTTAACGTGAGATATAATTCACTAGATTTCAGATACATAAAAATGCAATCTTAATATAATGAATGCACTTCCTATATTTAAATTTTGTTTAAAACCTAAGAACTAGGCGTGTCATTTTAAAATGAAACTAATGAAGGGGAAATTACCTAACTTTCTGAACTGGTGAGAAACTTTTCTCTATCCAACTTGTTTCCCTATTAAAATTTTCACCATAACCTTTGATGCCAGACTGTGTTAGGCAAATTCGGGTAACAGGCGAAATTAACCTTTAGAGTTAAAAACTATTAAATGTCTACAGAATTTTGTGGAATTCGTCAAGCTATCTATTTGAACTTTAAATCATAGAAAGCCCATCGGTCATATTTCCACAGAGGAAATCTAAAGGAAAGGTGTAACTTTATATGATTCTTCTTCTGAAAATTTAACTTTTGATAATATAAACATAATGCTATTTATATACTATTAATACGAATTTAAAGAAAAAAAAACATGATCAATATCCTTGTTTAAAACTTTTTTTTATTACGGCTGGCTGTCAATTACTCTTGGCATACTTAGTTAGCTAAGGAATTATCTCGAAATAGGGACAAGATGCAAAAAGAAATTTCAAACTATTTCTATTGAAGGAAAAACATTTTTTTACTACAATTCCCGAAACACCCCCTCGAGTTCTTCGAAATAAAATGAACCTTATAACAAATTTATAAGCAATCAAAATTAATTTTATTGAAAATTATTCCCCGAATTGTCGATTATTGTGTGAATTTTATTTAGATAATATTGAATTTATTCTGTAAAATACTTACCATACAACATCGATATCATAATTTTTATGTATTTTTACTCAATAATATAATTTTAAATATAATTTTTTGTGTATATGTAAACTACCCCCCCCCCCCTTTTTTTCTGAAATAAAAAATAATTTACATACTAAGCTTAATCATTGCAACTTTATTTCCCATTGGGTGTTGGAATAAAAGTTTTAATGAGAGCTGAAGTTGTTATTAACTGCATCGTATCAATGAACCTGTTTATGAATTCTTCGAAACAAATTCAAATATTTAGATTACTGTAGAGCTCCAAAAATCCGAACAGATTGGGATCGAATCATATTCTGATAATTGTAGTGTTTCGGGAAAAATAGTATATCTTAATCGATTGCTTAATGTATTGTTAGGTTGTGAGATTATGTATTTATAGTTTTATAGCACTATAATAGTTTTTTTTATTAACTTAAGTTGCAATCAGGATTACGAACTCCATAAAAAAGATATTATTTTTATCCTGGTGAAATCCAACCAAGACGAACAATAACAGATAGCCCGTTTGGAATTGTCTATTGAAATTCAGAAAATTATTAACGGTTCGGATTATTGGAGTTCGAATAATTGAAGCTCTACTGAGGCTAATTCCATGTAAGTAGTGAAAGTCACTATTTAAGAGGAGTTAAAAAGTTTTTTTACTAAAAAAAATCAAATTAAATAAAGTGAATTACATTATTTAGTTATAATAAGTGTACATCAACTATTCCATAATTTTATTTCATGTAATGTTAAAAGTTGTGTAGTGATGATCACTTTTTACAAACATGACTATTACACTACAGACAGAATAATTTAGCAGGGAATTACCCCTGTAAAAATTTCTGAAAATTAAAACCTGACCCTTTGGGTGGTTTATCCCATTCCCCTATTTCAAATACATTTTCCTACAAATTAAAATAATTTAACTGTAAACCATTGAACCTTACCTGACACGGGTTTAATGAAAACTTCCAACCCAACTGCCACAATCAGGACTTCAATCAAAGCAGCGTGTACTCCGACCATGTTTCCCGTGGGCGAATGCATCCACAGAACGGGAACAAGATGCCGTAAGTTCCGGAGAGCGCTGATCCGCTTCTCCGAACTTCCGGAGAATCCCGAAAGTATTTGGGATCAAGGGGGCGCTAAGGTAGCCGGCACCACGTGGGGGGATTCGCCACGTGGTGTTTGGAACGGGATACGGAAAAACTTTTTATTTTCCGCTAGTTATGATTTGTTTCTTAAGGTTCAAATTAATGAATATAATAATGGTTGGGGTAAGGGATAATTTTCACGTGATGTTTTTAAGGGGGCATGGGCACGTTGGACCGGAGGTCTCCAAACTCAAGTGCCTCAATTTTAATCCAATAGGAAAAAAAGCTATTTTCTCTGCCACATTTCTCCGGCTGTATTGAATATTTTTGCAAGCTGTTTTTTAAAAATAATAATAATAACTGTAGATAACTTACAGGTCTTTATAGTCCCACTTTTTAAAATTGCTACGAATACTTTTTGTGAAATTATTTCTTCAAGATTTAAAAAAAAATCGAATTAATTTCGAAAAGTGGGATTGTCGGGACCTGTAAGTCAGCTACATTTATCACATAAAAAATCCGTTTGTAAAAATATTCAATACAGCCGAAGAAATGTGGCAGAGAAAATATTTTTTTCTCCATTGCACATTTCTCCATTAACACTGATGCACTTTGCTTGAATATGATGAAAGGGTAGAATAAGAGTGATTTGCATGTATTTTTAACGGGTGGGAGATAACGTAAAACTTTGATTTTCTTTAGTTTTGTTGTATTGTTCATTTCTTTGTTTCATAAAGATTAACGCAAGTGAATTTGAAAATATGGCTAAATAAGTGCGAGTCTTCTTTATAACCAGATACACTATTTATTTTTCTCAAGTTAGTTTTAACACTTTACTCTTCTGTTTTGTAAGGTTTCAACAAACGAATATGACAATGCTATGTTTTTTTTATCGATGTAGTGTTATCTTATCCTTGACACTGTATGGTTTGGTTTGGTTTGGTTTGAATTATCGTCGCACTAGAGCTACACGAGGGCTATTGGCGACGGGTGTCGTATTTTAGAACCACAGTCAGGTGACGAGCCAACACCTGAATAGGCACCCAACGCAACCGTTAAGGGCGACATCGTACGCAGCGTTAGGACTTTGAAGGATATTTTACGTGCACTCCCTTACACGGGGTATTATTCGTCGGACATTTTTGGCTGCACGGGCCGTTTATAGGTCGGCAGCTATTTTGGCGATGCCCGGACCCGAACCTGGGACCTTTCGCATGCTAAGCGAGTGCTTAACCGACTGGGCTCCCCAGCCCCTTGACACTGTATGTAATAAATATTTAGTTATAACCAAATTTAGGAAAAGAACAGTTTTAAAAGTAACCACAGAGTCTCATAATATCCACTTTATCAATTTACAATAAACGAGCGTTTTTTGCTCGTAGGAAGCTTTTTTTATTTAGTTTGAATGCAGTACAAGAGCTACACACGGGCTACTGGTGACTGCTTCGTGATTTCGAAATTTTATTAAATGACGGGCCTGGTACGCATTAATTAACATGAGAACAAGCGGTGTCAGGGCATTGGAGTATGAAGAATTAAAAAAAAAACATAATCAAAAGTTTCAAGTTATTTTTGATTGAATGCCTGCAAAACTAGACAAGTTTATTATATAATCTATCCGCATAACCATTGTTTTATATAAAATTTTTGCATGCAATAAAAATATTCAATTTTCATTAATGTGCCCCAGCTAGGGGTAGATTGATACACCTCATGGGGCACTTTGATAAACAAGGAGAAAGTAAGTAACAATAAGAGTCACTGTGTCTTCATGATAGAAAGCGATATAAAACTGAATCAGAAAATTTTTTATTTGCAAGTATAGAAACTCTAATTGTGTAAATTTTATATTAAAGAAAGTTAAAGTGATCAAAATCTATTAAATGTATAGTGTCTTGATGTTCTTGCTGTTCCTCTCCCAATTGTTGGAGTACCTCCAACTATCTATAAAGTCATCACCTACAATATTTTAGTCAAAATTATCTTTTTTTATGCAGCAGGTTACTTAGATTAGAATGTCTAACTGTCCTGTCAACTATCCTAAGGATGTCTCAGATTCATCTGGAGAATATAATTAATTATTCTATTGACTTCAATAGCTCTTAGTTTTGTATTATGTATTTCGGTGTATCTTATTATTATTTTTCTTGTACGACCAATTCAGAGTGGAAATAAAGAAATAACAAAAAGTACTGTTTAAAAAAATATATTAAATTTAGTAGTGTACAGTAACGGAGCTATATTTTAGTTCGATACAAACTAATGTTGGAAATTCTTTAATCGCATGAATGGTTAGATTAAAGAGTGGATGATAAAATCGGAATAAAACTGCACAACTAAAATTTACTTTTGATCACAAAAAAAACTTATTTTACAGTTTAATTTCACCCAAACACCAAACTACTGTATCAAGCTAAAATTGTCTGTAGGATATAATTTACACAATTTTGAAGCTGCTTTGAAACTTTCAGTCATAACCTATCATAGATTAGATGTTAGTATCGCAGTGCATCGAGTATCAATGTGCCCCATCTCCCCCTACCATAAAAAATATTTACAAAAAAAAATCTTTGCTTAATTTCTTTGTCTCATGTCTATTCTTTTTCTATTTAAAAAAAAACTTAAAGTCTTTCGTGATACAATTATCTCACTTAACGTGGAAAGTGACGCTTATCTCATTCAGTTAATATGGCAGAATCTTCACGCTATCACGTACAATGCTATACATAATTCTTTCAAAGTAAGACTTTTTTAAAAGTCAAATATATTCTCTTCTCAAAATATTTCGTTTTTAAAGAAGTTTTTTCATTTTATAAGCATGACATTTCTGTAAACGTGTCTAACTTAGCTTTATTAATATGAGCATAAAACACTCATATTATAAACTTTGTAACAAAGCACAATTATTTATTAAATTGACAAAATACAAAAAAAAAACACTGTAACCATAGAATATAAAATACAGTTTTCAATATTAAATGCGTTTTCTTGGAAATAGGAACAGCAAACGCTGTTTCCTACATAAAAATCTTAATCTTCCAATTTTGTTTTTCTTAGAAAAAGCTGTGTGTCTAATAAAACATCTCAGTCTTACCACCATGTTTAAGACATTAAGAAAATGACTCTTTACAAAGCTGGTAATTTAAATAATAAAAAAATGCTAAAATAAATCTGTGTTTATATGATATGCAATGAGAACTGAAACATTCCAACGCTAATGACTCAATGTGCTCTCATAAAATAAAAATCTGCCTCCAAACGACTGCCCTTAAGCAACTGCTGTTTGCTATTTTTTTTTCAAAGAAAATTAAAAACTCTTTTTAGCCTTTAGCTTAAATATCTCAGAAATGCTACGCCCCTCATGAATGTAATAAGTAAGACATAAATAGAAATGATGTTTTAAAATGAGAAAAATACAAGATACAAATCATCAAATATGTCGCTATTCGAAGAAGACTCTTGTTTTAGAGCACCAAGATTAAACATCCCAATTAGTTTATTCAACGCTGAAACAATGTTGTGCACCGAATTCATCTAAACATACTTTTTGTTTTATTTAAAAGGCATTTAAATGAAAAAAGAAACATCACATAAAAATGATATTTCATTTTATTGGATTATTGAGCTTACAAGACCAAGAAATAGAAATGTGGCTTATTTAAAAAGATGTTAATAAATGCAACAAGTATTTCATGGATTATTCTAAGCTATCCAAGTTAATCGAAGCAATTAAATTGATAATAGAAAATTACGTATTCTAATTAGCTTTAAAGATTATATACTTTTATCCATAAATAGTAATTCAGTTTTAAGTGTTTATTTCATATAATTTGTTATATATATTGCTCTGATTATGGATATTTAGTCGAAAGTTACTATGATTTGATGTCAACAACAGTAAGGGTATTAGTGTTACTTTTATTACTATTATTATTAAATATGCCCTTGAAATACAAATTAAGTTTTTTTTATTTATAAATACATTTTATTCGCTTTATATCAAACTTAATAAGGCCAGTAATTGATTTAACAGTTTCCTTCATATAATTAAAAAGTAAATATATTATTAGAATCTACTAAATTTATTTTGCCTTTTCTATTTATTTTATGCCGTCCTCTATCTTTAAATACTGAGTAAGATATGCACACTTGATCGTAAGCAATGCATTAAGATAAAGGCTCAGATTTTTTTTTTAACTCGCGCAAAGAAATGAAAAATATAAAACTGAATTTTACAATAATTTCAATCCATTTAAACGCTAACGGTACACATTTTTAATTAAAATAAACTAAATGAATAAACGCAAATCACAAAATGCTACATATAATGAACTAAACGGAATGAAATGAAATGAAATGAAAGGAAAAGCATGGTCTAAAGCCCGACAGAATAAGAATACCTACCTACGTTACTACCGCAAATTTATTTCTAGCACCAATTCACATTAAAATAAAGCAATAAATCATTCTTTAAAACGGGTGATTGAATCATGCGTGTTGGCAGTAATAAGAAAACTTGAAGTGCTAAAACCTTTCATTTGAAAAATGAAGCTTAATGTGAGTAAGGTTATACTTACTTTCAATGTGATACTTTACGTGATAAGAAAATGATCTTTTAAGTTTTTCAATTTTATATGCAATATTTTAGCAAATTATCCAATCATATTGAATAACTCATTTTATACATGGAAATTTCAAAATGCTTGTTCTATAGTTGAGCAGTTAATACTCAAATTTTAATCAACTGCACACCACACAATCTATTAAGCTTTTCTAATTCTATAAAATAAAAGTTTTTCTCTTTATATTTAATGACTAATTTTTATCCGATTAAAATAATAAAATAACCATAAGTCAATGGAAAAGCGAAATTAAACGAAAATAATGAATAAAAATGTTTTTAAAAAGAAGGTCAGTACTTAGTTTAGTACTAAGTACTTTTACATAGTTTAGTACTAAGTACTTTTACTTAGTTTAGTACTAAGTACTTTTAGTACCGAATTTAATGCTTTGGCCAAAGTTACCTTTTTCTATGGTAACTTCTAATTTTTTGAGTCGAAATGTGTTTGAATTAGCCTTTTATCTATATGGTAAGAAAAAATTTTCATTTTTACTAAACTTTCAACCCTCAACTTTCACACTATGAAACTTTGGTTGAACATTACTCCGTAAAAATGGTGGAAGAACATGCATTCACCAATTTTACGGATAAGGTTCTGGTTTACAATCATCCTGTTATAAGTTCGCCGGTTTTTTAATAAATTTCCATAAAAACAGTTTTTTACTAGTGTTATGGAGTAACGTTACACCGAAACTTACACCAAAGGTTAACAGTGCATGTCTACAACCCTTTCACAAAACTTATTAATTAACTTACCATGCAATAAACATTAATTACCATGAAAAAAACGTAACCAAAAGTCATTTTTTAACACATAAATGTCACTTCAAATTATAAATAGTTTTAACCCGAACACATTTGAGATTTATTCTTGTAGAAATAATAAATTTAGTTCCAAACTCTACACACCTAACTCTCAAAAAGAATAGAAAAAGTGATGGAAATGTTATAGACTGACTTGAAACAAATAGGAGAAAAGCATTATACATTGCATAGCAAACTACCATCGTAATTTACTCGGTACCAATAATACAAATGGCTGCGAATCGACTTGACATTTAGAAATCGCTGTGGTATTTCTTAAACCACTTCCTTTGAGCTCAGTAATTGAATTTTAAATGAATCGTTTACCGATGCAGCTCTGAAAGTTTTTCAGAACGACTTTACGAACCAAAAACAAACGGAAAGAAGATAAATGCCTCGACTTGCATTCGTTGCTGGAATATTTATTAGTCTTAAAGACTTGAAGATTGTATAAACGAGCACTTTAAGGAATGAAACTGTTGGATACTTACTTCTTTAAAAGGTTTATTCCATGCAAACTGTAAAAGGTATGAAGAATCAAAAGAAGGACACATTATAAAGGAATGTTTTCGGAATATATATCAGGTAAAAAATGTATTAAACAATTTTTATTCGGTCATAATATACCCGGCCATGGCTTAATCATGAAGGATTATACAAACATTTATCAGTTTCACGTAATAAATATTCTTATTTAGATATGTCGTGTTATTTTCTCCTTAGAGATTTACTCCTAGAGACGAATAAACATTAACATTTGACATAAGATGATTTATTTGCTGCTATTTTATCCCAGAAGGGAAAAGCGGCTCTTGATGTGAATACTGAATAATGCTTTTATACTTAAAAAAACCGTAGCTGTTTGTTTAACCATGTTAAAGTACAGTTAATATTAATTTAGCAAAATTAAACTTCTTATTTTTATAAAGCATTTGAATAATTAAACTAAACAATTATAACCATAATATAAGAAATTAAGGTTGATTAAAGGTCGAAATATTTAAGACAGATATGACATGATGCAACTTGATGTGAAATTTAATAATTTCTTTACCAATGAAAAATAGAGTTATAATTACTCGTCCATGTTAAATCATGGTTAATATTAGTTAATATTGTAATAAATCACTTCAATTCATTTGCTTGCTTTTGGAACCAGGGGAAATGATTATAAACCAGAATATAGCATATTCATTTTAACGTTCAAGTAAAGCTTCGTTGATACAGTACAATTACGTATTTTATTTACACTTACGAGTCATTGCTAAAAACTTAATAAACAAAAATAAATGCTTAAATAGATAATGTTTTAAAAAAAATTAATAGTTCTTTTAATGCCACCGTATTTGGACAATCGATTCTAAAAAAAAATTCTTATAATTGGATGAAAGATCCTTATAAATCCAATGTTTGTTGCGTTAGTTTTAAGGGATTTGGAAGTTTTTATGTAAGTTTAAAATAAGGTTAATATTTTAAGTTTTAGAGGGCTCTGTGGAAAGGCCATGACAGCTAAAAGTTCAGTATCAACATTATTTTTTTTGTAAAATAACAGTTATTTTCTAAAATGAACACTGAAATGTGGTAATTAAATGTTAGTTATTCGCTAAAAATGTAGTCACATTTTCCAGTTTCAGATCTAACTATTTCGAGTAATATCTCTCATAGAATATACAGATTTTTTTTAATAGCACTGTCAAATGAGACAACTTTGTCTCTTAAGTGTAAGAGTAACTTTGTCCAAGGTTATAGGTATGGTATGGTACATATATGTTCCAGCTTGTGTACTTGTTCAGAGAAGCGCTTATAAGCTTTCGTCAAGTGGGACAGACACAGAAAGAATTTTTACAGTCACAAAGAAAGGAATAACACATAGACAAATAACAACATTTATTGACGGTCACAAACATCCATGCCAGACCGGGATTCGAACCCGACCCCAGCAGCACCAAAGGCCAGCATCCTTACGATTGAGCCACATGGGCTGTCCAAGAATTAACCTTTAATAACTTTTCATTAATTAGTACCAAATTTGTCAAATAGGAAATCGGTAATAATGTTTTATGCTTTAGAAGACCGCTAGTTTTCTCTTAGGGTCAAAGTTGCTCCATGTAACGGTAATGCGTAATGCGATTTTGGATAATCGGTATTTTAACCCTTTCGTTACTGAAGCGCCCCAAAACGCCAGAACAACTAAGGATTCGATAACGTTATTCCTATCAAATATTACGAGGAAGCAAAAAATAATTCGTAGCGAAAGGGTTAATATATTTTTCAATGTCAAAATTCAGTCATTTTCAATTCAGAACTATTGAAAGGTCTTAGATTGAATCGTATTGCCCCACATACTTTTTGAAAACTGGAACCCATAAATGGCGGGATAGCCTTGATAATTTAATTCGGCTTTAATAATCTCTACATCAATGTCAGGAGGGACAGTTCTGAGGACTGCTTTAAGAGTTCTTTTGCCCTTTGACGCATTGACCGCCAGAGACGAGATATCTTGTTCTGATTTCAAATTCACGGATAAATGCACATTTTGATAAAATTCATACGCCAATCATTCCGCCAATCGTTCTTATGAGTTCGAGTTCTTTTGAAAAACTTTAATAAGCATGATGTTTATTGATTTATTTTATAATAAGCATGATAGTTATTGCGAAGAATATCTTTCGCCTATTGACGACAAATGTTATTCCGCCATAATTTTGAAGGGATGTTAAA